>CM033750.1:39143346-39693230 GCA_019671005.1 Hibiscus mutabilis | reverse complement strand
GCTGCCTCTGCTATTCCTTCCCTCGTAATGGCACGTGGTCACCGCATTGAGGCTGTCCCTGAGATGCCCCTTGTCATATCGGACGCTGTGGAGAGCGTGGAGAAGACATCGGCTGCAATTAAGGTTTTGAAACAGGTCGGAGCATATCCGGATGTGGAAAAGGCTAAGGACAGCCAAGGGATCCGACCCGGAAAAGGAAAAATGAGGAACCGGAGGTACATCTCCCGTAAAGGTCCGTTGATTGTTTACGGAACCGAAGGGTCAAAGCTCGTTAAAGCCTTCAGAAACATTCCTGGTGTCGAGATTGTCAATGTGGAGAGGCTTAATCTGCTGAAACTCGCTCCTGGTGGACACCTTGGAAGGTTCGTTATTTGGACCAAATCAGCTTACGAGAAGCTTGACTCGATTTACGGGTCATTTGATAAGCCTTCTGAGAAGAAGAAAGGGTACATTTTGTCTCGCTCTAAGATGGTGAATGCTGACCTTTCTAGGATCATCAACTCTGATGAGGTTCAGTCGGTCGTTAAGCCTATGAAGAAGGAGGTCAAGAGGGCACCAATGAAGAAGAATCCGCTCAAGAACTTGAATGTTATGCTGAAGTTGAACCCTTATGCGAAGACTGCTAAAAGGATGTCTCTTTTGGCTGAAGCGCAACGTGTTAAGGCTAAGAAGGAGAAGCTTGACAAGAAGAGGAAGCCTATTTCTAAGGTATATAGATTCTGTTCTTATATGTTTCCGAGTTTCTTAAGGATGATAATTGTACTTCTCTTTGGTTTAGGCTGATGCATTATAGTATATGCCAATGGAATTATATGTGCTTTTAGTTAATGTTCAATGTCTTTGGATGTTTTGTTTCCTGCTCTTGATTGTGATTTATATGATTATTATTGATTGCTGTACTATACAATAAAGTTCTATTGCTGCTGCAAACACTGTATAAAATCGTGCTTTGAAACTATTCATATGAACTTATATGACTGTTCTACTTATGTATGCTCTTGAGTCGTCTCTTTCTCCATATTTATGTTTGATGTGATTTTATTGATAGAATAGTTGGCAGTGGTAGGACTCTTAGTTTGTGCTATATGTTTATCTGACTCGAGCCATTCAGATGAAGTCCTATGCTATGCACTGATATTTCCACTTTATGTTGAGCTGAGCATGACTTTTGGTTCGAAATTTGCTGCGATTGCACCTATTGGTTTTCTTTTTCTTGTTCGAGTCATATGTCCTAGTATCATCTGTTCCTCCATGATAGGATTCAAAATAATTATAATGGGAACCCTTTGGTTATCTTTCTCACTCGGATCATATGTTTGGTTTTCAAATTACGGAGTCAAATGTTTGCATTCTTTTTAGGACTTAAGTTCTTTCCGACATTTGATTACATTCTCGGGCTTGATTGATGTTTTCTCAATTTCCATGTTAGTTTATCGACTCTATCATTCTTCCTTTTGCCTTGTCTCTCAACCTTTCAGGAGGAAGCAGCGGCAATCAAGTCGGCTGGCAAAGCTTGGTATCAAACCATGATCTCTGACAGTGATTACACCGAGTTTGAGAACTTCTCTAAGTGGTTGGGCTTATCTCAGTAAATTTAGTTTTCCCTATTAGAAATTTTTTGCAGACGATTGTTTGTATCAGTTTTGTTTTGAAGGTGACATTATCATTTCATTTGAGTAGTTTCTTTTAAATGAGAACAAAGTTCGAAATACTTTACGAGACTGGTTGGTCAGATCATTATGTTATTGAAATGTTTGCCGTGCACTGTTCATCGTTAATACTCTTTTTTCGCATTTTAATTAATTCATACCGGATATTGCAAAGAACTATTATGGGGTGGCATTTCCAATTAGAATTTGAATCTCTTATCTTGTTTGAAGGATTTAGTGTCTTATCTTGATCATTTTTTTTGATAAGTTGAGCGTATATTTATCCCAAAGAAAACAGTGAATTGCTACAAGAAAACAAGGTCGTCCACAAAAACTAGGCAATACCCCATGCTGTACGTAAATTTACATTTATAGGATCTGCATAAGCTATACATTTGCTACTCAGTTTAATTCAAACTATTTCTTTTATGCTATTTATAATCTCCAAAGTAGTTTTGGATCACCTCCCAAACTATCTGCAGTTTATTTCCTCCCAAACGCAATAAATATCTATCCTCAAAATAAAAATAAGAATTCCCTTCAAATGACTACTAGCGCATGTAAGCTCCTTATTCCAATCATAAACAACCCTTCTCAGGTTGCATAATCTGAAACTTGTCTCCTAAATGCAGTGGGACAAGGGGCATTTAAAAATAGCTGATTTCTGGACAACAATGGTCAACAGCCTGTTTTTTGTACTGAGCTTTTCCAGAATAGCCAACCATGAGATGGTCGAATGCTTAGAGACATGTAACGAAAACCAGATTAATTTGTGCCAGGGGACATGGGGGTATTTGTTCCGAATCTCACCCAAAATCCAAGTAACTGTGACCTGTCTTATATCTGCAGCAGCTGCAAAATTAGGGGCTACCTCATTTCTCAATTTAAACAGTTTCTTCAAGCTCAAGGTAGCATTAATGTTATAGTCATCAAGCCAACAATCTGCTCCTTTGAGGACATTTTCACGTGTAATTATTTTTATATGGCGTCTAAAATTAAGTATCAACCGATTCTTACACTATATTTAATAGTTTTATGTTATATCAAAAGAGAAATTGTTTCTATCAACCTGTTTTGTATTGCTTTTCAAATCAGTTTTTGGCTCTAAAAATTGGTTTGAAACAAAAAATAATGAAAAACATGTAGCTTTTCAGGCCAAAATAACTTTTCAGTTTAATTTGAAAAGTGTTTTTCAAAAGCTGAAGTTTCTAGCTTTTAGCTTTTTCAAAAGCATTTTTAAGTAAAATTACTCATATATTCTCGTTTATATTACCAATCATTTTATATTTTTAAAAAGAATGTCTAAAATGGGCATTTTATCTCCTTAAAAGTACTTTTTGACAGTAATACCAAACACTCTTATTTTAAACCAAACAATCCAAAAATACTTTTTAAAATCACTTTTCAAAATCAATTTCCCACCACATTTTCAAAATCAATGCCAAAGTGGCTAGATTAGACCTGACAAATTTGACCCAAAACCTGAGACCTAAACCGATTTATCCGACCCGATACCCAATATAGACCCGAACATAGTGGTCTAAACTTGACTTGAATTCGAACCAAAACCGACCCGAATTTAGTTAAACCGAAAATCAACCCGAATCAAAATTAACATAAAACCGAAAATAACCAAAACTGAAAAGCAACTAGAATCGAAATTCAACCCGAACCGAAAGCAATCCTAACCGAAAATCAACCGGAACCAACAGCAACCCGAATTTAATTTCCTCAAATATGTATGTTTTATTCTCATTTTGTGTTATATTACTAATTAACAACTACATCTAGTAATAGTTTAATATCATTTTTTCTTCTTTAAAAGATCATATTCATATATTGACTCAAATTGAAACCTGACCAATCGGATATTGACCCGACCTGAAAAGCAACCGATCTGACATTTACCCGACCCGAAAAGTCAATCAATCTGATATAGACCCGACCCGAAAAGTCGACCGATCCGATATTGACCCGACTCGAAAATCAACCGATCCGATATTAATCTGACCCAATCCAAAATAACGTAAACCCGAACTAAATCTGAATCAGACTCGATCCAACCCGAATCGAACCTAAATCGAAAGCAACCTGAATAAAAAATTAACCCGACCCAAAATGACCCTACCCGAACCTGATCCGAACGACTCGATTGCCACATCTAGGCTAGATAACTGTCATAGTCCAATTTAAAGCCATCCCTTTGGATCAAGGATGTATCATATACGAACATGTATGGGCTCTCTTTCCTTTTATTTCGTATTCTTTTTTATATCAATCTCCTTATTTTCTTTCTCATAATTATCAATCCTTCACAGGCTTAAGTATTGGAGTGCATAAGCTCCAACTCCATCAAACTCACCTTTGTCTTGCAAGAACTTGAAAAAAAAATCCGAACTCGAGGGCAGAGACTCCTCGTAGAATGGTAAAAATATACATATGTTTTTTTTTTGTCTTTACCTCTATCTGAATTTATTTCGGTTTTATTGAATAATATCTTCAAGCCCAATCCATAACCAAAATATGCACAAACATTGTTATTAATTTCATTTATTTCCACCAATATCAGCATGCACCTATCAATTTATTTGATATAATAGTATATGGATTAAAATTCACATTTAACTACAATTCAGGGACTATCATGGTATTTTAAACAAATTTACAGTGGTGTAGTGCAAAAAGCCCATTTTCGTTTAAGAAAAAATAAATAAAGGGGTAAACTACACCAGTAGCCACCGAACTATGGTTTTTTTCCTATTTTGGTCACCGAACTATTTTTTTGGCAAAAACATCATTAACGTTATGTTTCCTTCTTATTTTGGTCACCGGCTGTTATTTTATTTAATTTTCCATGTCATTTATTCTCTCTCCTTGTAAGCAATATATGTTATTTTATAATATTTTTATTTAAACTAACGGGATGGTGACACGTGTAACAGCCTATTAGAGGAATAAAAGAAATGAAAAATCAAGCCCCTTATGCAGCCAAAGAGATGGTAACACGTGTAATTGCCTAATAGGATGTGACACGTGTAACTGCATATTAGTCGAATCTCTCTGGTTGCATAAGGAGCTTGATTTTTCATTCCTTTTATTCCACTAATAGGCAGTGACACATGTCACCATCTTGTTGGTTTGAATAAAAATATTATAAAATAACATATATTACTTACGAGGAGAGAGAAGAAATGACATAGAAAATAAAAAATAAAATAAAATTCTATGTCAGCAAAACCGTTAAGTTTTTAACAGCCGGTGACCAAAATAGGAAGGAAACATAACGTTAGTGATGTTTTTGCCAAAAAAATAGTTCGGTGACCAAATTAGGAAAGAAACAAAACGTTAGTGATGTTTTTGTCAAAAAAATAGTTCGGTGACCAAAATAGGAAAGAAACCATAGTTTAGTGACTACTAATGTAGTTTACCCATAAATAAATAAATAAAGGAAAACCCAAACAAACGGTGTTGATAGAACTCATTATCTCATCTGAGTCGTCTCCTCTTTCCTACCTTCTCCAGCGTCCGATTCCCTCTCTTTCTTCCCCGTTATCCAATCTCCCTCTCTCCCGCCCTTTCTCTTTATTCTTTATTTTATTTTAATTTCGTTTCGACTAAGGTAAAATTTTCCTGTTTCATTTCACTTTCCGTTCTCTATTTTCTAATCAGTCTTAGGGTTTCTGTTTATATATTGAAGGGTTTTGAATTAAATTCTCTTCATTATGATTGTCGGTGACTTGTTTGAGTTAGGGTTTTCTCCATGGCGGAGGCTCCGGCTAGTCCCGGCGGAGGAGGAAGTCACGAGAGCGGCGAGCATAGCCCGAAATCCAATGTGCGAGAACAGGATAGGTATCTTCCTGTCGCTAACATCAGCCGTATTATGAAGAAGGCTCTTCCCGCTAATGGCAAGATCGCTAAAGATGCTAAAGAGACCGTTCAAGAGTGCGTCTCCGAGTTTATCAGCTTCGTCACCAGCGAGTACGATTCTTTACTCTACTGTTGTAGCTGAATTTATTAGCTCTATATGTGAAATTTATTGTGAAAGTCTGAAGTTTGGTCATGAATTGATGGACAGAGCTAGCGATAGAGGAAGGTTGTTAATGGAGATGATCTGCTCTGGGCTATGGCGACTTTGGGGTTTGAAGATTGCATTGATCCGCTTAAGATTTACCTTTCCCTGTACAGAGATTATCTCCAAGCTCTTCCGTTCGTATTTCTTGTAACCAAAAAGAGTCATAATAGTTTTGAATCAAAATGGTTATCATCCAATATAATAAACAATAGTCTATGTGAAACATTGGTAAAGAAATTTAGCTTATGGATGGTAAAATATGTGAAACATCTAAGTTTTGTTCTTTTACGTGTGGTTTCCCTGCAACAAAAGGATTAAATGCTTTGGTATTCTCTGCTTTTATTGCTAAGTTTTAAATAAACTGATTGGCTCTTCTTTTTTTGGTCTTTCTGGTGCTTTTTATGGTCAATTGGGACATTGTACATGGAGGTGAGTTAAGGCTTTCTACACATATTGTTGCAACTTTATTAAATATTTTATCATCTCTCACTTGTCTCCTCCAGGCTACCTCTCTTACATGGCTTTTGTTTGCAAATTGACTGGGTGATGCCAAGGGATCGGCAAAAAGTGGAGATTCATCTGCAAAGAAAGATGTCCCCAAATGTATTTGTTGTTTAGATTGACATGCATTCCGCCCTTTTTCTATTTGATAGATTAACTTCATGCCTACTCAAGCTTGTTCATCGAGGTTCATTCTCACAAGGTGTTAATTATGGGAATTCTCAAGTAATCTCTCTCTCTCTCTGCTGTGCTATGGAACATGTCAATGCATAACACAATTTGTTTTTTTTTTTACATATTTCTCTATCTTCATATGGTGCTTTGGTTATGGTTACCCTACCTCTTTAATCCTGGTTACACCAAAGAATCATGGCATATTTCTCTATACTCTCTTTTTTCCATGCTGTTGGCACCATTGCTTTTGCTTCTAGTTACACCTTTTTACTCCTGCCAGCTTCTTTACTAGAGTGCTTTCATCATCTCCGGCTAAGTTCGTGCCAACAGGACCACACTATCTTTCTTTTATTGTCCTTTTATAACATTCTAAAGTATAGTTGGGGACGTGGGGTTAAATATTAGTTATACTTGAAAAGAAACTCTGCCTTTGTAGTGGTAATCACCATGAAAAGAATGTAGCAATTTTGGTTTATTATACCTCAAAGGAAATGAAATCTGAGCTGGTCATGATCCTTATGTGATCCATGCACCTTGTCTGCTGCTAAGTAATATCAATGCCAAGCATCTTAACATCGAATTTTGAAATCCGTTTCCCTTTTTTTACTTGAAAAAATAAACAACAATTTGTTTCATTCATCTTTTGAAATCGTTGGTACTTCATTTTCCTCTTTTGAGTTTTTCCCGAACTACCAGTGCTCACTCATTGTTGCTATGATTGTATCATCTTCAATCACTGCATTTGTCCTTGGCCTTGTAATCACGGATTATACGAAAGATGGGTTGTTTCGTTGGTTCTAATATCCTGCAACACTTGTTATGACAGGCACATATGATGGTTCCAATGCAAGGCAGTTTCGATTAGAGATCACACCATTCTTCTTCTGCAAGTTCCATTATCATATGTGAAGGACCAACATCTTGGATGGTTCACATCCTCTTATCTTGTAAGCTATCATTTTCTAGTATTATGTCTGTCATAGGTTCTTTGGAACAGATCCATTTTTCAAAGAATTGTTTAAATCTTGTGAGATTATCGCAGGATTGAGTTCAAGGCGAGCACATAGTATATTCCGGTAACGATATCGTTGAGGAAGTTAATTATGTCCATTCTATTTTATGACTCGGAACTAGTGAAGTAAAATCGGATTTTAAGTGAACCGTTGCATAAAAAATTAATCGCTTAATCAGATTTTGAATTGCATATATTTTATTTAATTATTTTTAATTAAATATTGAATTGATAAAACTGTTTCAACTGATCAAATCAATGATCCGATTGGCTTGATCACGAATCTAATAAGATCAAACACGAAAAGAGTTAAAAAAAACCTAATTAAACATCTCAAAAAAATGATAGATACATGCAAACACTATTATTAGCGATGAAGGATAAAGATCATCAACTCGAACAAATTGGTATTGTCACAATTCAATTTTATGTTACTGCAAACATATATCAATATTTAATCAACAAGATAACATAATAAACGTTATTTGGTGATGTTAAATCCAATCTAAAATTAATATCGTTATCAACAATAAAAAATATAAAAATAGGAAGAATAACGCAAAAATAGTAATTTTAGATTATCAATTGAGATTAAAAAACATGCACGTGTAATCATACTAGAAAATAAGTGATACATTAATGAAAGAATGGGAGCCATCAACTTGTTAGAACGGAAATCGAAACTTACAAGGATAAACGGAATGTATTCATAGTTACATTAAATTCTCCCTAATTTATTTTCTTAATTCTTTAATTAGTTAATTTAATTTTTAACCGCCTAATTTCCCCCAAAAAAATCAAAAAAAAAAATCAACTTCCTTGTTTTCCTTTCTCTCTTCTTTGCTCGTCTCACCTCCAATTCTCCGTCTCCATTATCAATTTCTTTTTGATTCGATCTGTTCATTTTAAATCTCCGTTTTCAAAAATGCGTGATTATGAGTTACCAAGAAATTTCAATATTAAAGGACTGAGCCTCATCGACGTTAAGTCCGAAGACGATTGCCTCATTAATTCGCCTCTCCTTGCTCATATCTCAGGTTTCCATTTGTCTTCATTTGCTCTTGATTTTTCGTGTTTCATTGATTTCTCTACATTTTTCATACGAAAATTTTCCAGTAAAGCTTCAAATTGATCAATGATGGATTTTTTCTCTTTTCTGAAAGTAAATTCCAATTAGCATTGGCTGCCTGTTCGGTAATTAATAATGGAGTTTGCGATTTAGTAACGGAGTTAATCCGGTTATCACAATAATTAGCTGCCTTTTCATAGATATCATGCCAATTTTTCACATTTCATTAATTTCTCGGATTATTTTTTGTACAATATTTCTGGGATAAAGCTTCACATTGATCAATGATCTATTTCTGTTTTTCTGAAGGAAAAAATGGATTTTGTGTGTTGTATAGAAATCTGATTAGACTGTTTTGATGAATGTGGAAAGTTAGATGGAAAGATAGAGGAAGGCGAGAGAAGAGGAAATGGAAGACAAAAATTACACAAAAGTATGACATGGGATAGCTGTTTCTTCGATACTGCAGGTACGAATTCATAGATTTCTATTTTTACTTGGGGTTAATTAACGCTTTATGGTTTTGGAATTTCCTGTTTTCATTTTGTTTTTATAGCTTTTCTTGAGCCTGAGGAGTTCTCCGGTCAAGAGGATGTGAACCGATCTCGTGGCTCATTGACAAAGTTACCCGGTGAAACTTTGAGGCAGGAAGATCTCAAGGATGATTTCGATGAGGATATAAGAGCTTCAATCCAGAAATCTAAAAGAGTGCCTGGCAATGCAGGTCCTAGCGTTAAAAAGGAATTGGAAACAAAAGATTCTAGGATTGTGTCATGTAAGTATAGATTTTGTCTTATGCTGATGCACCTAATGGTTAGTTTTGATACCACAAAATAGAACTTCAAAGGATATCAGTTCATCCTTGGATAGGAAGATGTATGGTCTAATGGGGCTTTAGGTGAAATGAACATGCATCATTATTTATGTTGCTCCATTCATTTTTGGATATATTATTTCCGTACATGTATTAATATCCTATACTTAGTACTTACACATGAGTCCAAATAACATCGCATTATATTACATTACTTCTTATTTTTGGTCTATACCAGACTTCTTTTAGGTACCTAATAGCTTGTTAGCCATGATTGGAGAAATATCTCAAACTGACAGTTCCGTGTCCTTTTTCAGTTTCAAAGAAGTTGGAGAACTCTAATCACATCAAGGTACATTCAAGAAGTGCCCACCACTGTTTCATTTATTGGTCCCTTTATTTTTGTTTCTCCAATGACATTATATTGTTGTTTCAATTTTCAGGTAAAGCAGAAAGCTGCTCCTAAGAAACCAAACATAGCAACGAAAGAACCTAGTAAGACAATGAAGCAGGTTCCTGCCCAATCACAAACTTCACAGGCATGCATTCTGCCTATAAACATTCAATTATTGCTACTGTTGAATATGCTTTTACCATGAATTATATTCACTGCAATTTCTGATTTTGTTTTAAACTGGACCCTATAGTCTGTTGGTAGAAGTGGAGTATCAACTTCATCTCTTCATAAGCCATCAAAGCTAATGGCCAGGAGAGATTCCTTGGGTGCTAAGGATGTCAAAGTAGAAAAGGATGCAAAAAGTGTGACTGGTATTTCGAACTACACTTTCTTTAGATTAGGATAGTTGATACAAGGATGTGGTTGTGGCTTGCTCAAGTTTTCCGTTTAATTCACTCTCCATTTAATGATGTAGTTAGGAGGACTACAATATCAAAAACTCCTGCTTTGGATGGTTCGAGAAATGTTGTGCCTAGGACTACTCTATCTTCCAGATCTTCTTCCCTATCTTCTTCCATGGATATGATTAAACAAAATAAAGACTCCAGCTTAGTTAACTCATCTTCCTCTGGTTACACTACCACCAATGCATCTAAAAGTGCAGCCGAATGTAAAAGTCGAGCAGGACGTCTAGCGGTCTCAACTTTACTGAAGTCTCCTATCAAGCTCCATTCCAGTATGTCTGTTGCTGGCTCATACGGAGAATGGTCCTCAGTCTCATCGTTATCATCATCAACCTCTACTGCTAATAAAAGGCTTAATGTTGTAAGAGCTAGCCTTGGCTCTGGCTCTCACAAGGGACTTGTTACAGATAGTGATGCCCAACAAGTTTCAGATTTTCAGAGTTGTCACCATACTCGCCACAACTCACTGGGAGGTGGTGCTGAGGATACTGGTTCACTTGATGAAAGTGAAAGCAAAGATTTGGATGGAAGTACCGGACTTCATCCAGCTGAGATAAAACGCTCAGGCCTTCGACCTCCATCACCAAAACCTCCCTCTTCCAATGGGGTTAGTTCTTATTTCTTGAAATTGATCTGTTCCGCATGGGAAGTGACTTTGGCTGAAACTGTTTTCACTCCTCAGAACAAGAGCGTACTATTCTGTAATGAAATCTAAGTGACCAAATGTTTAGCTCTAGACATCTTTGCTGGTCAAATAGTATATTATAACCAATGTGAAATTATGATGAATGCAGCTACGATCCAGACACACTAGAAGTGCAGGTGCACCTACTAATGGCATGCCTAAAACTGGAGAAAAAAGCACTAATCCAATTGGTGGCTCAAACAAGGCACCTCCTAGAACTCTTCAACAATCAACATCTGCTGCAAGAAAGGTACGAAGTGCTTCCAGAAACCCCAAAATAAGCCCTGGCATGCCCCCTAAACCTCAGAATAAACCCTCCCAAAAAACTGGCAGAGAAAGTTACTCAAAGGCTCAGGGCATTGGTTCTGCAGAAAAAATAGCCGGTTCAGATAAGCCAAAGCTGGTTGTGAAACTGAGAGGCAAGGATGGCGCTCGAATTAAAGATACCAAGCGTTCCTCTTGCAGTACCGGATTACTGATGTAGCTCCTGAGTGTGAGGTTCCAAACAATATCACATCAAATGAAGCTCTTATAAATGAGACAACACTCATACATCATTAGACTGGTAAGCTACTCTTGAACATCAGTTGCTAATATAAATTTGAACACTCCGATAGAACCCATAACGGTTCTCATCTTGCAGCACTCAGTGGTTTCCGAAACTACTTCCAGCTTAGGGATACCTTTTTTAGTCAAGGATAGCAGTTTTTATTCGGATCAACAATCGCAC
This sequence comes from Hibiscus mutabilis, assembly GCA_019671005.1. Taxonomy (NCBI): domain Eukaryota; kingdom Viridiplantae; phylum Streptophyta; class Magnoliopsida; order Malvales; family Malvaceae; genus Hibiscus; species Hibiscus mutabilis. Next base: position 39,681,663 of record CM033750.1, on the reverse strand, counting down.
TTAGAGTTTTTTAAGGCACCTCTCCCAAATATACTTGTGGCATTTTTTTATACAACAGCCCCTTGTAAATTCCGTATGAAAATTTCATGAGTTAAACTGCATGTTATTCGAACTCGAGCATATGTTGTCGATGACACGAGTATGTTCAACTTTCTTAAAGATATGTAATGTATTTAATCGTTGTATCCATGTTCTAATACCCGTTACAAATTCTCCCAAGAGAATGATATGGAATTGACACATTGGATCTTGGGGTATTAATTCTTATAGTATTTTATGAGCAGAAGAAACACGAACAGTTGTAATTATAATAAATACTTGGAAGCTACAAAATCTCTAGGTTTTAAGTAGAACTGTAAAAGGTCACCCACCAAACTTATGATCTCGGCTTCTCCTTCTTCTCTTTGAAGAGTGCTAAGACCGGGAATATTACCGACTGCGTGACCCTTCCGTCCGAATCTAGCAATCAATACCTCATCCTACACCAATATGTTATATCATCGGAAGAGAAACAGGGAAAAGGATAACTAGTAAAAGCTACACGAGTTTGATCAAGAAACCCTCACATTTTATTCGATGTAGTTTAAGCAACCATCGTTCGGGACAAAAGCTGCAATCTTCTTTCCATTGTTGAACACTTTCTGATACTGGAGTTCGGCTGCTTAGCCTCGATACCTCTGTTCGTGTTACGAAGCTATCAGTACCGTAATCAGATTGGAGTTCAATGCAAAGGCAACAAACACGAAACAGAATGATCCGAAGTGTTAGCATCTTCTCAAGGACACAATGGCTTTGGCATGAGAAGAACCAGCAAATGGCTTCTTCCACTCATTTCCAAGGTTGCCCCCACCGCTCGTGTCTTCCTGAAATAATAACCTCAACTAATTCCATATTCCTCGTCTGACCTTTCATTTCTCTTGACAATACTCATATCCAACATATATGGACTAGTTAATATCTGAGTTTAACTTATATATAAATTTGTGATTGCAAGATAATATTTCAGGTTAAAAATATGTAGATTTATATAAATTTGATTGTTTTAAACAACTTGAATCAGATTTGTTTTCCTTTTCCAATTCAATTTGTGGGAATAATTGAGATTATGCTTAAAGCTTGATTTCAATTTCTCATGTCTGATGTAAACTTGGTTGATTGGTTCAACTTGACACATATCTTTTTTATTCATTATGTATTTTATTTTAGATTTCGTATATAGGTTACCCCAAAAGTGATAATTTCGTTATTTTTTAGGGTTAATAAATGTTTTTCGTATTTTAACTTATTTTTTTGTTTAAATTATAATATTATACGTCAGGGTTAATTGGTTCAATTTGGACACGAAAATTATGATAGTTGCTAGGTTCTATGGAAGATAAGGATATATTCAAGAAAATATTGTATTTTTTTATTTCTGGGTTTGCATATTTTAATTTTCTTTGGTCAAGAGTTTTCTAAGTGGATAAGGTATTCTGTATTCTCTTTTTATTTTAATAAAACTAAACTTCTTGCTATGGATAAAAAACAAATCTTAAATTATATTTTTTTCTTTAAGTATTTAAGCTATTTTTTTGTTAAAACAAGCCTCTAAACTATTATATATTACTATTTTCAGTGTTTAAATTATTTTTTATTAAAATAAATATTTAAATTATATATTTTTTTATTTTAAGTACTTAAAATTATTTTTTGTTAAAATAAATATCTAAACTTTATAATGTGTCAATACTAAAAAAAATTCTAACTAAAATAATAAAATTTCGAATAATTATATATAATAGTTTAAAATTTTATTTTGGCAAAAAAGTAAATTAAGTATTTAGAACAAGAAAATAAAAGGCCATAATTTAGGGCTTTTGTTCACTTTAAACCTATATATTACGGTAGAAGGAGACTTTCAGAGTCACGTGACAAAGATGAGCCATGTCTAAAAACAGGTGTCGATCTTAATGCTCTTGTTTGACTGTTTCGGCTTATCAAGAAGAAGACACGAAAATTTTTCATGAAAAACGTGTAATTTTACACAAAAACAGTTTCTAATAAAATGACGTATTTTTATTATTTTTTTAAATTAGATTTGATGTCTTTTTTAGTATTTTAATTTGATTATAAGTTAGTATATTGTAATCACTTATTTTAATCTAAATTTTAATGTTATTAGTATTATTATAATAATATTATTATTAATATAAAATTAAAAAAAAGTAATGTAAAAAAATTAATTAATATAAAAAAGTAAAAAAAGTGCTTGGAGCACATAGCTCCATGTCAACATGACCCCCCACTTGCCTATAAATAAAGGCATGGGGGAGAGATTGAGGCAGCAAGAATCGGGCAAGCCCCAATACTAGAGCTATGCTCTCGGTCCTAACCGGTTTAATTAGGGTCTTATTTTAGGTCTGATCTAGTTAATTTTTAGAGAGGTTGTGGCAGATTTCGGTGGGATTCAGTCGGGGTTCGTTATTCGAGCTCCTAGTTAGGTATATATATATATTTTTATTTATGTTGTAATTTTTTATGATTTAATGAAGTATTAGTTAATTTAAAATTGTGTTCTTTTTTTAGTTTGTATGTTTATTTATGTTTTAGATTAATATTTATTTATGTTTTAAATTTTTATTTTAGATTAGTATTTTATTTATGTTATATTTGTTTTTATTTGTGTTAGATTAATATTTTATGTTAGATTAGTATTTTATTATATTAATATTTATATTTTTATCGCATTGTATTTATTTATATTTGTCATGTTTCAAGTTTCATAAGGAATTTATTTTTGTCAAAGCGGTACCCTTTTATTCGAGCGTAAATGTGGCCGGTATCAAGCGCAGTGATGGTGATCTATCAGTTTACTCTCGAATAACGAGGCCCTTAAAATTTACTCCCACTTATAACCAAATTTTAATTTAATCGTCACTTTAATCCGGAAAGTTAATATTAATAAAGTGGTAATTATTAAAGTACTAATTTTGGGCGGTGTGGGGGTGCTAATCCTTCCTCATCCGTAACCGACTCTCGAACCCAACAGTTTTAAAATCTCTGGTTTTATGGTGTCCGACCTACCTTAAGTGGCCAGTGGTGACTCCATTTTTAAATAAAATACTGTTTTTTAAAACCCCACGGAATAAATGTTTTAATACCCGAAAAACCCCAAACACATTGAAACCTTATTTTTTAGCGTAAGTAAAAGGGATATCGCTACATATGGTGACTCTGTTGGGACCAATTTTTGTTTTTTTTCAAAAAAAAAAACAAATGAGAGTGGAGCTTTTTTAAAATAATTACCGCTTTACTAATATCGGAAGTTTCGGATTAAAGTGACTATTAAAGTAACATTTGGTTATAATCGCGCGTTTATTTTAACAGATTTAAAATTTGGCATATAAACCCGTCCTTTTTAAGTGGGGGGAAACGCTAATGCTTTCGTGAGGATATCGTTCCTCCGTGTAGGCCTAGCAAGTACCTTCGGGGCTCGAGTACCTTATACTTTCGTAAGGATATCGTTCCTTCGTGGAGGCATAAGCGAATGGGTCCCCTGAATTGAACCCGGTTGAAAGGAGCCTATAATAGGTGATGATCGGGGGCCTTGCTACTCTTAGTAGAGGACAACAAGGACAATTCGGGTACCTCCTAGAACCAACACTGCATATAGAGAACATATAAAAACCCACCCCTTTAGAGCCATGCGGATAACCTAGGTGTTTTAGACGAGGTGTAAATAGGGTTGTTTTGTTTGTTTACCTTATTTAATTTGCCTTTTTATTTATGTATTTATTTATTTTATTCGGTACTAACTCATTTTATTTTTTGTTTTATTTTATTTTTACTTTACACATGCTTTTGTTGCATTATCATTGCATCCACATTACATAAAGGTGTTGATTCAAGTGGTTTGCCCGATCAGAAAATCTTTCATCATAGAAAAAAGGTATCTTAAGAAGGACGACATCAACCTAGTCGTGCGACATTGGTCAGAGGTTAATCAACGGGTCTGAGATAATAGTTTGCCGAGCAAGCGTGTAATGCCAAAATATACACACGAGAGCCTACAACAGAATGATCTGTGAGAGCTTAAAGAGATTTAGGAAAGATGAGACCGAAGACTACATGACCTATTTTCCGACAGTTATGGCGACATAGCCCGGTTAATGTATGTTCGAGTCAATCAACCTTTACTCCGAGCCATTCTCCAGTTTTGGAATCCTATTTTTTGCTGCTTTACCTTCAACGGTCAAGACATGATGACCACGGTAGAGGAATATACATCCTTGCTCAACTAGAAGAATGTACAGAAAGATTGGATCTACGCGAAGTCGCCGAGGAATCAGAACTATCCATTGAAGCTCAAAATCTTTTGATAAGCGAAGATTGAGCCAACGATTTGATTCAGAATTGAAGAGACAGCTTAGTATCTTCATGAGAATGTATCCGAGATAGCACACCCGAATGAGGTAATGAAGATAGACCTATTTGTTTTGGGGACATATGGTTTGATCATCTTGCCGAGGGTATTCGGAAACATCGATGTAGTCATCTTAGATCTATTTGAGCGCATGAGGAGGAAAGCGAATGCGGTACCGGCAATCTTAACCGAGACTTTCAGTTTCTTTGATTATGACCCGAAGACATGAAGATGGGCATATCTGTAGAAGTTTACTTTTCTGGCTCTAGAATATGGACCCTTTAATTTCGATGAAAGTGGTTCGAAAGGGTAATTACCAGCGGAATCAATGCCTTTATTTGCATTCATTTCATATCATATCATATCATGGTGTTGATTCAAGAACAATTCATTAAAAGACATTCAAAATAGAAAAAAGAGGTCTGCTTCACCGGAAACGATAATACTACAGTATCCAGTTGGATTGAGCAAAGACCAATCGAGAAAAAAGACGGTTCGATAGTAAGGCACGTGCGACGCAGAGGATCCATGGGGACTACAGAACACTAATTTTAAATCTTCACATTTAGCCCTTCGTAAAAATTTCAAAGAATTTAATTTAACACCCTCAAGAAAAAAATTAAAAATATTATTGTGTTTTAAAATTCTTTATCTTCTTCTAAAATTTTTAAAAACCTTAAAAGTTTCTTTTTTGAAGTTCCAATTAAACTTTTACATTTTAATAAAAAAAAAAAAAAAAAGAAGATGAAATTTTTAAACCAAATGATCATTGAGAATTTTAATTTAAACCTCAAAAGTTTTAAAGTATTCCTCTTAAGATCGATAGAATTCATCATTGTTTAGACATATTATTCGAAGATCAAATCGTTTGCACCCAAATCTACAGAAGAATAAGCTATTGTGTGCATTATGCATGCACTTGTTGATATCCTTTTCAGAAGCCACAAAAATGAAGATCATGACGTCACAAGTCCATGGAATAAAATAAGAAGAGAAGATGAGGTCATCCATCATCCTGAAGACGACGTCGAGACGTGGAGCACAAGCTCTGCTTTCTGAAGTCAATGTCTCCAGAAGGAATCCAACTGTTACCTGTAATTCATTATTAGTTTCTTGCAATCAAACATTTTCTCTATTGAAAGTTTTTTAAAGACTGTTCGAGAATCACACCGCATTTGCATGCATTCTCGCATTTATAGGGTATTGACTCCTGAGTGGTTTCTCAAATCTCAGAAATCGTTCATAATTGACAAATGGTCGTCTGGTCAGATATTAAAGGGCACGGATCTAGGGTTTTGTCCCAGAACAAGATCAGAGACAATAGAAGAGGAATCATCTGAAGACTTCAGGTCAGACACGATACTGGTAATGAGCAAAATAAAGTGCAAGAGTTGAAAGAAGCAGATGGCAGAGGTGATAAATCAGATGAATACTTTGACGAAAGGTTAAGGATCAAAATAGAGTGTGTGATAGTGAGAATTCTACCTCCAAGCCAGCCAAATATGACAAATTGAACCCTTTTTTTCATCCGCATCAATAAACAGGCGAAAGGTATGTCTGAGTCGGGCTTCTAGAAAATAGAGTTCGTTCCAGAAGAAACCCTAGAAGTAAGTAATGAAAAGAAGTAAATCTCGATTCCTGTGAGGTACACTGAACTACTCCTAATGTTCATCGAGAAGAGCTTTATTACCACGGTGAAGTCTTTACCGAAGAGACCGTCTTATCCAAGACGTTACAACACACATGCTAGAGACAGTTACTGTTTAGGAAGTTTGGGTTACACTATTGAGAATTGTGATGTCCTAAGGAACAAGTTCAAGATCTTATCGCGATGGGAGTTTTGGGTTTCGAAGACGGAATACTCAAATACTATAGTAAGCTAATAATCACCCAAGGGACAAAATCGAGGAAGAATCGACATCCAAGACAAGGTTCGAGTAATACCGAAGTGGGTTACTCAAGCGAGTTAAATTTGAAGATCGGAGATAAAGGCATCCCAAGATAGGCATATTCTTTCAAATTCAGCCAGCTCAGATAAGAGAGAAATAACTTGGGTGAAATTGAATTTGCAGAATGATCACCAGAAGCTTTATTGTGTATTTAAGAATATCAGATCGGGTCACCTTTAAAGAATAGATGAACGATGTTGTTCAGTTGAATGACGAATCAAAATATTAGAAGAATGGAAACTAGTCAAGCGAGAATCAAGTTAGGCTGCTATCAGGTAAGTTTGAGAAAATTGAGAATAGGTACGACAGTCTCCAAATATGAGCTACAGAATAACCTAGCCATTAACAAGAGTTTTGAAATCAAGTTTACAACAGAGCAATGACAATCCAACTCTTCAGTTGGAAAGTAATGAGCAAGTGGAATAGCTCGAGACTTCTTTGCGTGAATGCGAGGTTCGTGTAGAAGTTAACAAATAGGTTGCTGCTGAAAATATTATAGAGATAACTTTCAAGCTGTAAAAGACTAAGTCGGGGACAGATGGAGATATGAATATCAATATTATCCGATCAGGTAAAGTGGCTCAACAAGATGGCAGACTTAGCTGACACATCAATGACATTGAGTCAGAACATGGACCCGGTGTTGGACCACGGAGGCAAGCTGACCGGACTACTGGATGAAGTTAAGAAATTAGGCACTAGAGCTCATCAGTAACTGTAAATATCTAATATCTGATGTAATGAAACCTTTTGGCCTCAATGAGCGTTGTTCTATGGGGATCACTTTTGGAATCAATACCTTATTGCATTCATGTTTATATTTTAGGATTGCATTGCATTATATTGTACAATCCTGGCATATTTTACATGACATTATCATTACCTTGCATTATTATGAGGAGTAATCCAAAGACCAATTAGGGTTTAGCATGGATAAAAAAATTAGAGACACTCAAAAATCAAGATTCGAGCAGTTAGAAGAAGGGCTCGAAAAAAGAGAGAAGAAGTTTGATGCCTTCGATGCAAGAAAACTTTATTTGAACCCTGATTTGGTTGTTCCTTCTGATTTCAAAGATTCTCAGATTTGCGCATGATGACGGGACAAGATGCCCCAATATTCACCTGACCATGTTCTGCAAAAAGATGGAGGGCTGCATTGAGAATGAAAAATTATTGTTCCACTGCTTCCACAACAGTCTAGCAGGACCCACTGTGATATGGTGCAACTGTTTTAGTAATGACCAAGTGTAGTCATGCAGAGACTTAACTGACGTCTTTATGGGCAATACAAATATGCTTTAGACCGGGTGCCAAGTCGTCAGTATCTCTAGGGTACAAGGATGAAACCTGATGAGAGTTTCAAGGAATATGCTTTAAGATGGCGGAGGTTGGCCGCCCATTGCTGAAGAGAAAAGTGACTTCCATGTCTCAAGCCGTCTTCCGTATTTCCTCTTTGATAAGATGCTCGGGAAATTGAAGGGCAAATCCATGAAGGAAATTTGAGTCTTAATTCAACAAACCAGATATGCCTAGGAGCATAATGAAAGAAATAGATAAATGGGTACCACTTTCAAGGTTATCGTGATCGTAAGAGAAGAAGACAAACAGATTTCTCCAAATCACCGAGAAAAATTCCTCGAATAAGTACATATTTAGAGATATTCGGAGTATTCTATCTCGGACATATGACCTCATCTGGTTAAGGTACACGTGAGTTCTACATTAAGGCGCCAGGGTATGACACCAAGAAATTTGGGGTCGTTAATAGAAGAAATCAAGAAGCTGGTTGACGAGGGAGTCATGAAGAGAGAGTTGATCCAGTGGTGAAAAAAACAAGAAAAGTGGCACAAGCCTACACTACATTGAAAAGGCCGGAATGAGTTAGTACCCGGGAGATAATTCGAAGGTTCTTACGATTTTCTCATTATTTCACAAAGAAATTCTCAACAAAAAAAACTCTTTGTTTGTTAGAATAACAAATCACATTTCTATTTAGAAAGCATTTTTACATTTTTGATTCTTTAAACATTTTATTTTTATGGGGTAGTTTTTGTTCTCCCATATGCATATACACGCATTTTTGAATGGACATATGTATATATCATTTCTATACCAGGTCCTCTAATTTTGAATGCAACAGTACCTTTGTTTCAGATCCAAAGATCAACTCTAAATTGCTTATATTTAGAAGAGATTGAATGTTATGAGGATACTATAAATGTGAGTATCTGTTAGTTTACTTAGGCTAACAGAGGAACAATACGAGTGTTTAGACAAAGGGCAATTCCCATTTTAAGAAATTTCCTTCTCAGGCACTTATCGTTTAAGATCCTTGAATCGAGAGTTGACCCTAAACCTCTACCCATGAAGGCTTTCTCAGGACATTTGTGAATGTGACGACGAATGGTATTCTTTTACTTTACCAGAAGAAAGATATGAGACCAGACAGATTGGATACGAAGATCAGAAAATCATTAGAGGAAAGTAGTTGAAAACAAGGATATGTCCAAACGAAAAACTGAAGAAAAGAAGAGAAATAGCAATCAGAAGGCCGAAGCAATCCAGATCGAGTAAATATAAGAATTTTTTCCATAGATTTCAATATCAGAAGAGCTGCAGAGAGGCAATTAACTTCAAACAGAAGATAACATCAATGCCCAGTATAAATACGTGTTGATTCGAAGGTACATCTATAAACTCGAATAAGAAGAAAGAGATTTAAAGCTAAAAACCCAAAATGGGCAGTCTAAAAAATTTAAAAAAAAAAGAAAAGAAAAAAGAAAAGAAAAAAAGAAAAGAAAATTGAAAAAAAAGAAAGAGAAAAAAAAAGAAAAAGAAAGAAAGAAAGAAAGAAAATAATACTATATATACTTCACACACAAATCAAACAATACAAGAACGAGACTTCAACTATGAGCAAGAGACACAAGGAATCCACATTGCAAGTAAATATCAGTTTTGAAAATTTGTATAGAAGCTCGAATTGAAGCCAAGATAAGACAAGTTCGCCCGAAGATTGCCAATTTCGAAAAAAGAAATGACCTATAGGGTGAAAACCCAAAAAATGGGCGGTCTAGAGTGATCCTAAAAATAAAGAGAAAAGAGTAGTCTGCCAGAACATGTTGGCATCACTATCCAACCAAGATACGTCAATCAAAAGACAAAAGAAGAAAGTGGCCTCTATGGTGAAAACCAAAAATGGGCAGTCTAGATCGATCCAAGAAAAAAAAGAAAGAAAGAAAGAAAAAGAAAGAATAATATTTTATCTGGGCATACCAATCACAAGAATTTCTAGAAGTGGACATAATCCTTCATTCAAAGAACTTTTGAGGATCAATCATTTTTACCGAAAACAAGCATCAATACACAGCCAGAATGCAAGGCGGACCAAAAAAAAGAGTGGGAAAATGAACTCTAGGTGAAAACCTGAAAACGGGCAGTCTAGAGTGATCTAGAAAAAGAAAAAAGAATACTCCATGTGAGCATATCCATGTCATACGAGTACAGAGATACGACTTCGTCTAACCATGAACCAAAGGCCTACATTACAAGCCTCCAAAGACCATTCTGATCATCCATAGATATCCAAGTTGAATGAGAATGTCTTCAGATTTCATTCCGCCTATAAGGGTTAACCTTGCTTCAAGGAACGTAAAACTTCGAAGTGCTTGATCGACACCCAAATAAGGGAAAAAAGAGGCATAGTGAGTTAGTGAGATTAAGAGAGCTACCTTAAATGGGTTAGAAATTAGGTATGTGATTGTGTCTCTTGAAAGCCTAAAGAAACTATACATTTGTGTATATATCATCAATAGTCAAGATCTTCTAAATATGCGCTTCATTAGAGTTGATCTCTGGCAATCTGAAGCAGGTGTGCTATGGTGTTTGATATTTTGAGGGCAAACATATTTTAAAAGGTTTGACATTTTCTCCCAAAGTTTTGATGTTTACCATTTCCCCCAAACGTTAGTTTTTAAAATATGTGGCAATATACTTCGAATTTTGTTTACCATTCTCCAAACCTCAATTTTCAAAAATGTTTGGCTTTAAAAAGAAAGAGAGAAAAAAGAAAAATAAATATTTACTATTTGTTCCAAACAATGTTTTTAAAATGTTCGGTATTCCCTCCAAGTTGTGTTTTTCAAAATGACTGTTATCTTTTCAAACAATCATTATTTTTTGTATTGAAATATACACAAGTAAATTGCCTTTTGCATTACTTTAAAAATAAATGGTGATGAGATTTAAAGCATAGGGACCGAGAGTTAGTTCCCATCGAAATGCTACAAGAAGATCAAAGATGAGCTCAGGGGATGGAAGCATTTTTTTCTCACCCTAGTGATTAGAAATAGATCAAGGCTCTGCATGATGGGTCAGGAAATTCGAAGCAGTGGAGCCCGTGATTGAATGGGGCAACGCCAAGCGAAGAAGGTGACAAGGGTTCCTATAAGGACCAGAAAATCATTTATGAAGATAGGTGATAACCCCGAAGACAAGAAAGCCTTCTGCACGAAAGATTTGAAAGCATATTAATTCAGATTCGAAGTGATTGATCAAATGAGGATTTAAGAGCACACAATGAAGAAGTAAAGAGATGAAGAAATTTGAGGAACGATCTTTTAGGGTGTAAGACTTTAGAACAGAAAAAGATTGAAGGAATAAATAGAAGAGAAAAAAAAGAAGAAAAAAATGAGAAAAGAAAAGAAAAACAGAGAAAAAAAGAAAAAAAAGAAGAAAAAGAAAAAGAAAAAGAAGGCATTACATTGCATGCATCGTATAAATAGAGGTATGTCATTTTTTGCTTGTTTTAGACAGGTATTTAAAGAATTGTCAAAAAGTTTGAAGAAGTAGATTTCATTAAAGAAAGATTTTGGCAGTCATAGTAGCGTGAGGCCAGATGACGGTAGCCAAAGTAGCGTAAATCTAGATATTAAGTCTTTTGGGCCATCAGTAAGACCTTCGGGTATAATGATAAGACCTTCGGGCCACCAGTAAGTCTTTCAAGCATGGTGATAAGTCATTCGGGCTATTAATAAGTCCTTCGAGCATGATGCGTCAGCCTTAGTAGCGCGAGTCCAGAAAGATCAGTAGCTTTAGTAGCGTGAGTCTAGAAATATTGGCAGCCTTAGTAGCATGAGTCCAGAAAGATTGACATCTTTAGTAGCGTGAGTCCAGAAAGATCGGAAGCCTTAGTGGTGTGAGTCTAGAAAGATCGGCAGCCTCAGTAGCGTAAGGCCAGCAAGTTTGGCAGCCATAGTAACGCGAGTCCAGAAAGATCGATAGTCATTTTCGGTGTGAATCCCCAAATTTTCAGAAAGATCGGCAGCCTTAGTAGCGCGAGTCCAGAAAGATCGTCAGCCTTAGTAGCATGAGTCCAGAAAAATCAGTAGCTAGTTTGGCGTGAATCCCAAATGCGAAGATAAAGGTTTTGTATAGGAATGGCCTATATTTTCGAGCACTCGCAGCGAGAGGTTCTATATAGGAAGAACCCGTAACTCTGAGATTTCAGAAGCTAAAAATTCTATATAGGGAGGACTTGCGGCTCCAAGGTTTAAAGACTAGCAGTTCTATATAGGAAGAACTCCTAGTCAGAAGAATCCATCCATGGCGCAAAAAGGTTTTATATAGGAAAAACTCGTCGTGTTGAAGGGGAAGAGTTTTATATAGGAGTGACTCCAAGCTTTACCGTCTTAGAGTGAAAAATTCTATATATGATGGACTCGTAACTCAAGACTTCAGAAAGCGAAAGGTTCTATATAGGAAGGACTTACAAGCTTGAAGAGTTGGCCGAGGAAGAGTGGAAAGTTCCAGAATAACCTATGATTTCGAAGCCAGGGACAAGGAAATAGGTAAAAAATGAGTGCTTTTGATCTTTGCTTTGTTCTCGTTTCACGAGAACAAGCAAAGAGGGGCAACTTTAATCACTTATTTTTGTCCGGGTTTTAGTGTTATTAGTATTATTGTAATAATATTATTATTAATATAAAATTAGAAAACAGAGAAAAAAAAGAAAAAAGAAAAAATTTAATGTGAAAGAATTAATTAATGTAAAAAAAGCAAAAAAAAAAGTACTTTGAGCACATAGCTCCACTTCAACATGAACTCCCCCACTTGCCTATAAATAGAGGCATGAGAGAGAGATTGAGGCAGCAAGAATTGGTGGCAAGTCCCAACAAAAGAGCTATGCTCTCGGGTAGCTAAGGACCGGGGGCAGTGGGTTTGAGACCGAAAAGCTGAAGGTAGAAGCTTCAAAGGAAATCGAGGAGCGTTGCAAACGACTCGAGGAAAAAATGCAAGCTATAGAGGTAGATGATGTCTGCAGTGGGTTTGAGGCCAGTGAACTCAACCTTGTCCCAGATTTGGTGTTACCCCCGAAATTTAAGGTCCCAGAATTTGAAAAGTATGACGGACCCAGCTGCCCTCGCACTCACCTCACTATGTTCAGCCGGATGATGACTGGATACGGTCGAGATGACAAGCTGTTAATTCACTGCTTTCAGGACAGTCTGTCAGGATCTGCTGCCCATTGGTATAATCAGTTGAGCCGCCATCAGATTAAGTCATGGAAAGACTTGGCAAAAGCGTTCTTAGGACAGTACCGACACGTCAGTGACATGGTTCCAGACCGTTGGACCCTACAACATATGAAACAAAAATCAAATGAAAGCTTCAGACAGTATGCCCAACGTTAGAGAGATGTGGCAGCTCAAGTCCAACCCCCACACGGCAAAAGAGAGACGATGATCATGTTTGTTCAGACTTTGGAGGGTCCAGTATTGGGTCGCTTGATAGGCAAAGCGACTACCAACTTTGCTGACCTCGTGTTATCCGAGAAGCTCATTGAGAATGCCGTCAAGACTGACAAAATTGATGACGGAGGTAGTTCATCCCAGAAAAAGCCCTACCATGCCAAGAAAGATCATGAAGTAAACTCTGCGGGGGTTTATAATACCAATTATTCTAAGCCTATCACAGTTGTGTAACCTAAGGCCATGCCAAGTGCTCACGGTTCCTCAAGCCAAGGCTCTAGTCAGAGGAAGAACACTGAAAACGTAGAATTTACTCCACTACCAGTTTCTTATGGAGAATTGTACAAGCAGTTGTATGATGTCCACATGGTGGCACCTTTTTACCGAGATCCAGTACAACCTCCCTTCCCGAAATGGTATGATCCCAATGCAAAATGCGATTATCACGCGGGACAAGTTGGCCATACCATTGAAAACTGCTTTGGTTTTAAAAAGTTGGTGGAAAAATTAATTAAGCTTGGGGTGGTAAGCTTTGATAACTCAACAAGAACGACTACAATCAAAGACCTTTTACCGAAGCATGAAGATGCCAATTGAGGGTGTGTTGAAGGTTTTTTGAACTGTACCATGTTTTAATCCAGCTTACGTATTGCACTGTCTTGACCACAGTAGGTCCCCTTGTAGTTTTTATCACTTTCAGAGTAATACTTTTTGTAAACCAACCTCACCGACTTAAGTAAGATGGTGGTGAGAGTATTTTGTAAGGATCAAAACTACAACTAGCAATGCAAACATCTTTTGTTCGTATCTGAGTCTTGAATATCCAAAATACATCACCCTAAAGTTTCAAATTTGCTACAAGAGCAGTTTCAAACAATGGCATAGAACGAACAAGTTTCGGGGCATGCACCCAGACGAAAGCTAACTCAGATAAAAGCTGATCAAACCCAGGACAAAGTCGGGGCACCGCCACATACAAAAGACCAAGATCCTGATATGACCAGTGAGGAGTCAGGGGCATCCCATTGAGGGCCAGAAAAATCATGTCACATTCATGCATTTAGTTGCATTCATCTTACATTAAATCATTTTTGCATACGTCATACATCTATGTTCAGTGCATACACTAAAGTCACCTTGCATTTATGATAGACACATGCATTTAGGCCTAAAATTCATGCATTTTTGCTTGTACATACAAACAGGTCTACAAAAAAGACTGAGATACCCTCAACATGGGGGCAATGACAAGAGGGCCAACCCTAGTCTTGAAGGAGGTCAAACACGAAGAAGATGCTGAAACACCCAAAATAAAAGGTATCAGCGAAAAAATCATTGACAATTATTGACCAATGTTTTTTCTTTTGTAGGATTTGATTCCTCCAACAATGGCGTGACAGACGCTAACAATTTCCCGACTATCACTCCTGCCAACATAAATTCTTTCCAGATCCTGCCCTCTGTCGATAGAAAAGCAGTGTAATTTTTTTCCAGACATTGTCTCGCTATCAGTGGTGTAGTCATCCAACATCTTGCAAATCATGCCTCTGTTAGTAGTGGTACGCAAACCTATCCAGATCTTGCCTCCGTCGGTGGTGTTGCAAATCAAAATTTCCATTCGGCCCTACATCTTCGTCGGTGGTGTAGCGGGCCTCACATTTTACTGATCTAGTCTCTCCGTCAGTAGTGTAGCAAATCAAATCCTCTTCAGGTCTTACCTCTTCGACGGTGTTGCAGCTAGACCAAACTTTTCCTTGGAATTTGTTTTCAGTTACAAGAAAAAGATAAAAAAATCAAGAAAAAATTAAAAAAAAGAAAAAAAGAAAAAAAAGAAAAAAAGAAAAAAAGAAAAAAAGAAAGAAAATGAAAAAAGAAAAAAAAATCAAAATGAGCTTTAAATCTTTCGATCCTGCATCTTCGTCAGAGTTGTAGCTGGATCAAACATCAGAACTTTCTTCCATTGATCCTGCCTCTTCGTCAAAGTTGTAGCTGGATCAAATCTTCAGACCTTGCCTCTTCGTCGGTGTTGTAGCTTGGTCAAATTTAACTTCTGGTTCTGCCTCCTCGTCGGTGTTGTAGCTGAACCAAATTCACTAACTGCTTGTCTTGCCTCTTCGTCGGTGTTGTAGCTAGACCAAATTCACTGACTCTTGATCCTGCCTCTTCGTCGGTGTCGTAGCTGGATCAACATTACTAATTTTAGACCATGCCTCTTCGTCGGTGTTATAGCTTGGTCAAAATTTACTAATTTTCAAATTTTATCAATGTTGTTTCTTGAAAAATGAAGAAAAAAGCAAGAAAAGAGAAAAAATGAAAAAAGCAAAAATGAAATACTAAAACAAAAAAATGAAAATGAAAAGAAAGAAGAAAAAAGAAGAGAAAGAAGAGAAAGAAAAAAAAGAAAAAAAATCAAAATGAGCTTTAAATCCTTCGATCCTGCATTTTCGTCACTGGATCAAACATCAGAACTTTCATCCACCGATCATGCCTCTTCGTCAGAGTTGTAGCTGGATCAAATCTTCAGACCTTGCCTCTTCGTCGGTGTTGTAGCTTGGTCAAATCTAACTTTCGATTCTACCTCTTCGTCGGTGTTGTAGCTGAACCTAATTTACTAACTGTCGGTCTTGCCTCTTCGTCGGTGTTGTAGCTAGACCAAATTCACTAACTCTTGATCCTGCCTCTTTGTCGGTGTCGTAGCTGGATCAACATTACTAACTTTAGACCATGCCTCTTCGTCGGTGTTGTAGCTTGGTCAAAATTTGCCAACTTTCAAGTTTTATCAATGTTGTATCAAAAATAGAAAAAAAAAAGAAAAAAGAAAAAAGAAAAAAAAAGAAAAGAAAAAAGAAAAAGAATAGCAAAAAAAGAGAAAAAAAGAAAAAGAAAACAAAGAAGAAAAAGAAAAAGAGAAAATGAAGAAGTTGTCAGTTTTCTGGTATTGTCTCTTCGTCTGAGTTGTAGCTGGATCAGACATCAAAACTTTCATCCATCGGTCTTGCCTCCTCGTTAGTGTTGCAGCTGGATCGAATTTTGTAGACCTTGTCTCTTCGTCGGTGTTGCAGTTGGGTCAAACTCTCTTTAGGTATTAGCTTATTATCAATAATGTAGCGAGTTGCTCATTTTGCTTCCTCAACCCTATTTTGAAGATTTTGTTTCCTTCAAGAGTGATAAGGTAGATCCATCAAGACAATAAAGAAAACCTGCGCCGAAGAGAAAGAAGATCTACCGAGGAAAGAAGACACGCGCCAAAAGATGAGAAGTTTAGCCATACCAGACAAAAATGGTTATTTTTTGTTTTTGCTCCATTCCTGTTACACAACAATGAGCAAAGAGGGCCATATGTAATACCCATTTTTTGTCCAGACCCTAAATCATATTCAAAGCATTTACCCTATTCGAACCAAATTCTAAAAAAAAAGATGCAGTGCATGTCATGCCCTGCTCACCCACCATTCTAATGTCATATTTAATTCCCCACACTCCACGCCATTTTCCCCATCATTTTCCCCTCCCCATCATCCATATTAAAGACAACACAAATTAAGACAAAGGGTGTGGATGACAGATTAAGAATTTGAGGGGTATGTTTGTGGTTTAATCTTTTTTATAATCTAATAGAAATTATGTTTTCTAGTAATCTTTTTATGTTTTTGTTCTTATGTGTTTTTATATTTTGATGTTCATATGTTTCTATATGTTGTTAGCATGTGTTTAGATTAATTATTGGTGGTTGTTTAATATTTGTTTTTCAATCTTCTCATCTCTAATATATTTTTTTGTCATGATATGTATTTGTTCATGACTTTTATTTATTTTTTATGTTTGGTATGTATGTACATCTTTGTATTTGATATGATTCATATGTATTTTATGTTCATCTTGTTTTTAGGTTATATGTTAGTTGGTATTATTTATCATGTTTAAATGTCATGTTAGGTTGTGGGTGTAAATTATGTTATATGATAGAAGTCAAGTATTAGTTTTTATGTTAACATGTTGTTATGTTAGTTTGGCATTACATTTCATTCATGTCATGTATATTATATTGGTGTCTTAATGTGTTTAAACATGTTAGAATTAATTATTTTAGTTTTGGAAGCTCATTTTTCTCGTTCATGTTTTGTTTTTTATATTATGATTGATCATGTTTTTTTATTCATGTAGTTTATTATTATCTTTTATATAATATTATAATATTTATGTGTTTATGCCATGTAATTTAATATTGTTGCATTTTAGCCCTTAATTTTCATATTCATGTTGTTTTATGTATATTAGTGTAAACCATGCATGATTATTATTATTATTATTATTATTTGTTAGATTCGTTTTATTTATGTGATTGATAATTATGTTAGATTAGTGTTTTATTATGTTAGCATTATTTATGTTTTTACCGCAATGTATTTATTTATATTTGCCATGTTTTTTTTAAGTTTGCATAACAGATATATATTTTGTCAATGCGGTGCCCTTTTATCCGAGCGTAAACGGGGCCAGTATCAGGCGTAGTGATAGTGGTTAGGCGTTTATTCTCGGATAACGGTGCCTTTAAAATTTACTCGCACATATAACCGAATTTTAAATTAATCGTCACTTTATTCCAGAAAGTTTAATATTAATAAAGTGGTAATTATTAAAGTACCAATTTTGGGCGGTGTGGGGGTGCTAATCCTTCCCCATCCGTAACCGACTCCCGAACCCGACATTTTAAAATCTCTGGTTTTCATGGTGTCCGGTCTACCTTGAGTGACATGTGGCGACTCCATTTTTAAATAAAACACGGGTTTTATAAAACTCTACGCGGAAGATATTATTTTCAAAAGTAAAACAAAAATAATAAAAATCAACGTTTTTTTAGCGCGAAAAACAATCGCTACAAGAGGAACCAATCTATGAATATAGGAAGTATGCTAAAGAAAGATATGCAACCTTCAAAAATAGAGACGTTCTGCCAAAAATCGTACCGGAAATATTGTCATTTCATACTAATTTGTCTTTTTTTCCTTCCCCACTCCTTGAACCATCCTACAGCTATGAACTTCCAGATTCACACCCTCTTCTAAACGAGGTTAGTTGTTCCCGACAACTTACTCGAACAAGAATGTTTTCCTTATGTCTATAACTTTGTTTTTCTTATTGAATTGCTTATGGTGAACTTACAGTTGGATAAAAGAGAACCCGATAACCCGTGTAAGTACCTTCTTGCCATATGGACACCAGGTATGAGCACCATTTAATAACATGGTATAGAAAACTCTTTTAGACCTCTTGAGATGACATAATATTTTGCTTACACCAGGTGAAACAGCAAACTCCGTTCAAATGCCGGAAAGAAGGTGCAGTTCCCAAGAGCAAGGCAAATTGTGTGATGAGGAGACATGTTTCTCTTGCAACAGTATTCGGGAAGCAGAATCCCATATTGTCCGGGGAACACTTTTGGTAAGAAAAATAGATCTGATAGATAGTATGAATAAATATAGCTATTGCATTCAGGATCTTAATTCAGAATATCACATACTATATGATAAAACATCATAAACAGATACCATGTCGAACAGCAATGAGAGGTAGCTTTCCCCTAAATGGATTGTACTTCCAAGTTAATTAGGTAAGTTGAACATGCTGGTTGAACCAGTTCCTTCAAGCTTTATAGTTTTCTTCATTATATCCTTAATAATGAAGACGAAAAATAATATTCCTATGATTTATGATGGTATTTGCCGACCATGATTCTAGTCTGAACCCGATTGCTGTTCCAAGGGAATGGCTATGGAACCTGCCAAGGAGAATGGTCTACTTTGGAACCTCCATGCCTTCAATATTTAAAGGTTAGAAGATTTCAATGGAGAGGATTGTGCAGATAAATGTAGCAAGATCAAAAACTGACTGTTTATGTTTTCTGATATCTAGGCTTAACAACCGAGGGAATTTAACACTGTTTCTGGAGAGGTAAGAATTATCAACCATTGTAACTTTATGTCGTGCCGTTTGCATTGATTTGAATAGCTATCCATAAGCAACTTTGATCACATAAAACTTCCAAAATTTGAAATTTTTTAGAAACATTCAACAGCTGATCAAGCCCTCAAAATCTTTGAATTCCCAGTTCTAGGGGCATCAAGTACACGGGAACAGCCTTGACATCTGAATCAAAAGCATGTCCATGTTTTCCTCTAGCCGTATGAAAGAAAAGATAATATCATATAATGGCATCGAATCAATTCTGATAGAATTCATGTCATGTAACGAATTCTTCATTTTGTAATACTGTTTGATGATAAATTGCAGGATATGTTTGTGTACGTGGATTTGACCAGAAATCACGAGCACCCCGTCCTCTAATGGCTAGATTACATTTCCCAGCCAGCAAATTGGCCAAAGGAAAAGGTAACGGTGCCGTAGAAGATGCGAAAATGATAGTACAGTCGTATGATCCAAATAAGTCGGCGTTGACCGAATAACCATGTATGAAGAAAAGGGATTGCATTTTACAACACTGACTAGGCTTGTGGAGAAATGTAAAATTCCTTGTATAACCTATAATGAGAAGGCATGTAGGACTGTATACTATTTAACAAGGTTGTAATTACTTAGTTTCGTGCTCAAATTTAGAGAAATTTTTCGGAAATCAGCTTCAGAAAACAGAGTCATGTGCTAATTGATAGTAAAACTTTTCTACAATGAACAATAATTAAAGCATTCGGACTGGGCCACCAAACAATAAACGTTTACTGGACGATTCACAAAGCCGAGGCGATTGCAATGCCGCAAAAACAGGGACGAAGTATAAACTAAGCAAACAACAAAACTTTAGAACTTCACCCTAAAATGAACCGTTGAGAAGGTTATGCAAATTGCAACCAATGAAATAACGTGGATTTCAAGCAAAAATCTTCTTTAAAAGAGGAGCAATATCCTCATTATTTATACATCTCCATTAGATATTGTTGTTGAAAAAAGGGTTGAAATAACTGCAAAATCAATTACTTGCTCGTCTAGGGATTTTTTTACATTACATAAGAATGTCGTCTTTTTTTCCGACGACTTTAAGTAGTTTTCTTTTCTTTCTGATGATTTTAAAAGAAAATTTAAAAAAAATCGTCACATCTTTTCAACGATTCTCATGACATTGAAAATACATTCGTAGTTCAACAAATAATTGTTGGGTAAAACTTTGATGCACAGGCTGTGGAAAATTAATTTTACACAAGCCTGTGTAATTACACTATAAAAACTTAAATCTTAAATTTCTGACCCTAACCCTAAAAAACTAAACCCCACACCCTAAACCCTAAACACTAACATTGAATTCTAAACCTTACAACCTAAACCCATAAACCTCAAACCCTAAACTAAAACCATAATCCTTAAAACTAAAAGGCACGTTTACACGGCCTGTGCATCAAAGTTTTTCCATAATTGTTAGAACACCCTAGATAACCATTTAATTTTTTTTTCCAAGTGCATTATTGGAACAAATTTCCCCCTCTACTTCACATGGGAATAAAAATAGGCATTCCATTTGCATGATGATCCAATGCGTCAAGGAATATTGCGCAGATAATGTGGTGAGATTTTTTTATTTCATAAAGTAGTGCGGGTATTTTTTTATTTTACGAATTATAGATGAATGAACAGTGACAGTGGAAGAAGCCGATAAGTGTAGGCGACTTTAAAGAAAAAATTTTAATTTGAAAACGGTTGTATGAAGTCGTCGAAATTTTTTCGCAACTTTCAAAATATTTTTCAAACATCTTTACTTCACGAAATAATTTCTCAATATCTCTATTTCATAAAATAAAAAAAATATTATCAAAAGAGAAAAACTTCAATATACAGTCTATATAAACTTTAATATCTCTATTTGAAAATATATATTATCATGTAATTATATTAAAATATTTAAAAGAAATTAATTAAAGTCAAAATTACTAAAGTTAAATCTCTGTATCTCAGCCCATTCTTATTTCAATGTCAAGAAACAAAGAGGAGTATATTACAAAGTATCAATATATTTAATCACATATGAAATGATCACAGATTACAAACAGTAATAACACATGCATCCATGCAAATACAACAACAACAACAAACCTCAAAGTACCCAAAAAATTGTCCCAAAAACTGCAATTCCAAAAGAAGCCATTGCCGGGTGATGAAATTTCAAGCTCACCGCACCAGACGAATCAGTGTCAGCACCTTTAGATGCTTTTGGACTCGAAACCGAAACATCCTTGTCGGGCACATCCGGTGCAGGCGCCGGAACAGGCGTCGTTCCGAAAATCTGCAACGGGAGAAGCACCTTGTCCACTTGATAAACCGCGATCCTTCGATCGGAGTACACGGTGTTCGCCACCGTCGCATTCACCACACCGGTCGTTAGATTCACCGGGTTCCCTGCCGACGCGGTTACGTTGAGCGGGAAGTTCCCGCTCTTAACGTCACCAGCCTGCGTACGCAAAGGGTTGCTCGCCGTTTGGAACTGCATCGTCGACATCAACGTGGGGAGAATATGGAACTGAACCAGGCTGAGTTTCTCTTGGTCGGACAACGAGTTCAGCGTCCCGGGTTTGAGGCCACTGAACGCGTTGTCGCTCGGGGCGAAGATCGTTAGCCCGTCGTTGGGGTTGGGGGTGCTCAGCTCGTTATTTAGTTGATCGGCCACCTGTGTGGCTTTTAACAGCTTGATGAAAGTGGTGAATTGGCCGCCTTTTTCGAGGATGGACGTGATGTTATCCACCTTCAACGGCGGCGCCGGAGCTATTTGAGCTAAAGTTTCATGACAAAGGAAGAAGATTACCAGTAAAACAAAGATGGACACTAATTGCTTTCTCATTTTCCTTTAGGCTCTTCGTCCTTTGCTATGCTTTGCTTTTGTTTCTTGAACTAATATATATATATATATATATATATATATATATATATATATATTTGGAAATTAAATGGGAGATGGTTTGTTAATGTAAATGTTAGGTGCAAGGGTACATTTTTCTTTCTTTTTGGGGGGCTAAGATGTTCCAATCAAATGTGGGGGAGATTGCTTTACAAGAAAGAAAGGAAAGAAAAGAAAAACATGAAATCTAATTTGAGTTTTGAATGTGAGCTCCAAATAAGTCATAACTATAAATGTTGTTTTTTTTATAAATTTAAATTAAAATCAGACTGAATAATACATAAAACCGAACAAAATTCTATCGATTCAATTTGTTAATTTTATATAATTAAATTAGAGATAGAACTTAGCTCAGTTAAAGAATTATGGTTTTCTTTTGTTTACAAATTAAAAATTAAATCAATCAAATAAATTTAAATAAAAATAAAATTGAATCGAATATAATAACCGCGATTCAAGTTTTATGTTTTTTTTATAGTTTCCCTGTCCAACTTTTTTTTTAATTTTTGGACAAGGGGCAAAGTTTGTTGAGTGTGGTGTTTTTGCTTGTTACGGGGATAACTATAAAAAAAAGGTTATGATTGAAAGTGCAATATTTTTCATGATTAGAAGTGTAAAGGTTGTTGCTTAAGACAAATACATGCAAACATGTAGTAATAAGGACACAAATACATGCAGCCTCCAGTGCCATGATTTCTCATTGTGGTTGAAGACCAATATGTATGCTTGATGTATTTTCTGATGAATACTTTAAATCTTGATAGATTTGAAAATATCATATTGAAATGTCAAAACCACTGATGAATACACAATCTAAATTTCATAAACATTTCAACTAAGTTTAAAAACATTTAATGACCAATAAAAAAACAAAAATAGTTTGTGGATCAAATTAACCAATAAGAGTCCACCATCAGATTTAAAGGTGTTGTTCTCTGGTTATTGGTGTTGGAACTTTTCTAATGATTGTTGTTGTCCTAATTGCCCCCGAAAAAAATAATTAGCGTTGAGCTTTGCGAAGCTCAATAATATACAACTACTTCATAAAATACATAAAACAAATTAATAATTATTTGGATGATTCTATAATAAATATCATGTACAGTTAAGTACCACTAATCATGTGTACCGCAATATACCATTAACAATTTTAATTACTTTTAAAATTATAAGGATTGAAAGCGTTATTATAGATTTTTTAATAAAATCTAAAAAACAATTTTATATTGTTTTTTCTTTTTGGGTAAAGTGCACAAATGGTAATTGAAATTTGGTAAATTATTCAATTTGATAACCAAACTTTTAATTATTTCAATGTTACCATTAAACTTTTAATTTTACTCCAAATTGGTCACTGACCTATTAACCGTCGTTAAAAGAGTAATATGAAAGTTAAAATATTTTTTATAATAACAAATTTAGTCCTCCATTATTATTTAATAAAAGTCGAACTAATAGTTTATTCACATAATATATGAATCAAAATTAAACTTTCTTTTTGGCAAATAAATCTAAATTTAATAAAAGTCTAAAATTATTGGACTATTTCTGATTCTGATTTTAATTCTCTTATCCAACTTGTAATATTTGGTAACTCATCCATAAAAAGGGAAGCAATCAAGGATTGGCAAGTAATGAATTATTCTTTCCATATTCTAACAATCATGTAAAGATTCAAGAAAAATATTTCGAAATTAATTTACTGATAATATATGAAATAATTTTAATTTTGGAAACTTGAGTTTCTGTTCGATCTTTTAAAATCCCTCATCTGTTTATTAGCAATTACAGAGCCATCAATGGCATGGATTTCAATCGATTCAAGTGCTATAAAATTCTTGTTTTCCGTTTAATTTTTCATCAGAAACTTGAACATTTTTCGAAGCAATTGAAACAATGA
This sequence comes from Hibiscus mutabilis, assembly GCA_019671005.1. NCBI lineage: Eukaryota > Viridiplantae > Streptophyta > Magnoliopsida > Malvales > Malvaceae > Hibiscus > Hibiscus mutabilis. The sequence continues at coordinate 39,657,767 of CM033750.1, read as the reverse complement.
TGAAGCCATTTCTGATATTCTAACAATCATGTAAATGATTCGTCCTTTAGATTTTGAATCTGAATTTTCTCAGGATTCTAAAGCTTCTGAATTTTCCTACGAACCCCAGTATTTTCTCGAATCAAATCCTGAACAAGCTTCTTTGCTTTCAGAATCTGAATTTCCTCAGGATTTTCTAGAAACTCAAAATTTTCCCAAGTCAAATCATGAAGGAACTTCTTTGTTTTCAGAATTTGAACTTCTTCAGGATTCCTAGAAATCCATAATTTTCCCAAGTCAAATAATCGAATGCTATCATTCAAAATTAATCAAAATATTTTAATTATCGCGTCACCCTTTTAAACGGCGGTTAAAGGGTCAGTGACTAATTTGGTGCAAAATTAAAAGTTTATAGTAATATTGAAGTAATTGAAAGTTTAGTTATCAAATTGAATAATTTATCAAAGTTCAGTTACAATTAGTGTACTTTACCCAAAAAGAAATATATATATATATAATTTGTTTTTTAAATTTTTTTCTAAAAAGGGATAATAACACTTTCAGTCCCTAAAATTTTAAAAGTAACTAAAACAGTTAATGGTACATAGGTACATAGGTGCATATTGCTTTAATTCAAATAAATGCTTAACTAAACTAACAAATGCGAAGAAGTTAGCGATTAGCAACAATGTTGAGATGGCCGAGTTGGTCTAAGGCGCTAGATTAAGGTTCTGGTCCGAAAGGGCGTGGGTTCAAATCCCACTCTCAACAGTATAATTTTCTTACCAATTAGGTTAAATTATGGTTTTAGTCCTTATGTTTTAATTTGTCATAATTGACTCGTCTATTTTTCTTTTTTCTTTTTCATTTCGAACCTAATTGACCCTTCTACTTTTATAATGTCTATAGTCCTTATGCTTTAATTAGGCATAATTGACTTCTCAACTTTTACAAAATTTAAGATTTAGTCATTATATTTTAATTTGACATAAATCGGCTTACATGCAGGGACGAAGCCATGATTGAACTATAAGGGTGGTAAGTTAATTAACTTTGAAATTAATAAGGTTTTAAAAAAGCAATCAAATCATAAAAATTAAGGACATTCATATTTAATTTCACTAATTTTAAAATTGAATGGTCTTAAAAAGTAATTAAACTAGAAAAAATGAGGGGTCAAAGTTAAATTTCATTAATTTTAACTTAGAGGGTCTTAGAAAATAATAAACTAAATTTTTTATGAGGGGCAAAACCTTAATTGCAAAGATTTTAAAACTATCAATGTCCTAAAAACAATTAACCCATTCAAAGTTTTGGGGATTGCCCCTCCCACCCTCTTTTGGCTCCATCCCTGCATACATGTTTTTATAATATTATTAGTTAATTCAAATAACTAACAGAATCCACACCAATATTTTTAATCTTGTTCAATTGAACTAATTAAACACGTGATGAAATAATAAATTAAAGATCTAATTCAACTGACTATAACTAATTATAAAATCTATACACAAATTAGTGATAGGATGATTTTAATGACTTTAAGAATCTTAAAATTTTGACGTTGTTCGATAAGTAAAAATCTGATTATCTAATTCATACCGATACACGTAAAAAGATAATATCAATAAATTATTTCAATGTATTTTTTTGAACGGTTTAATTTTTAGCTTAACTATAAAATAAGTTTCCAAACTATATCTTTTTATGTAATAGGTGCCTAAAATATTTTTTTGCTGAAATAAATGACTAAATTTTCAATTTTTGGCTGAAATATGTGTCTAAAGTTTCATTTTTGACTTGTTTTAAAGTCAACTGAGGCACTTACTTTGGTCTTAAAAAAATTTAGGCACCTATTTCAGCAAAAAAAACTTTAGGCACCTATCTCAAAAAATGAGTATAGTTTAGGCATTTATTTTATAGTTAAACCTTGTTTTTTTATCGACCAAAAACGCTTTTGTGTTGTTAAACTTAAAGTATATTTTTAAATTATTTATTTCAATTAAAAAAAGTTAATCCCATTATGATTATAAATAAATTAAAGGAAACAACACATTGATATCCTCTAATTGGCCTAGTGGCTAAGGATGTTCATATTGCCCCATCTTATACGTATTCGAATCCCTTCATGTGAATGTAAAATCTCTCTATTTAATCATAAAAAAGGAAACAACACCCTACCTCATAAAGTTCTGTAATTTTCTTCATACTACCTTATAAATCACATTTACACTATTCAAAAAAGTATATATCAAATTTAATTTAAACTATACAAAAAAATTATTGAGCCTCATGTTATCAAATGAGATAAATTACTAGTAAGACGAGGCATTTGCACATTAGATTTATTTAATAGTGATAGATTTGAATTAATGAATCGAATCATTTGATTCATTGATGCTGATTCACTGAACTTTAGATATAATTTATATTTTATAAGTCAATGAGTCCAAATTATTATTTAGTACTTTACATTATTTATATAATAACAACAATTAGTTGGTTGAGGTGTCAGGTCGTTTAAGTAAGATTAAGGGTTTGAATGTTAATGTTGTGAATGGAAAAAATATGGTTGACGGTTGCCTCCATAATGTATTCCATAAAAAAATATTAAAATCTGTCTTATTAATTTTCCTACTAGTATTTTTATATTGTATGGTTCAAAGGAAAATAAGTTTTTTTTTCAAGCTAAAATTGGTTGTATATATATATATATGGTTAATTAGGAAACATTTTTATCTTCTTAACTTATGATGGTAGTAAATTAAATCTAAATCCAAATATTATTTAAAGCTCTTTGAAAATGTATTGTTTAAAGAAGTAATGTAGAAAGTGAATTGAGTTTATTGAACATTGTTGAAGGGTTTATATAAGAAGAACCCTAACTGATTTACATTATCAACAAAGGAGATAAAGCTAAATAAATTTGAAAATAAAGAATTTAAATCAAGAATAACTAACGATAAGATAACAACAATTGAAATTCAAAAAGAAGATAAATGCAGAAGATTATGCTTCATTACGCCCCCGCAAGTTGGAAGTGGAGTTAACAACACCCAACTTGAGAAAGTGACGATGAAATGTAGCTTGAGGTAACGGCTTAGTTAATAGATCAGCAACTTGGTCTGCGGCATGAAGATGTGAAACTTCAAGAACGTCTTTCTCAACTTGTTCACGAACAAAATGAAAATCAATAGCAACATGTTTCATCCGAATATGAAAGACTGGATTGGCACAAATATAAGTGGTACTAACATTATCACAGAAGATTTTTGGAATGCCCGAAATTGGAACTCGCAATTCAGATAGCAAGTTGGTGAGCCAATTGATCTCAGAGACAGTTGCAGCAACGACACGGTATTTTGCTTCGCTAGAAGAGCGTGAAATGGAACGTTATTTTTTTGAAGACCAAGAAATAGGAGTAGAGCCTAGGTAGAAAAAATAACCAGTAGTAGATGTGCGATCAGTTGGATCACCAGCCCAATCAGAGTCAGAGTATGCAATTAAACGATGACCTATGTGGCGAGAAATTCGAAGGCCGAAGGTAGCAGTATGTTAAAGATACCGAAGAATACGTTTAAGAGCCACCCAATGAGACATGGTAGGTTGGTGCATGGACTGAGAAAGACGATTGACGGAAAAGGAAATGTCTGGACGAGTAAAAGCCAAATAGTGTAACTTGCCTATGATGCGGCGATAAAGAGAACCATCAACTGAAGCATCGTCAGAAGAGGGTTATTTTTTGAAGACCAAGAAATAGAAGTAGAGCCCAGGTAGAAAACATAACCAGTAGTAGATGTGCGATCAGTTGGATCACCAGCCCAATCAGAGTCAGAGTATGCAATTAAACGATGATCCATATGGCGAGAAATTCGAAGACCGAAGGTAGCAGTATGTTGAAGATACTGAAGAATATGTTTAAGAGCCTCCCAATAAGACATGGTAGGTTGGTGCATGGCCTGAGAAAGACGATTGACGAAAAAGGAAATGTCTGGACGAGTAAAAGCCAAATAGTGTAACTTGCCTATGATGCGACGATAAAGAGAACCATCAACTGAAGCATCGTCAAAAAAGGGTTATTTTTTGAAGACCAAGAAATAAGAGTAGAGCATAGGTAGACAACATAATAAGTAGTAGATGTGTGATCAGTTGGATCACCAGGCCAGTCAGAGTATGCAATTAAACGATGATCCATATGGCGAAAAATTCGAAGGTCGAAGGTAGCAGTATGTTGAAGATACCAAAGAATACGTTTAAGAGCCACCCAATGAGACATGATAGGTTGGTGCATGGACTGAGAAAGACGATTGACGGAAAAGAAAATGTTTGGACGAGTAAAAGTCAAATAGTGTAACTTGCCTATGATGTGACGATAAAGAGAACCATCAACTGAAGCATCGTCAGAAGAAGGTTCAAAAATAGTAGAAGCTGTCATCGGAGTGGCCACACCCTTGCAATTGTCCATGTTAACTTCTTGTCAACGTTAAGCTCTGATTACTATAAAGAAGTAATGTAGAAAGTGAATTGAGTTTATTGAACATGGTTGAAGGGTTTATATAGGAAGAACCCCAACCGGTTTACATTATCAACAAAGGAGATAAAGCTAAATAAATTTGAAAATAAAGAATTTAAATCAAGAATAACTAACGATAAGATAACAATAATTAAAATTTAAACAATAAGATAAATGCAGAAGATTATGCTTCATTATTGTTTTCTTTCTCTTTCTCTTTCTCTTTTCATCAACAAATAAACTTGTTTGATATTCAATTTTAAAAGAATCAAATAAATTTGAATAATTTTTATTTTAAGATCAAATCGATTCAAGTATTGATTTAGAGAATTTGTAAACAAATGCAATTATTTTTAATAATATTTTAGTACATTTAGAAATATGTATATATAAAATGATTGTTTTTTTTCAAAATCCACTTCAATTGAGACAACACTGGTTTAGATGTAATACAATTAAAAAATAATATACAATTTAGATGTAGTACATTTATAAATTATTGTCTTATTTTCTAAACATCTCCAAAAATAAATCATGTTTTTTTCTATAAAATTACTGATAGACAATATGAGTGTCGATAATTTAAGACAACCCATCCTTTTGATATTGTAATCACTCATTTTTATCTAACCTCTAAGTATTATGTTAACATATTAGTACATGATTACATGTAGGTGTGCGCGTGTATATGTTAATGTATTATATAATGATATAAGTGTGAGGGTATGCATATATTGATATGGTGTATTACGTACCTATTAATCTACGTATGATATGGTTATATTTATGTTAGGAGTATCATACAAATAGATGTTAGTATATGAGTAGGTCTATATGTGTTTGCATGTGTATATTATTAGTGTACTTGTTATTATTGAATATATACGAATAAGTGTTGCATGTATTATTAAGTATATGTATGTGTGAACGTACTTCATCACAATTGTATGTATGTATATGTAAGTACGTATGTATCTGTATTTACTATTATATTAATATATTAATATGTATGGACAAAACTGAAAAAATAATAGGAAGCCCACTTAAATTAAAATATCCACATTATTACAAAAATAATAATACAAGGCCCGGTTGGCCCAAGCCCAAGACCCCATTTAACTCTAATTATTTTTGTGCAGATAACTATGGGCCGTTGGATCCAGATTTGATCCAACGGCCACGATCAAGGAAGGGTAAAATATCTAGCCAGCCACGTGAACTACACGTCTGGACGGTTCGAGTGCCACGCGCGGACTCTTCGGTATCCCACGCGTGCGTGAGTCCCACGTGCTATAACCCCTCGACTGCTGAGCCCCACGTGTCACGATCTGGAGTCGTTTCACCGATCGAGGTTTCATCTGGGCCGTTCATCCTTCAAGCCAGCCCGACCGTTAGATCAGATCTGATCCAACGGTCGAGAACGCCTCTGGCCGAAGACAACTCCCCCACACCGCCACCATGCCGATCTCCAACCACCGCGTTCAGACATATCAGAACAACACAAAAAAAAAGAGATTATGTCAGTATCAGTTCAGATCTAAAAATAGATTATATTACTTGTTGCCAAACCAAAGAGACAGGGATATATGTATGAAACAAGTAATTGTAAGGCAGTCAAGTTGTAATCGGAAAGAAAAAATACAAAAAACAACAAGTTTTCAGTGGTAATACTCTTCTCTTTTCTTACTTCTTTGCATGCATACAAAAAATATACGTAGTAATAACAAAAAAGGGGGATTTAGAGTTGTTACCCTCGTCGTCTGTGGATCTCCCCTTTACCAGTGACAAACCTCTTCGGCTTTCCCAGGTCGAATATGGTGAACTGAAGGGAGTGGGAGGCTCCTTTTGGTTTCGTTTTGGGTTGAATACAAACAAAAAAAAGGTTTTTTTGTTTCGTATTTCTTAGATCTAGGCAAAGAGGTGAGTCCTAATGTAGATCTAAGTTCATATTCGGGTTCAGTTGGGAAAGAGATCGGTTTTGGGTGTGTCTTTTGGTTCGCTGGCACCGGCTAGCGGCGGCTGGCGACGGAGGGGACGGCGAAAAGCTACCGATTTCCGTGTTCATCACAGGTTCAGGGAGGATTTGAGAGAAAATGAAAGAATGAAGGGTTATTATAAAATCGGTTTTGAAATAAAATGAGGAAAAGTTTGAGTCTGGGCTGAAAAAAGAGATTTTATAGGTGTTTTTATTTTGTGAAATGGGTAAATTCGGAAATAAATCCTCCCGCGTTTTTGATATTTTCATTTCTGTCTCGCCGCAGGGGATATTTACAACTTTGATCCCCCTCTTATTTCAAAATCTCACAATCCAATCACTAAATTAAATCGAATCAGTTTTTAAATGGCAAAATTACCTCACTAGTCCCACCGCGTTTTTGAGATTTTCACTTCGGGTCTGCCCCTTGGTCCAATTACAGTTTCAGTCCTTTCAAGTTCGGTCCTGCTTGCATTTTCGTCCCTAAATCGCATATTATTGTCCTTTAATTTCTGCTACTGATGTTTATTTCTTTTCATTTCAGTCTTGTTTCCATGTAAATATTCATGCTTGTATTATAATCGTGTATGTTGATGCAGCATTTTGCCTTATTATATATCCCTCGTATATGCCTTGTATTTTCATGTTTACATGTATATGTGTGTTAAGTTTATGATGATTATGTATCTTTATGTATTTGTTCGGTTATTCGTATCACGCATATTATGTTGATATTCTAGTTGGCTCGTACACAACATGTTTTGTATTTTAGCATGTATTGTATGTTCTCTTGGCTTTTAGGTTACGTGTTAGTATATTTTCTTTTTCATGTATAATATATTGTTCTATATATGTTGAAATGTGTTTTATTTCTAATATGTATGTCTTCTTGAAATATGTATTTTTGTTCACACATGTATTTATTCATGCCTTGTTATTGTGATATGTTAAATTTGTTTTTATTTACTATTAAGATTAATATGTATATATGTATGTTTTAGTTACGTATTTTATTTATGTTAGATTAGTATTCTATTATGTTAATATTTATTTGTATTGTATTTAAATTATTTGCCATGTTTTATATTTTGCTCACTAAGGTTGCATAATGATATATAAATTGTCAATGCGGTGCCCTTTTATCCGAGCGTAAACGGGGCTAGTATCAGGCGTAGTGATAGTGGTTGGGCGTTTACTCTCGGATAACGGGGCCTTTAAAATTTATTCGCAATTATAGCCGAATTTTAAAATAATCGTCACTTTAATCCGGAAAGTCTAATATTAATAAAGCGGTAATTATTAAAGTACCAATTTTGGGCGGTGTAGGGGTGCTAATCCTTCCCCATCCGTAACCGACTCCCGAACTCAAAGTTTTTTTTGAATCTCTGGTTTTATGGTGTCCGGCCTACCTAAGTGGCCGGTGGCGACTCCAATTTTTAAATAAAACACGGGTTTTATAAAATCCCACGCGGAAGAAATTATTTTCAAAACAAATAAAAAAACTTTCTTTTTTAGCGAAAAAAGGACATCGCTACAGATGGCGACTCCGCTGGGGACTATTTTGTTTTTAAATAAAATAAAGAGAGTCAAGCTTTTTCAAATAATTACCGCTTTAAAAATATTAGAAGTTCCGGATTAAAGTGACTATTAAATTAATATTTGGTTGTAATTGCACGTTTATTTTAACGCATTTAAAATTTGGCATATAAACCCGTTTTTTAAGTGGGGGGAAAACGCTAATGCTTTCGTGGAGATATCGTTCTCCCGTGTAGGCCTAGCAAGTACCTTCGGGGCTCGTGTACCTTATGCTTTCGTAAGGATATCGTTCCTTCGTGCATGCATAAGCGAATGGGTCCCCCTGAATTGAACCCGGTTGAAAGGAGCCTATAATGGGTGATGATCGGGGGCCTTGCTACTCTTAGTAGAGGACAGCAAGGACAATTCGGGTACCTCTTAGCACCAACACTGCATGTAGAGAACATAGAGAAACCCACCCCTTTAGAGCCATACGGATAACCTTAGGTGTTTTAGACAGGATAAATAGGGTTTTTTGTTTTTGTTTGTTTACCTTATTTAATTTGTCCTTTTATTTGTGTATTTATTAATTCTATCCGGTACTGACTTGTTTCCTTTTTTGCTATTTTTTTCATGCATTATTACATTTGCATTACATACTGGATCAAGTGGTTTACCCGATCAGAAAGTCTTTCACCATGGAAAAAGGTGTCTTAGAAAAGAGGAACTCAACTTGTCATTAGACATTTGGTCAAGTCAACCAGAAGGCCCAAGGGGACAGTTTACCAAGTGAACGCGTAATAGCCGGGTACACCTATGTGAGTCTTCAACAGAACAACTTAGGGGATCTTCAAAGTATCTGGGAAGAATGAGACCAGAGATTACAAGATAGATTCCGTGATAGTTATGGTGACATTGCACGATTGATGTACATCCGGTCAACCAGCCCCTACTCCGAGCCATTTTTTGATTCGGAATCCGCCTTTTGTCGCTTCACCTTCAATGGACATGACATGATGCCCATGAGAGAAGAATACACCGCTCTTCTTAATCATAAAAATGTTCAGGAAGATTGGATCTACGCAAAACCTCCGAGGAATCAGAATTACACTTCCAAGCTTAAAACCTTTACCGGAATGAGCGACAATTGGGTCAATGGCTTGATCCGACTTCGAGGAGATAGTACAGTATTTGCATGGGAAAACATTCGAGACATCCTACCTGCACATCCGGATGAGGAGAAAAAGTTAGACATGTTTGCCTTGGGAATATATGGATTGGTGATCTTTCCAAGAATTCTGGGAAACATTGATGTGGCCATTCTAGATTTGTTTGAGCGGATAAAACGACGAGCAAACCCAGTACCAGCTATTTTGGCCGAGACCTTTATTTCTCTAAATGCCAGTCAGAAGCACGAAGAAGGGTGTTTTCGAGGATGCGCACAATCATTATTGGTGTATGGATTGAGCCACATGTGGAAGACAGCGAGAGGGTTCCGCGGAATATCCTTCCAAGATTTTTCGCCTTTACGGGAATACTTAACAAAAAGAGTGGCGAGAGGACTTGAAAACAAGAAAATGGGCGGTTTCTTGGGGAATATCCAAGGCGAGGACATAGTATGGAGGGTCCCGTGGCTCGGTAGAGTTAATTACTTTTTATATAGTTGTGGTGATTTCAATTGGCTGATGATGTTGGGACTACATGGAGGGATTGCTTGTGCCCACTACGGTGTCCCGACAATTTGGATCGCGACAGTTCATTCCCAACACCGGTCGGGTTAAGCGAACTGAATTTCTTTTCAAAGGGGAGTTCAAAGAGAAAGTTCAGACTATCATGAGGGCTTGGGACCATTGTTACCGGATTAGGGTGGAAGGAGACACCGAGTACATGACCACCCTAGACTACGATCTTTGGAGACGTTTGAGGGTAAACGATATGATTCCCGAATCTAATCAAGGACCAGCAGTGTCACTAGAAGAGCTTACAAGGGTGATACCGTCTGAAGCTGACATCTTAAGGAATGAACTCGAAGAAATTAAAAAGAAAATGGATATCCAACAGACTCAACATGCGAGCGAGCTCTATAAGGCAAGCTTAGAGGTTGATGAACGGGACGAGATCATTAGGCAGTTGAAGAAATTAAATGCAGATTTGAGCGACAAAAATGCTCTTTATCAAAAAGATGCCCTTCTACTACAAGCAAAAATACAGAAGGTCGGCCGGAGTCAATTCATAGCTGTGGAAAGAGAAAGAATGAATGGCATCCGTTTGGTGGAAGAAGAACGAGAAATCAACAAGAAAGCGATCGAGAAAGAGATAGAAAGCTGCCGGTTGGCTATGGAGGAAGAAAAACGGTCATCCAAGAAGGCCATTGATCAAGAAAAGGAAAGATTCAGGCAAGAAATCAACAAGGGAAAACAAGCTGTCCATCATGAGAGAGAAAACGTCGCCGTATGAAAAAGAAAGTCCATGAGTAGCCAGAATAGACTGTTAGAGATGCAAAAATTGTACGATGACACTATTCAAAGTCTGGAGCAAAGCCAAAATCAGAATGACGAATTAAAAAGAAAGGTGGCGGAAGTTGAATACTCCTTTCGAATGTACTGCCAGAGAAATGGCTTCACTGAGCTACAAGAAAGAGAGCGCGAAGTAAGCATGTTACGAGCACGAATTAAATCCCTCGAAGCAACTGTTGAGGATTACAAGGAAAGAATTAGGGTGTTCGAGGAGGCTGCCGCCGGAGGGGACACCTATTGGCAAAAGAGACTGCGTGACGCTGCCCGGATGGTACAGGATAGGGACCAATATTACGCAAACCTGATGGTGGACATACAGCGAGTCGCCAGACATGTGAATGATTTGGCCATCGAGGCTGAAACACTCCGACCTTTTATAGTCCCAAAAATGGGAGAAGCTCCCAGGTTCAGCAAGTTGCTCCAAGCAATTGGAAGATTATGAGATAGAGCTAGAGCTTATCTATAGGACTCTGTGTTGTAATTCGATCTTTTGTATTAGGGATCTTTATTTTGTAATATGAACTCTGTTGTAATCTAGACCCTTTAATTCCCGTGGAAGTAGTTCAAAAGGGTGATTACCAGCGGAATCAGTACCTTATCTGCATACATTCTTGCATTGCATCATGACATTTGCATCATTATACATGCATTTATTTTCTTGCAACCATATTAACATTATGAATATTGTGGCGTTGAGTGTAGTTAACCCGCAATCATTCATCATCCATACCTTACCCGATTACAAAGCAAGCTCATAGAAGACATGATAATTAGTTTAGAAAAAGGGCAAAAAGAGCTCGAGACAAGGCTTGAAGAGGCCCAAAGAAGCCTCAATGACCAGATTGCTCAGTCACAAGCATCGATAGTATCCGAGATAACCGTACTGTTGGCTAAAAGCCTTGGAAAAAGAGTGGAAGGAGAAACCGTTAAAGAGCTAGAGGGTACCCCAGCTCACTACAAGGTTCAACCAGCTGCACCGAATCCGGCCAGAAAGATGTATATCGACCCTGCTAGAATATCAGCTAGTCTTCAGATAGGGGCACCTGAAACTCAACCCCTCGACACTGAAGCACCCTATGAAGAGGAGGTGCCGGACCTGAACATGGTTGAAAGAATTAGGACCGAGGTAGAGAAAAAGTGGGATGAGAGGTTTCACCTCATGGAGGAAAAATTTAAAACGTTACAATCTATGGAAGAGTCAAGAAATGACGCTAGCGACTTAAGTCTGGTGTCCGATCTTGTCCTACCACCAAAATTTAAAACACCAGAGTTCGACAAATACGGTGGAACCACTTGTCCTTCCGCTCACATAACAATGTACTATCGAAAGATGGCGACCTACCTTAAGGATGAAAAGCTACTGATACACTGTTTCCAGGACAACCTAACTGGAGTGGCATTACGGTGGTACACCCAGTTGAGCAAGGCAAATGTTAAGACATGGAAAGATCTGTCGAGAGCATTCATTGAGCAATATAAGCATGTAACAGATATGACCCCCAGTAGAATTATGTTGGAAAATATGGGGTAGAAGTCCAACGAAAGCCTGCGGCAATACGCCCAAAGGTGGCGGGAAGTGGCCGCCCAAATTCAGCCACCCCTCCCGTAACATGAAATTACGCCGTTATTTGTTAATACTCTGAAATGGGCACTCTTTGATCGCCTCATTAATAACACAACGCAGTGCTTTGCTGACTTAATCAGGACTGAGGAGTCCCTTGAATTGGCAATTAAGAGTGGTAGAATTGATAGCAGGGAAGGGTCTCAGAAATATAGCAAGAGGAATGAAGTAAACGTCACTAGCACTTATACCACCCCGAAGAACTTCACAGTCTCACAGCCACAAGCACCTGTGGGAAAAACACAAAACTCGAATCAAAGAGAGGAGAGAATCTCCAGAAAAGAGAAAGAGAGGAGAACTTTCACTCCTCTACCTGTTTCGTACTCGGAAAGTTATTCCCAGTTGTATGAAGCAGACCTGGTCCATAAATACATCGTTACTCCTGTCAATCCGCCCTTCCCTTCTTGGTATAATCCGAACGCGCATTGCGACTATCACGGCGGTGCCCCTGGACATCCCACTGAGAACTGCCTTGCCTTCAAAAAACTTGTGCAGAATTTAATCGATTCTGGGATATTGAAGTTTGAAGAACCAAGTGTAGCTACTAACCCGCTACCTAATCATGAGAGCAGAAGAGTAAATGTTATTGAAGAATACTTTACCAGGAGGATTAAGGATGATGTATCAGAAATCAAATCTCCTTTACGGTGGGTATTTCAACAGTTATGCATGGCCCGTGTGATCGACAAAGGCATGATAATAAGGCAGAAGAGATGTGGAGTGTATTGCGAATTCCACCAGAATGAAGGACATGACATCCAAGAGTGCGATGAGTTCAAGAGATTGGTACAACAATTGATGAATGAAAAGCAAATAGAATTCTTCGAGGAGCCCATGGGGAAGAAGGGGTCGGACGTACATATGACGGATAGCCCCAAATCTAAATACGGGAAGGATAAACCTTTTATCATCTCTCCCAGGCCAGGGAATGCAGGTGCCTCCCAAGGAGAAACCAACAAGATAAGTCCCAGGATCATCATTTCAGCACCATCCCCATTCCCATTCAAGGATATGCGACAAACCCCCTGGAATTATGCTATAAATGTGACCACGCCAGAAAAACTAGAACATGGTCAGGTAAAAGAGCCTACGCTAAAAGACCAACAAAGCCAGAGCGATGTAAACGTTGGTGAGGCAGGCCATTTCACAAGGAGCGGCAGATGTTATTCCTCTGAGGCTTTGAAAGCAGCTGAAACAGATAAGGGGAATAATACAAAGATTAGCCCCACGCAGATATTTGGAGAAGAACCTCCCCAAAGATGAATGAGCGATGAATCGAGGCCCAAGCCAAAGAATTTTTCAAGTTCTTGAGACATAGCGACTACAACGTAGTGGAACAACTACGAAAGCAACCGCCAGGATCACAAAGATCGAATTACTCTTGAGTTGAGAAAAGCACCGGGAGACGTTATTAAAAGTACTAAATCAAACTTTTGTGCCCGGGATATTTTTCGTGACAAAACCGACAGGATAGTGGGGCATATCAACGCCTATAATCATATAACATTCGGTGATGATGAGATCCCCGAGGAGGAATGGGGTCCACCAAAGCTCTTAACATCACAACCCACCGCAAAGGGTATGTAGTACGGGCGATCGATTGACAACGGGTCAGCATTGAACGTCTTGCCTATGGTGACCCCGCAAAAACTACCAATAGATGGTTCTCACCTAAAGCCCCGCCACAATTCAAGAAGAGCCTTTCATGGTACGCAAAGAGGAACAATGGGGAAAATTGAGGTGCCCCTATTGATCGGACCGACCGAGTATGTGATCGATTTTGTGGTGATGGACATAAAACCATCTTACACCGCTTATTGGGAAGACCATGGATCCACTCCACAGAGTTGTCCCCTCATCATTGCATCGTAAATTAAAATTTGTAGTCGAAGGTAAATTGGTCACGAGAGGTGAGCAGAAATTGTTGCTTCCGTGACATCGACGCCCTATATTCAAAATGATGAAGATGTTGCAGAATGCTCGTTCCGAGCATTAGAACTAGTGAATGCCACGTTTGTTTCGGAGGGAAGTCGGATCCCCTATCCCAGGTTATCTAATTGTACCAAGATGACCGTCGCAGAAACTTTGGGCCGAGGAGCCAAAGTAGGAAAGAGAATGGGGAAGAAATTACAAGGAAACCTAAGAGCCAAAAATATGATAACCAAGAAGGATCGTTTTGGGCTGGGTTACCAACCAAGTGTCCAACAGAGAAAAGAGGAATACAAGAGAAAGAAAGAGCAAAGAAAAGCCAGATTTAAAGGAGAAGACATTCCGTGGAGACCAATGTCCTTTCCTAGTTTAAAAACCACTTTTGTCTCCGGATGATTCTACCAGCCAGGTCAAGGGGTTGAAGAGGCAATGAAGAAAAATGACGTACTCAACCAGGAGGAGACATTCAATGAATCATTTGAAGGGATGTACATCAACATGATAGCTGGAAAAGACCGAGGCAGCAAAATGTTGACCAACATCTGCCCCTGCCGTCCCGGGGAAACACTCGATAACTGGAGTTGCATTGATCTACCTGTGGTTTTTAGGAATAGATCAGAGTAATGCTCCGAATCAACCTTTTGTTTTGCCCGTAAACAATGGGGATCTCTTGTATAGGGCACCTATGTTAACTTTTTGATTGAAATGAAAATATCCCCACTTTCCTGAATGACCAAAGTTTCATTTATTTCATTCATGCATTCTTCATGTTCATTCCCTTCATATAAAGCCGTCTCCTTCCCAATACAATTCATTCTCATTTAATGCAGGTCGCTCATGATTGACGATATGAATGATACCGGATCCAATCCTGGAGTGAATTTTGAATGCCCTGAGGTCTCAGAGAGAATTGAGGAAGGATATGATGAGATAGAATGTGAGGTCCCGAAAGAGTTGAAGAGAATGGTGGCCAACGAAGAAAGGCAGATCATGCCCCACCAAGAAGAAACAGAAGTTGTAAACTTGGGGACTGAAGAAGAGAGAAAAGAAATAAAAGTAGGAACGACGATTTCCTCAAAAACCAAACACGAACTGATAACCCTACTTCAGGAATTCAAGGATGTCTTCGCCTGGACTTATCAAGATATGCCAGGGTTGAATACCGATATAGTGGTGCACAAATTGCCAACAAAATCGGAGTGCAAACCAATACAGCAAAAACTGCGGAGAATAAGACCAGATATGTTGTTAAAGATCTGAGAAGAAGTAAAAAAATAGTTTGATGCTGGTTTCTTGGAGGTAGCCAAATACCTCGAATGGGTTGCAAACATTGTACTGGTACCAAAGAAGGACGGGAAAGTTCGTATGTGTGTAGATTATAGGGATCTAAACTGAGCCAGCCCTAAAGACAACTTCCCCTTACCACATATTGACACGCTGGTTGACAACACTGCAGGACATTCATGGTTTTCATTCATGGACGGCTTCTCAGGGTACAACCAGATAAAGATGGACTCTAACGACATGGAGAAAACTACGTTCATAACCATGTGGGGCACTTTTTGTTATCGAGTGATGCCGTTTGGGCTAAAGAACGCAGGGGCAACATACCAAAGAGCAATGGTGACTCTTTTCCATGACATGATGCACAAAGAAATAGAAGTATATGTGGATGACATGATTGCCAAAACCCGAACAGAGGATGAGCACCTACAGAACTTGAGAAGACTATTCCAAAGACTACGAAAGTACCAGCTGAGGCTCAATCCTGCCAAGTGTACCTTCGCCGTTACTTCTGGTAAACTCCTAGGGTTCGTGGTAAGCAGAAGAGGGATTGAGATTGATCCAGATAAAGTGAAAGCCATTCAGGATCTCTCACCACCCCACACTCAGAAGGAAGTTCGCGATTTCCTGAGGAGGTTAAATTATATCTCTCATTTCATTTCCCAATTAACCGACCGATGTGACCCGGTCTTCAGACTTCTTAGAAAGAATAATCCTGGTGTGTGGGATGAGGAATGTCAAAGAGCCCTAGAAAAGATCAAAGAGTACCTGACAAATGCTCCAATTCACGACCATTAATTCTCTACCTGACAGTTTTTGAGAATTCAATGGGATGTGTATTGGGGCAACACGATGAGTCAAGAAAAAAGGAGCAAGCCATCTATTACCTAAGCAGGAAATTCAATAAGTGCGAAACGCGGTACCCGCCAGTGCAGAAGCTGTGTTGTGCTCTAGTTTGGGCTACCAAGCGGCTTAGACAGTATATGTTGTACCATACTACTTGGTTGATATCCAAGCTAGACCCATTGAAGTTCTTAATGGAAGCGCCAGCACTAACAGGAAGGATGGCCCGATGGCAGATGCTCTTATCTGAATTCGATATTGTATACGTGAGCCAGAAAGCTGTAAAGGGAAGTACTGTAGCAGATTTCCTAGCTAGTCGCGCTTCGGACGACTATGAGGCATTGAACTTTAATTTCCCAGACGAGGACTTGATGTGCATTACAACCGAGGAAGAGGTTTCAGATGATAAATCGTGAAAGCTTTACTTCGATGGAGCCTCTAATGCTCTCGGACATGGGATAAGAGCCGTGCTAATTTCTCCTGAGGATGTCTATTATCCCTTCACCAGCAGATTAGAATTCTTCTGTACCAACAATATAGCTGAATACGAAGCTTGCGTTATGGGACTAAATTCAGCTATTGAAAGAAAGGTTAAGGAACTTCGAGTATTCGAAGATTCATCCTTAGTAATTTACCAATTGAGCGGAGAATGGGAAACCAGGGACCCGAAGTTGGTCAAATATTATGAATTGATTCAAGAGCTCACCAAGGAGTTCGAAAGGGTCAGCTTCAATTACCTGCCCCGAGAAGAAAATCAAATGGCAGACGCCTTGGCAACCTTGGCATCCATGTTTAAAACAAACACTGGGGCAGAAATGAAGCCCATTGAGATGCTGACGTTTGAAAGACATGCTCATTGTTGTAATGTACAAGAAGAGATTGATGGAAACCCATGGTACTATGACATCTTGCAATATGTCAAGCTAGTATCCAGAAGGGGCAAATGACAATGACAGAAAAACACTCAGAAAAATGGCAACAAGATATGTCCTAGATGGGGAAATCCTATATAGGAGAAGTCATGATCAGACATTGCTGAGATGTGTGGATGCCCGGGAGGCGAAGGAGATTTTAGCCGAAATACATGACGGGCTCTGTGGAACGCACGCCAACGGGCTGTCTATAGCCCGGAAAATTATGAGATATGGTTATTTCTGGTTGACCATGGAGGGAGATTGCATCGATTATGCCAGGAAATGCCACAAATGCCAAATTTACGCTGACAAGATTCACGCACCCCCATTGCCTTTACACACCATGAATTCTCCGTGGCCTTTTGCGGCGTGGGGCATGGACGTCATCGGGCAGATTCATCCGAAAGCTTCCAATGGACACCGTTTCATTTTGGTCGCCATAGACTATTTCACTAAATGGGTAGAGGCAGCGTCTTACGCCAACATCACAAGGACTACAGTATGTAAGTTATTAAAGAATGAGATTATCTGTCGATACGGATTGCCAGAAAGGGTCATCACCGACAACGCTTCCAATCTAAATAACAAAATAATGACGGACGTGTGCACTCAATTCAAGATAACACACCATAATTCCACAGTCTATCGTCCTAAAATGAATGGGGTAGTGGAAGCAGCAAACAAGAACATAAAGAAGATCATAGCAAAGACGACGGATACCTACAGGGATTGGCATGAGAAGCTGCCATTTGCCCTTTTCGCCTATAGGACGTCCGTTCGCACATCAACGGGGGCAACACCCTACTCCTTGGTGTATGGTACCGATGTAGTACTTCCCATCGAGGTAGAGATCTCGTCTCTCCGGGTCTTAAATAAAGTAAAATTGGAAGAAGCCGAATGGGTGCAGGCCAGACTCGACCAGCTAAATCTCATTGATGAAAATAGACTAAAAGCCATTTGTCATGGTCAGATGTACCAAAAGCGGATGATGCAGGTATACAACAAAAATGTGCGCCCAAGAGAATTCAAAGAAGGGGATCTGGTGCTCAAGAAAATCCTCCTGATTCAGAAAGATTCTCGAGGAAAGCGCATGCCCAACTGGGAAGGGCCGTACATGGTAAAAAGGGCCTTCTCAAGAGGAGCCCTAATCCTAACAGAAATGGATGGAGACGAGCTGAAAAACCCTGTAAATTCTGATGCTGTTAAGAAATACTATCTTTGAAAAAAAAGAAAAAAGAGAAAGAAAAAAGAAAAAGAAATAAAAAGAAGAAAAGAACAAAAATGGAGAGCTCAGGGCGAAAACCCGAAATAGGGCGTCTTGAAGCAGAGAGAGGACCCGAGTTGAAAACCCGTAAAGGGCGGCTCGGGTAAATTAAAAAGTTGGATATCCGAAGAGAAGGGTATCCCCATGAACACCGTGAAGAGGGAGCTTCAGGCAAAAAAATTCTAAGCCGGTTGACAGGATCATGTATCATTCATACCGAAGATAATGAGGAATCTTGTATTTTATCCTTAATTTTTCTTCTTTCTCATGTGTGTCATACCTCTTTTAAGATATCCCAAGCCCTTAATCGTAATAAAATCGTGTTTTTGAGCATCCATTCCTTGCCTTCTTGTTAATCTCAGGCAAATAAGCTAACATAGGCTTATGGTAAAACAAGAGATTTCTGAGCATTACTATGATCTAACCTTAAAAATGCTGGTGATTAAAGAAAATGATGTTAACTTCTCCTTCTAGCTCCCTACATAACGGCTGTTGATAGGGAAGACGAAAAGCTTCAAACAACTGGATAGGATGACCAATGGCGTACGTCCTGCTTATTCAAGGAAAGCATGCGAGATAACAAGAGAGATTTCCTGGGTGAAAACCCAGAAGGGCACCCCTAAAAAAAACACAAAAAAACTCTCTAAAGCGAAAACCTGAAAGGGCACTTTAGAATCCCAAGTCGTAAATTGAGAAAAAGAATGGTTGGAATGGTTGAACCCGACAGTGAAGTGGGGTATCGACGCTCGTGAAAAAGGAGAAAGTGAACAACGAGATCGAATAAGGACTAAAAGCAAGCCCACCAAGATATCGACACTCATGCATCATGAATAGTCAGACATCACTAGGATTAGGAGCATGTCAATTCATTTGTCATAGCATTTTGTTTTATCTTAGACATGTATCTGTGGATTCAAAGAGACATCGGTAGCCATCGTGGTGTGAATCCCAAATGTGAAGACAATGGTTCTACATACAAAAGGCCTGTGTTTCCAAGCGCCTGCAGAGAGAGGTTCTATATAGGAAGAATCCGCCGCTCTGAGGCTTCAGAAGCTAAAAGCTCTATATAGGAAGGACTTACAGCTCCAGGGTGAAGACTAGCAGTTCTATATAGGAAGAACTCCCAGTCGAAGGAATTCACCTATGATACACAAGGTTTTATATAGGGAAAACTTGTTGTGTTGAAAGTGAAGAGTCCTATATAGGAAGGGCTCCGAGCTTTACTGTCTCAGAGTGAAAGGTTCTATATAGGAAGAACCTGTAGCTCCGAGATTTCAGAAGCTAAAAGTTCTATATAGGAAGGACTTACAGCTCTAGGGTGAAGACTAGCAGTTCTATATAGGAAGAACTCCCAATCGAAGGAATTCACCCATGATACACAAGGTTTTATATAGGGAAAACCTGTTGTGTTGAAAGTGAAGAGTCCTATATAGGAAGGGCTCCGAGCTTTACTGTCTCAGAGTGAAAGGTTCTATATAGGAAGAACCTGTAGCTCTGAGATTTCAGAAGCTAAAAGTTCTATATAGGAATGACTGACAGCTCCAGGGTTTGAAGACTAGCGGTTCTATACAGGAGGAACTCCCAGTCGGAAGAATCCATCAGCGACGCAAAAGGTTTTATATAGGAGAAACCAGCGTTGAAGGTGAAGAGTTCTATATAGGAAGGACCCCAAGCTTCACCGTCTCAGAATAAAAGGCTCTACATAGGAGGGACTCATAACTTGAGGCTTCAGAGGGAAGGGTTCTATATAGGAAGAGCCTGTAGCTCCAAGATCGAAGGGGGAAGAAGTTATATATAGGAAGGACTTACGAGCCCGAAGATTCAGCCGAGGAAGAACGGAGAGTTCCAGAAGAACACGTGTTTTCGAAGCTACAAATAGGGAAGTCGGGTAAAAATGAGTGCTTATGAATCTTTGCTTTGTTCTCATGGAATGAGAACAAAGCAAAGAGGGGCAACTGTAATCACTCATTTTTATCTAACCTCTAAGTATTATGTTAACATATTATTACATGATTACATGTAGGTGTGCGCGTTTATATGTTAATGTATTATATAATGATATAAGTGTGAGGGTATGCATATATTGATATGGTGTATTACGTACCTATTAATCTACGTATGATATGGTTATATTTATGTTAGGAGTATCATACAAATAGATGTTAGTATATGAGTAGGTCTATATGTGTTTGCATGTGTATATTATTAGTGTACTTGTTATTATTGAATATATACGAATAAGTGTTGCATGTATTATTAAGTATATGTATGTGTGAACGTACTTCATCACAATTGTATGTATGTATACGTAAGTACGTATGTATCTGTATTTACTATTATATTAATATATTAATATGTATGGACAAAACTGGAAAAATAATATGAAGCCCACTTAAATTAAAATGTCCACATTATTACAAAAATAATAATACAAGGCCCGGTTGGCCCAAGCTCAAGACCCCATTTAACTCTAATTATTTTTGTTCAGATAACTATGGGCCGTTGGATCCAGATCTGATCCAACGACCACGATCAAGGAAGGGTAAAATATCTAGCCAGCCGCGTGAACTACACGTCTGGACGGTTCGAGTGCCACGCGCGCGTGCGGTCCACGCGCGGACTCTTCGGTATCCCACGCGTGCGTGAGTCCCACGCGCTATAACCCCTCGACTGCTGAGCCCTACGTGTCACGATCTGGAGCCGTTTCACCGATCGAGGTTTTATCTGGGCCGTTCTTCCTTCAAGCCAGCCCGACCGTTAGATCAGATCTGATCCAACGGCCGAGAATGCCTCTGGCCGAAGACAACTCCCCCACACCGCCACCATGCTTCCACCATGCCGATCTCCAACCACCGCGTTCAGACATATCAGAACAACATAAAAAAGAGAGATTATGTCAGTATCAGTTCAGATCTAAAAATAGATTATATTACTTGTTACCAAACCAAAGAGACAGGGATATATGTATGAAACAAGTAATTGTAAGGCAGTCAAGTTGTAATCGGAAAGAAAAAATACAAAAAACAACAAGTTTTCAGTGGTAATACTCTTTTCTTTTCTTACTTCTTTGCATGCATACAAAAAATATACGTAGTAATAACAAAAAAGGTGGATTTAGAGTTGTTACCCTCGTCGTCTATGGATCTTCCCTTTACCAGTGACAAGCCTCTTCGGCTTTCCCAGGTCGAATATGGTGAACTGAAGGAAATGAGAGGCCCCTTTTGGTTTCGTTTTGGGTTGAATACAAACAAAAAAAAGGGTTTTTTCGTTTCGTATTTCTTAGATCTAGTCAAAGAGGTGAATCCTAACGTAGATTTAAGTTCATATTCGGGTTCAGTTGGGAAAGAGGTTGGTTTTGGGTGTGTCTTTTGGTTCGCTGGCGCCGGCTAGCGGCGGCCGGCGGCGGAGGGGACGGTGGAAAGCCGCCAGTTTCTGGGTTCATCACAGGTTCAGGGAGGATTTGAGAGAAAATGAAAGAATGAGGGTTATTATAAAATCGGTTTTGAAATAAAATGAGGAAAAGTTTGAGTCTGGGCTGAAAAAAAGGATTTTATAGGTGTTTTTATTTTGTGAAATGGGTAAATTCGGAAATAAATCCTCCCGCGTTTTTGATATTTTCATTTCTGTCTCGCCGCAGGGGATATTTACAACTTTGATCCCCCTCTTATTTCAAAATCTCGCAATCCAGTCACTAAATTAAATCGAATCAGTTTTTAAATGGCAAAATTACCTCACTAGTCCCACCGCGTTTTTGAGATTTTCACTTCGGGTCTGCCCCTTGGTCCAATTACAGTTTCAGTCCTTTCAAGTTCGGTCCTGCTTGCATTTTCGTCCCTAAAACGCATATTATTGTCCTTTAATTTCTGCTACTGATGTTTATTTCTTTTCATTTCAGTACTGTTTCCATGTAAATATTCATGTTCGTATTATAATCGTGTATGTTGATGTAGCCTTTTGCCTTATTATATATCCCTCGTGTATGCCTTGTATTTTCATGTTTACATGTATATGTGTGTTAAGTTTATGATGATTATGTATCTTTATGTATTTGTTCGGTTATTCGTATCACGCATATTATGTTGATATTCTAGTTGGCTCGTACACAACATGTTTTTGTATTTTAGCATGTATTGTATGTTCTCTTGGCTTTTAGGTTACGTGTTAGTATATTTTCTTTTTCATGTATAATATATTGTTCTACATATGTTGAAATGTGTTTTATTTCTAATATGTATGTCTTCTTGAAATATGTGTTTTTGTTCACACATGTATTTATTCATGCCTTGTTATTGTGATATGTTAAATTTGTTTTTATTTACTATTAAGATTAATATGTATATATGTATGTTTTAGTTACGTATTTTATTTATGTTAGATTAGTATTCTATTATGTTAATATTTATTTGTATTCTATTTAAATTATTTGCCATGTTTTATATTTTGCTCACTAAGGTTGCATAATGATATATAAATTGTCAATGCGGTGCCCTTTTACCCGAGCGTAAACGGGGCCAGTATCAGGCGTAGTGATAGTGGTTGGGCGTTTACTCTCGGATAACGGGGCCTTTAAAATTTATTCGCAATTATAGCCGAATTTTAAAATAATCGTCACTTTAATCCGGAAAGTCTAATATTAATAAAGCGGTAACTATTAAAGTACCAATTTTGGGCGGTGTGGGGGTGCTAATCCTTCCCCATCCGTAACCGACTCCCGAACTCAAAGTTTTTTTGAATCTCTGGTTTTATGGTGTTCGGCCTACCTAAGTGGCCGGTGGCGACTCTAATTTTTAAATAAAACACGGGTTTTTATAAAATCCCACGCGGAAAAAAATATTTTCAAAACAAATAAAAAAACTTTCTTTTTTAGCGGAGAAAAGGACATCGCTACAGATATAAAAGGAGAATCGTAAATATTGATGACGTAAAGTTCAGACTTAATTAATATTTTAAAAATAAAATAAACTTTTAGATACGAGGGAGGGAGGAAGAGTTAGAGATGCTTGTAAGAAAGATGAAAAAAAGGAATGTTGTATTCATTTTAATAAACATGTTGTATAAAATTTATTTTACACAATTGTATATATTTACATCATAAAATATAAATTCTAATTTGTAACTTTAAATTTTAAAAAATTAAACCTTAAACTCTAAATCTTATTCTTTAGTTTCTAAATACTAACATTAAATTTTAAACTCTAAAACTTAACCTCTATACTTTAAACCATAAATTAAATTCCTAACCCCAAAATTAAAAGGTTTATGTGAACTAAACAATTTGTGTATCAAAATTTTTTCTTAAAATATAGGGTAAGAATTAAGGTGGCCACATATAGTGATCGAAGAGAATTTTAAGAAATCCGTTGGCATTTATTTACAAATATAAGAAAAATATAAATAAAAACCAAACTTTTCGATTCAAGTTAATTAAAAACATATTTTTCGAGTCTTATAAGTATGAGTTATATTTTAATATGTAAAATTATTTTATACAACTCTTTATATTCAAAGCATGTAATCTAAAATTTAAATATTTAACACTAAATATTTTAACTTTATTTTTAAATCTTAAATCTCTAAATTTTTCTACTTAAATCTCTAAACTTTAGATTAAACCTTTAAACTTTAAATCTGAGAATTGTGTAAAAGTTTACACGTGTGTACTAAGTTTTCCACTATAAATATTTGGATTTCTTACGCAAATGAAAAACTAAAAAAATAAAGAAAACGTTAATCGTCTTTTAGACCTTCCAAAGTTCCAACCTTTTCCCCTATCGTCTGCTTGGTTTAAAGGTAAAATACTTCTTTCTTCTCCTTTACAACTATGGGATCAAAAAGTCCTTTATCTATCTTCAACATGGCTAGAAAAGAGCCCCACCCTTGAAATATATAATTGTGCAAAGTATACTATATTCGTTTTTCTCTATATTGGACTCTCTTTCTTTCTCTCTCTTGCTCTTTTTTATGAAAAGAAAAATGGTTTCATAAAAAAGCACCTTCTTCAAGATCTACTCTGTTAAAACTCGAAACTTTGATAGAGATTGCAGAGAAAAGGATAGCAGATAAGAAGCTAAAAAAACCCCACCCTTTCATAAGCTTCACCACAAGGTAAAACAGAAACGTTTGTTTATCATCACTAAATTATAACCTAGTTTTAGCTTTGTTTAGCTTCTTTTTGTTATTTTAATTTCTTTTGGCTTTCTGAGTTTTTACACTTTATGAATAATACGCCTTCAAATTTGTGCAAACTTGAGTTTTTTTAAGTTGAATCAGATCCATAAAACTTTTTTCCTTTTCATTTTAGTTTCCTGAGTGTTTAATTCGTTTTGGGGTTTTTTAGAAGATCTGAGTTTGTTTTTTAAGTTAGGGATTTGATTTTGCATTTTATATGTGGGAGTTTTTTTGGGGTTTGTGATTTTGGATGTACTCATGGAGCTGTTACTAGATTCTTTCTTTTGGCTGTTTATTTTGGTTTGTTTTTGTGTATTGGCGTTTATTACTATTGAGTGACATTAATGGTGAAACTTAATTTGGAAACTGAATTGGTGATGATGTTTTGAATGCTTGCCTGGTTGAATTAACTCAAACTGTTGTTTTGTTGAATAAACTACTTTAGTATAACTTATTGAGGTTCATTGGATGTGGATTCTGTGATTTTGCCTCGGATTCGGCACGTTTTGCTTATTTAAAATTTGTTTGTCGCGATTTTATACTATTAACTTGATTCTAATTAAATATTAGATGATGATTGTGGAACTTTGATCTCCTTGTTCTATGTTCAAAGGGTTGATTATAGTTTACCCAGTTTGACTGATTCAAATCTGGTTTTAACTTTCCAGGTGCCTTTGGAGGACAAATTTGTTTGATTATTTGTTGTTCTGCTCTCGACTACAGCTGAGTTCAAGCATTAGATTTGCATCTAACGATTGCGGGTAGGGCTGGAATGTTTCTGTGTTAGCAGTCGCCGTCATAGAACTAATTCCGGGAAATTGCATTTTATATCCCCACCAGTCCTGCTGTTGGATGTGCGTTCCTCTGCTAGCCAGGCTCTGAGAAAGTGGGATAGATGTCAAATCATGTTTAGTTAAATAACTCATTGATGTCATGCTGAATTCCTTTTGATGTGTAGCATCTTGTCTCGGTATTTAGTTTTCACGGACAACCATGTAATTGTGTAGCTTATTGTGCATTCGATCTTCTTTTGACTGGAGTTGCTTAGATCGGTACTACATTAGAATTTGTATATTGTCTAAATTTTTACTTAGCAGCATGGAAGCTGAGGCAGGGAACGCTAACCACCGACCAGGTGTTATTCATCGGTTGCTTCCTGCTGTTCTTCCTGTGCTTCTAATATCAATCGGATATGTTGACCCTGGAAAGTGGGCTGTAACTGTTGAAGGAGGTGCTCGTTTTGGTCTTGATTTGGTAGTCCCCATGCTTCTTTTCAATCTTGCTGCTATTTTGTGTCAATACCTGTCGGCTCGAATTGGTGTGGTCACTGGAAAAGATCTCGCTCAGGTAGAGTTCGTTCTTTTCATTATTATGCTTATTGCAAGATTATTTTCTCTTTTTCTTTTTCCGTATGATTGCTTCTTACAATTATATCACTCATAATGGTGGGTGAGAGAGAATTATTATGCTTACTGCAAGGTTATTTTCTCATGTTCTTTTTCTATATGATTTTTTCATGCAATTATATAACTTATAATGGTGGGTGAGAGAGAGAACCGAATCAATCTTGTTCACATATATAAGGGGAAAATATCGGAGGAAGAGAAATGCCAGAGCCAAAAACTAGTTGATACCATTTAATCATAAAACATAAGGAGTTACTCATTTCCATTTTTAAGTCCAATTTTTTGAACCGCCTTCTATATTTGCCCACCTACTCATAAGAGTACAAAAAAAGTGAAAAGAAAAAAAAAAGTAACTCTATTTGCACAAAAATGTAAGAAGAATGGAGCTCCTTTTTTATGGTTGCATGCTTATTTAATCTATCACTACGGATGTTTATATGCAATTTATATGCAATGTGTGTTATTATAGATGTCTCTTTTGTTCTTTTCACGATACTTATTATTGTTTTTTATTAATTTTTTCTGCTTTATAATAGATTTGTTGTGACGAGTACGAGAAGTCCACTCGAATTTTCTTAGGAGTTCAAGCGGAGCTTTCCATGATCGTATTGGACCTTACCATGGTAATTTTCTTATTAATGGTGAACTAAGGCAACTCTATTTTGTGATTTGCACCTTATTGAGTGATATATATTTTATTGTCGCAACTACTGTTTTTATTTTACCAGGTTTTGGGTGTAGCACATGGGATTAATCTTCTCTTCGGGGTTGATCTATCGACGTGTGTTTTTTTAGCCGCTCTTGATGCCGTTTTATTTCCAGTTTTTGCCACTCTCCTGGTAAGCTGATCTGCTTCTTTATTGCACAATATCTTTTGCAACATCATCAACAATAATCTAAATCCGTTTCCGATAAGTAGGATCACTGCAGGGCAAGTTTCCTTTGCATGTATGCTGCGGGTTTCATATTGCTTTCTTATGTTTTCGGAGTGCTCATCAGTCAACCCGAAATTTCTCTTTCCATGACTGGGATGCTAACAAGGTTGAGTGGGGAGAGTGCATTCGCCTTGATGAGTCTCCTTGGAGCAAGCATCATGCCTCACAACTTTTATCTACATTCTTCTATTGTTCAGGTATCTCTCATTGAATTGCATATATGCATGTATTTACATAATTCTCATGTATGCTAATCTTATTTTGGGCTTCTGGATTGGGGATCCTACATCGTTCCGGAATTTTATTGCACTAAAGAATTCAATTTCCCGCTTTTAGAAAAATTGCACATTTTTGGAGTTTACAAGTTTTGATGCAATCATTGTTGATGTTCTGAAGTTTTATTCTCATGTTCACAGCAGCATCAGAGACCGCTGAATATTTCTACGAGTACTGTATGCCATAACCATTTCATTGCCATTGTATGCGTATTCAGTGGCCTTTGTGTAGTAAATTATGTGCTGATGAGCGCTGCTTCGAATGTGTTCTACAATGCCGGCCTTGTCTTGGTTACTTTTCAGGATGCAATGTCACTACTCGAACAGGTTTTTTTTCTTTTCTGATAAGCTCCCGGTTATGATTGCTTTTATAAATCATGCCCAAATGTTCATTGATATTCAATATAGTGTTCCATATGCGGATGTTAATAAATTTCTTTAAAAAATTAAAACAGGCATTTGGGAATGGAGTACTGTCCGTAGTCTTTATGCTGGTTATGTTCTTATCGAATCAAATTACTGCATCAACCTGGAATCTTGGTGGGCAAGTTGTCTTGCATGATTTCATTGGGCTTCACATACCGGGTTGGCTTCACCGTGCGACAATCAGAAATATTGCATCAGTTCCAGCTTTGTATTGTGTGTGGACTTCCGGAGCTGAAGGGATATTTCAGTTGCTTATATTCACTCAGGTTATGATAGCTCTTCTGCTTCCATCATCGGTGATCCCCCTCTTTCGGATTGCCTCTTCGAGACCAATTATGGGTGTCTATAAGATACCTCCCGTCGTGGAGTTTCTAGCACTGGTAACATTCATGGGGATGCTGGGATTAAAGATAATTTTTGTCGTAGAAATGATATTCGGGAACAGTGATTGGGTTGGTAATTTGAGATCGAATACAGGCATCGGTGTGTCTTTTCCTTTAGTTCCTCTTCTTGTAACTGCTGGTGCGTCTTTTTCTTGGATGCTTTGGCTAGCAGCTACTCCTTTAAAATCTGCTAGTTTCAGGAATGAAGCTCATGCGTTGAACTGGGACTTGGATAGAACCATAGCTGAAGCAGCTACAGAGAGCGAGGAACATGATTTAAGTGAAACTAGATATCATGGAGATGAACCTGCTCGTATTGAGGAAAGATCATCAATGCCAGAAAATTCTTTCGAGAGCCATTTTGATTTATCTTCTCCAAATTATGATCTCGATTTGCCTGAAACTATTTTGGAGTCTGACCAGGAAATACTTCTGAATACAGTTAATGAGAACGCATCTAATAATATATGTCCTAGCTCCTCAGTTTACAGCACCCAGGAGTTGGTATCTGTAACGGAGTCAGCTTCAGATGTAGTTGACGAGGCAGTGGATGATGATTTACCAGGTACTAATACTTTGGATATTAAAGAGATGAATTCGATGGAGAGAACAGTGAGTTTAGAGGGAAATCTGCGGATTGAGAAAGATGATGACCTTGGAGATGCTTTGGATCCCAAAGAGCCATCTAAACCTCTTTCCGGAAGTATTTCGTCATTGACACCGGATGGCCCTCCTTCATTCAGGAGCCTCAGTGGAAAAAACGATGATAGTGGGAGTGGTACTGGGAGTCTTTCTAGATTAGCAGGATTAGGTCGTGCTGCAAGGCGTCAATTGGCTGCCATTCTCGATGAATTTTGGGGGCAGTTGTATGATTTTTACGGGCAACATACCCTGGAAGCAAAGAAGAAGAAACTAGATGTATTATTAGGTGTCGACTCAAAGCAACTAAAAGTGGATACTACCGGGAAGGAACATGGTGGGTATTTCCCTTTGGTAGGAGGAAGAGCATCTGACGCCCTTATGAATTCAAGTCCATACGAGTCACCGAAGCAATTGCAGGGGCAAAATAGTATCGATTCATCATATGGGTATTCAAGAGGATCTTCAATGTGGTCAAATCACATGCAGTTATTGGATGCATATGTTCAAAATTCAAGCCTTAATGTTGATTCCAGTGAAAGAAGGTACTCTAGTTTGCGCACTGCAACGCCTGTCAATGCATGGGATTATCAACCAGCTACAGTGCACGGATATCATATTAAATCATATCTCAATCGAATTGCTAAGGATAGAAGCTCCGATAGCTCAAACGGTCAAATGGATTTACAAGCACTGAATTCTCCGGCCCTTGGCCCTACAAATTATCGGGATTCCATGGCTTTCACATTAGAGCAAGAATTGCAAAATGGGATTCCTCCTACTCAAGAATCTGGATTTCAGAATGTTGCAGCTTCTAGAAATAGTCTGTTACAATCTGAAATATCTTATAATGACATTTTCTCCCCTGGAATTAATGATAATTCTGGGACATCTGTCAATTCAAAGAAGTATCATAGCTTACCCTCCATATCAGGGCTCTTTGTGCCACGTCGGGATCTGTACAGGTCCGATAAGAGTGCTCCGTGGGACAGTTCTGTAGGGTATGTGTCATCTGCTGGTCGGACAAACTATGAAACATCCATGTATGCAAACTCTGTTTCAACAGTCGGAGTTCCATCGGCCTTTGATGAACTTTCTCGATCAAAGGGATACCGAGATGCTTTGCCATTACCGTCGAGTTCAAGTGCAGGAAGTGGATCCCTTTGGTCTAGACAGCCGTTTGAGCAGTTTGGTGTGGCTGAGATAAAATGTTCTGCGGATGGTGAAGCACTTGGAAGTGGGTTGAACTCGACAACTCGGGATACTGCTTTTGGTGTGGATTTAGAGTCCAAGCTTCTTCTATCTTTCCGGCATTGTATACTAAAGCTCTTGAAATTAGATGGGTCTGACTGGTTGTTTAGACAAAATGATGGAGCTGATGAGGATTTAATCGATCGTGTAGCAGCAAGAGAGAGGTTTCTCTACGATGCTGAAGCTAGACAGATCAACCAGACTGTTAACATAGGTGAACCTCAATACATGTCTTCTGAAAGGAGGTACGGCTCAACACCGAAGAGCGATGAGGCAAATCTTCCCGGTGTTTTAATTTCATCAGTCCCAAATTGTGGGGAGGGCTGTGTTTGGAAAGCAGATTTGGTAATAAGCTTTGGAGTTTGGTGCATTCACCGGATCCTTGATCTTTCGCTGATGGAAAGCCGACCTGAACTGTGGGGAAAATACACTTTTGTGCTTAATCGTCTCCAGGTATATTCTTTGCAGTCGCTTCCTTGTATAGTTGATGCATGTATCGTTTCTTGAGATCTCGTGGTATTATCACATGATTGGTTTCTTTCTTGGGGGCATTAACTGTGATCATTTATCATTGACAGGGTGTAATAGATCTGGCATTTTCAAAGCCCCGGTCCCCGATGTCACCATGCTTCTGCCTTCAAATCCCGGCGGACTATCAGCAGAGGTCAAGTCCTCCCGTTTCAAATGGAGTGTTGCCACCAACTGCAAAACCTGGCCGGGGTAAGTGTACGAATGCAACCGTGCTCTTGGATATAATCAAGGATGTAGAGATTGCTATATCTTTCCGGAAAGGTCGATCGGGCACAGCTGCCGGTGATGTAGCTTTCCCGAAGGGAAAAGAGAACTTGACATCTGTCCTTAAGCGGTACAAGCGTAGGTTGTCCAATCTACATGAAGGGTCAGGATCACGCAAGGTTCCAATGTCGGCCTCTTATGGATCATAGCTTCCTTTCCAGTTTTCCCAACCGGGTTCACAGTTGTCGGAACCACCCTTCCCTCTTCTCTCATGTGTATTAAAAGTCGGACCCCTAAATGCCATTTCGTTGTATGTTATATATACACATAGGGATGAAAGTTGTTTAATGGAGGCATGTAATTGCTGAATAATTAATAAGGTGATTCTGGGGATGGTGAAACTCTTTTTTTATATGGATTTCAGAACCATCTGTTTCGAATGAGTGAATATTTTTCTTACAAGGCGGACTCAGGTTATGGAACAAACAAGTTTTTGTCCTTTTAAAATTATCAATTTATTTTAAATATTATATAAATCCTTTTATATTTTTATTATATATATTTCTTATGTGAATTTTTGAACTACAAGGGTTGAGTTATCTGTTAGATATTGTCCGAGTAGAACCAGAACGACCCTTGGCCTTGAGTAATAAAGTTATAAGAATCGGATTAGTGGTCGAACGCATTAGATTGTCAGTACAACCGACTCAAAGATGATAAATCTAAATATTTATATCAATCAAAAGTAATAAAGGATGATTTTGTTTTCGTACCATTCCAAAATCAACAATATTATTTTTCTATTTTAATTTTATTAATTTAATCTTTAATTTTTTTTGAATTATATAAATTTAAAGCTGTTAAGGTCGTAAAATGTCTTTGAACTTCTTATCTGTGAATTATATAAATATTTATAATAAAACATATACTTTAAGTATTTGTTTTGACAAAAAAATATATTTTAGATATTTATTTTGATTAAAAATATATTTTAGTTACTTATTTTAATAAAAAAATATTTTAAGTAGTTAAATGAAAAAAATTAATATACTTTAAATACTTATTTGTGAGAGGATTATTATCTCATACACAGGCAGTGAAAATTTTTTATTTTCACAAGCGCCTTAATTTTAGGTTTAGGAGTTTAATTTAGGGGTTTAGAATTTAGGGTTCACGGTAATATGGTTAAGAATTTAGTTTTAATCTGTAAACTCTAAAATTTGACCCTAACACAAAATTTTATCAATCGTCTCTAAATTTAAAATTACTATATTTAAACCTCTAAATACTAAACTTTAAATAAAATCTTTAAACATTAAAATTAAAATGAATGTGTAAATAAATTTTTACAAGCATTTGTGCACGGAATAATTATGCTAGGCGATATAAGCCTATTCTTTATACTAACAAAAAAGTACGGTTTTTGTCCAAATTCCCCTTTTTAGGTACTTAATTATATTCTTTAAAAAGGTACATAATTATAAATTATTGTCGTGGACCGACATTGGTAGGTGGAATATGAGGCCTGAATTTTATCTAACTGTTGCTTGACAAGTCGCTTTGACACTTGTTTTTCGATGTTCGAGTTGGCACTTCATTCTCATTTCAAATACCGTACGCCAAGCAGTTTTGTTTTATTTGATTTGTTCCCATTACGTTTAGTTTTTTTTTTTTTTTACTATAAGATATATTTTGAAATCCGAACGTATCTATTTATTGACTTAGGTAATATCCCCAATTAATGGAATGCTAATTTAATTAAAAATTTATTAAAACCCAATAAATAATTTCA
Organism: Hibiscus mutabilis; assembly: GCA_019671005.1. Taxonomy (NCBI): domain Eukaryota; kingdom Viridiplantae; phylum Streptophyta; class Magnoliopsida; order Malvales; family Malvaceae; genus Hibiscus; species Hibiscus mutabilis. The sequence continues at coordinate 39,625,404 of CM033750.1, read as the reverse complement.
GTAAAAAATCAAATAACGTCCATTCTAAAATACTCATATAATCACCTTTACACTATTAAAAAAGTAAAAAAATTACTAAATATTTTTTATTTAGATGATAATTACTATTATTATAATAATCTTTTTATAAGTATATCTTTGCATAAAAGAATTAAAATATTCATCTAATGATCGAGCATGTGTTCAATAAGATTAATATATAATTTTTTTACTATTCAATCTATAAACATAATTTAATATTTTTACCTAAAACAATTTCTTTAATCTACAACGTAAGTATAATAAAATTTAATATTTAATTAAATATAAAAAATAACATAAAATATGATGTAGGTTATACATTTACGATGTAACATATATAAACACAATTAATGTTAAGGGCCCGTTCGGGAGAGCGTTTAAGCTCCAAAAATGACGTTTTAGCTTAGAAGCATTCCCAAACAGCATAATTTTAACAAAAAATTAACAGTGAAAAACGTGCTTAAGAGTCAAACGCAGAAGTTGACATTTTAGAGCTTTTATGGTGGATAATTTCGGTTGAATGAAAAAACCCAAAATTACCCCTCATAAAGTATCCCAACGGTACTTTGATATGCTGTAAATGCTTGAGCTAATAACCACATAAAATGGGGTTTTCTAAGTTTGACCTAGGTAAATAATTTGTATGTTCAACTTTATTTCTTAATTAATTTAGTTACGGTATCTGTTAAAGTTAGTGTTTTTATAATAATAACAAAATAATAAAATTGATAAAGTCTGTTGAATTTCGTGATAATGATAAAAAATAATATGTTTGATAATATAAAGAATGCATAGTTTAAAAGCTATCTTTTATTCGATTTAATAATTTATATTAATTATTTAAGAATATTTAAAATTTATATTTTATGTATGAAAAATTACTAATGAATTGTCATGACCTTTTTATTTTTATTATAATTTAAGTTGATTTATTTCATATATAATAATGTTAATAAATTTTAAGCTAACGGATTTGAACAACGCTTACGTTCATTTATTTTTACTTTACAATAACATGTCTAAAATGAACATTTTATCTTTTTAAAAGTATTTTTTAACAGCAATATCAAACACTAAAATCTTACAATTAACTTTTTAAAATCACTTTTAAAATCATTTTCTAGCAGCACTTTTAAAAGTGCTTTAACACACAAGGCATATGAAGAAAAACCTTACCAACCCCGCCAAATAAAATAAAATTCTAGATTTTATAATTGCTTTAAGAAAGATAAAAATGATTACTCAAGGAAGTCCTCCTTAAAAATATAATAATTTTTGAGGAAAAAAAAAGTTCAAGTCACCTTTATAGAAATATATATATATATATAATGGTGGAGGTTAACATCAAATTAATATATCTAAAAAAATTGAAATTAATAGGAAAAGATTGAAAAAACCCCTTTCGAAAATGATGATACATGTTACTATAATAGTATTTTTATATTTTCATACTTTCATATAATTTTTAAATAAAATAATTTTAAAAAAATATATAAAGATTGAACACGAGATCGTGATAAACTTATGGTTTAAATGAAAATCAGCTATTAAACTATGTCTTTTGTTTATTTTTAGCCTTTAAATTATTTTTTGGTCAAAATAAGCCTCTAAATTATTATTTTTGGTCACTTTAAGTCTTTAAACTATTTTTTGGTCAAAATAAGTACCTAAACTATGTTATTTTCTTCTTTTAGTCCCTAAACTATTCATTGGTCAAAACATCTTTATGATGTGTCAACATCTTATTAGTTGAAATAATTTTCTTTTGACTTAAATAACTACGAGACTTAAACGACCAGAAATGATAGTTTATGGGCTTATTTTAACAAAAAAATAGTTTAAGGGCTAAAAATAAAGGTATAGTTTAGGGTTTGATTTTTTATTTAAGCCTAAATTATATACAAACCCTTTACCATACTATTTGTATTCATGAGTCAAAATATTTGTTTAACCATCAATATCCAACTCAATGGTCGACTAATTCGGATCAGGTTTCACAGAGGCCCAGTATGAAAGTGACCCTCTCAACCCAGTTTTCTCCATTCACAATGCTAGGATTTGAATCCATAACCTTGCTTAAGAGACCTAATGCCTTATCCTACTAGACCAACTGGTTGCCGGTGTTTTTAACATATATATATATATTAATATAAAATATAAGATATTTTCTTTAGTTTGTATCGTAAAATATTATAAATTTTATTATATATTAAGCAAATGATTACATAATTCATAATATTTTTTCTTGATACATTTCAAACCCTAAAATAATTAGATTAAATGACCTTATCAAAGATAGAGTTAAAATTGGGGTAAAATATATATGTTTAAAAAGTATTGAACAAATTTATAAATATTTTTTTTTAAATTTTTTATATAAATCAAAGGTAAATACAAATTTTGGTGGGTGCGGGTGGGGCAAGACCCCTCACCACATAAATAGTCATGTCATTCCACATTAAAAACTTGAACTTATTCAAAATTCATAATCTTGAAATAATTACAATTATATTGACCGAACTAAATAATTGGTTACTACATTCATTAATTAATAATGCATTAAAATATTTATTTATGGAAAACTAAATTTCTTACCAATAACAAGACTGTTTCAAGTTTCAACAACCCAATGCCTCTAAAGGTGATAATAAAATGTGAAAGTTGTCTTGTTATATAACATGTTCTAAATGTGACCCAAAGTCAAACTCGTAGCCTATGAAAAACCATGGCATAGTTGGCATAATATTATCGGATAAGTTGGAAAATATTGAATGCAATGTTAACCGATTCATGCATGCTAATATATCCACCTCATTTCTCACCAACCACGTCAAACTAAAAATTTCTGTGTACTTATTCATGTTGGTATCGTATATGTGTATTTTTTCCTCCTGATTTTTAAGGTTTTACCTTTTTAATTCAGATCAGCCTGCATTGTACACCTCATAGGCGGAGCCACATTGATCATTGGAGTGTCGGTTGATACCCCAAAATTCCTCTTAAATGTCGTTCAAAATATGGCACGCTTTAAATAAATTCCTGGCTCCACCCCTGATATACTTGGTTTTAGAAGGTAAGTCTCTCAGCGAAAAATTTATGCATACACAAGGTCTCAAACTCGAGATATACTTAAGCGATACCAAACTACTTACCAGTGGCAGATTCAGAAATACATTTGAGGGTGGACACACATAAAATTTCAGGGTAGACACAAGTCATAAATATTAGAAAATTTTAAGATTCATTTCATAAAAGTTAATAATTTGAAGGCAAATGTGTAAATTTTGAAAAGTTTAGGGTGGGCACGGGGTTGTTTTATATTACATGTGGATCCGCCATTGCTGCTTACTTCTTGGATTAACCTCGTTGAATATATTTGTGTACTTTATTGTATCCATATATCTTATTTAAAATATATTTTATATTTTAGTATATTCGTGTTTTATATTAAACATTGTTTTAAAACATTTTTATCGTATTTTAATTATTTATTTCACTCATCGTTATTTTTTATCTTCTGATATTTCAGGCTAAAAATCACGAGACATAATTATTTAGTATTGATGTTCACTGTAATTGATTATAATAGTATTTATTATATTCACAAATTGTAATAAACGCAACCTAATTAAAAAAACACATTTATAACTTCAGTTTGAGTTAAGATTGAATAAATAATCTCAATCCATTAAGTTTAAATTATATCCGATTTTTTTAAGACGTTTTTTAAAATAAAAAATAAAGTTAATTTTTAAAGGAGATTTTTCCATTAAAACTTTTACGTTCGGATCAATACAATTTTAATTAAAATTTGTCCAAGCAGTGGCGAAACTTAGAGTAAAAGTTTGAGGGAGCTAACTTAAATTTTTAAAAATTTTGGAGACTTAAACGAAAATTTTAAAAAAAAATTGAGGGTTTAACTAAAATTTTTAATAATTTTGAGAGATTTAACAAAAAAATTTAAAAATTTGAGAGGAAATTTAATTAAAAAAATTCAAAATTGTGAAGCTTAATATGAATTTTTTAAAATTATGAGGGACCAAATTAAAATTTTCAAAAATATTAAGAGTAAAATTAGAATTTATCAAATTTTGTGGGTGTCCAAGTTTTGAGATATTTCCCAGAATTGTCAGTATCTTTTAAAATTTTACGACTATTATATATATATATATTTAAACTTTAATCAATAAATGATTGTAAATAGAACGATAAAGAATTTGTATAGAGACATATTAATTTTGCGTTTTCCTTTAATAACAATTTTAATTGGTTTATATAATATTATGTAAAAATATAAAATGACAAAAATAATTTTATAATTATTGTATACGCTGACATTTCTTCACTGTAACTCTTCCAGTCTGTAGAATTTTCTTGAGACGTCAGCCGTTTTATGTCTTATATAAAGGTGACCATTTAGTTAACAACTGTCAAACCCATCAGCTGACTCATCTAACAATTAGATTCATTTTTATCAATCATAATTTTGACATAACAGATATGTTATCAGCACATAAACCAAAATGAGACTTTTGGCACCTCAAACCACCCTTGTTCATTATTGTTTCCAATCTTCCTTGTCTTCCATCTCTCCTCTTCAAAACATTAAGTATTTTGAGGAATAATTCAAACTCAAACAATATTTTAGATTTTACAGTACTTTAGGGGATATTTTAAAATCTACGATAAATTTTACAGTACATGAAGAAGTCGCCATCTACAAGTGACGACTTGGGGGAAAACGCTATCTGCAGATGATAACTTTCTCTTAATTTTATTTTGAATTGATAAAAATATTAAACTATTACAAGTCAAGGAGAAGTCGCCACCTGCAGATGACAACTTCTCCCTGCACTGTAAAATTTTTCATAAATTCTAAAATATCCCTTAAAGTACCCTATTTTCTCAAATATTTAATCTATTTGGATTATTTTCCCAAAGTTGCCAAACATTATGTGCTCTAATTATCATCCACTTCAGAAAGAATAAATCGAATAAAATCATCACTATTCTACGCTGATCTTCGACAATAATTACATATTTTCTTAAAAAACCAGCTTTTATACACTATAAAAACAATCTTACGACAATATTAAAGTTTTACTATTAAATAAGTGCTTAAATTATGTATTTTTTTTATTTTATGTGCCTAAAATTTATTTTGGTTAGAATAAGTACTAAAAATTTCATTTTATTTATTTTAAGTGCATGTAGTTAAAAAAAACTAACATCCAATCATTATTGACACGTGGCTTATTTTAGGCATTTATTTTGATCTAAAAAATAACTTTAGACATATCGTGACTAAAATAAACTTTAAACACTTATTTTTATAAAATATAATTTAAAGCATTTATTATACTACAATAAATTTTAAGGAAAAAACTTTGATATACAGGCCGTGTAAATTTTAGTTTACACATGCCTTTTAATTTTATGGGTTAGTGTTTTAGTTTAGGGTTTAAGGTTTAGGGGTTTAGGTTGTAGGGTTTAGAATTTAAGGTTAGTGTTTAGAATTTATGGTTTAGGGTTTAGAGTGTGGGGTTTAGTTAGTTAGAGTTAGGGTTAGAAATTTAAGATTTGAATTTTTATAGTGTAAATACACATACTTGTGTAAAATTAATTTTACAGAGCCTATGTATCAAAGTTTTACCCAAATTTTAAACACATAAAATAAAATAAAAACTGTATAATTTGAACGGTTAATTTTATATTAAAGTCTAGCATTAATTATATTTTCTAAGTTTATTATTTTTCAATGTCATTAATGCTATGACATTAACTTAATCATATATTTAATGGAGGATATGGTTAAATCTCAACTAACACAATTTTATTACATATTTTTCTTCTACCTACCAACTCCGCTAATCCCTTGGCCGTCTCTTTTCCTTCATCTTCTCTCTATTTAAATCACTCTTCTTTTCCTTCCTCCTCAGGAAGGAAACAAAACGAAAACAAACCAAAAAAAAAAATCCTTCCTTTGAGCTGATCCATATTGATTTCCTTTTTGAAACCACATTTTCATAATTCCAACACTTTAGAAATTTCTTTTTTTGAATCAGTTTTCATATTTCAATCAACCCCTGTTTTTAACATGGCCACATTCACTCAAAACGGCTCTTCTTCCGAGAGTTTTTGACATGGCCACATTCAATCAACCCCTATTTCAATCAACGCCTGTTTTTAACATGGCTACAAACGTCGGCGCCGACCCTTTGAACTGGGGCGCCGCGGCGGAGTCGCTGAAGGGGAGTCATCTGGACGAAGTGAAACGCATGGTGGCCGAGTATCGGAAGCCACTGGTGAAGCTCGGCGGTGAGACGCTGACGATTTCTCAGGTCGCTGCGATAGCCACGCGTGACTCGGGCGTCAAAGTTGAACTTTCCGACGATGCGAGGGTCGCCGTTAAGGCGAGCGCCGATTGGGTGCTTGATGGGATGAATAAAGGCACCGATAGCTATGGTGTTACCACTGGATTTGGCGCCACTTCTCATCGGAGAACCAAACAAGGCGCCGCGCTTCAAAAAGAGCTGATTAGGTGAGTTCAAATGAACTTTCTTTTAAGTCGCGTATACTTAATTAGCAATGCGACTCTGCTTTTTGAAGTGAGTCGAATAGTCCGGTTCGACTCAGTTCCCAACTCGTAACATTCCTGTATAACAGGGCCAGTTTTTTAGGAAAAAGTTGTAAAATTTCAAATATGCATGTTTAATACATATATATATTTATTTTAAAAAGTTTTCATATATTAAAAAGATTGTGAAGAATCATATTTTTTATGTTTATGTCGGATCGAATACTTCTAAGAAAATGAAAAGCAACGACGCAGGGGTCTTCGGCAATGGAACTGAGTCATGCAACACGCTTCCTCACTTAGCAACTCGAGCAGCCATGCTCGTTAGAATCAACACTCTCCTCCAGGGATACTCTGGCATCCGATTCGAGATTTTGGAAGCCATCACTAAGCTTTTAAACCACAACATTACCCCATGTTTGCCCCTTCGTGGCACCATTACGGCATCCGGCGATCTCGTCCCGCTCTCCTACATTGCTGGATTGCTCACCGGTAGGCCGAATTTCAAGGCCGTCGGACCCGACGGAGAATCCCTTAATGCCGAGGAAGCCTTTTGTGTTGCTGGTATTGATTCCGGGTTCTTCGTGTTGCAGCCTAAAGAAGGGTTGGCTCTTGTCAATGGCACTGCTGTCGGTTCAGGCTTGGCTTCCATGGTTCTTTTTGAAGCTAACATACTTGCTGTTTTGTCTGCAATTTTCGCTGAAGTAATGAACGGTAAACCTGAGTTTACGGATCATTTGACGCATAAACTGAAGCATCATCCAGGACAAATCGAGGCTGCTGCGATAATGGAACATATCCTTGAAGGGAGCTCCTATGTGAAATCAGCTCAGAAATTGCATGAAATGGATCCGTTGCAGAAACCGAAACAAGATCGGTATGCTTTACGGACTTCTCCGCAGTGGCTTGGTCCACAGGTTGAAGTGATCCGATTCGCAACCAAATCAATCGAAAGAGAGATAAATTCCGTCAATGATAACCCTTTGATCGACGTTTCTAGGAACAAGGCCATACACGGTGGCAACTTCCAGGGTACTCCAATTGGTGTTTCGATGGATAATGCTCGATTGGCTATTGCTTCAATAGGGAAACTTATGTTTGCTCAATTCTCGGAACTCGTTAATGATTTCTACAACAATGGTCTCCCATTGAATCTATCCGGCGGTCCAAACCCAAGTCTCGATTACGGTTTCAAGGGTGCCGAAATTGCAATGGCATCCTATTGTTCCGAGCTCCAATACTTGGCTAATCCAGTCACGAACCATGTTCAAAGTGCCGAGCAGCACAACCAAGATGTGAACTCTCTGGGGCTAATCTCATCCCGGAAAACTGCCGAAGCCATTGATATCTTGAAGCTTATGTCGTCGACATTTTTGGTGGCCCTCTGTCAAGCTATTGATTTGAGGCATTTAGAGGAAAACTTAAGAAGCACGGTGAAGAACACCGTGAGTCAAGTAGCTAAGAAGATCCTCATGACTTGCCCCAATGGCGAGCTTCACCCTTCAAGATTCTGTGAGAAGGACTTACTCAAAGCCGTGGACCGCGAATACGTTTTCGCATACATTGATGAACCTTGCAGCGCGGCATATCCGTTTATGCAAAAGCTGAGGCAAGTACTCGTTGAGCATGCACTGAGAAACGGTGACAGCGAGAACAGCACAAGTGCATCTATCTTCCAAAAGATTGCGGCTTTCGAAGACGAATTAAAGGCCATACTGCCGAAAGAGGTTGAGAACTCGAGGGCTTCGATGGAGAATGGGAACATGACAATTGCGAACAAGATCACAGGTTGCCGATCTTATCCGTTGTATAAGTTCGTGAGGGAAGAGCTTGGAACTGGGCTGCTAACTGGGGAAAATGTGAAGTCTCCTGGTGAGGAATTTGATAAGGTGTTCGTTGCCATGTGCCAAGGGAAGATCATTGATCCAATGCTTGAATGTCTTAAAGAATGGAATGGTGCCCCTCTCCCTATTTGCTAGTTTTGAAAGCTTTTCAATTTGGTCCTTGTAAAATTGTTATCCAATGTGTGTTTGTTTGTAAAAGAAGTCAATTATATGAATCCATATATTATGTTTATTTTAATAATTTCATATCATTAATCAAATAATCGAACTTAAGGTATAGTACGGAAATAACAGCTCAAATCTATTTTGAAACGTATGATATACCTATTGCATGGAATCCGACATGTTAATAAAGATATAGTAGGCACCAACAACCGATTAGTTTAGTGGATGAGACACTAAATCCTTTAAACAAGATCAGATTTTCTTTACCACATGATGAGTGAAAGACCAAATGCATCTCATTATCTCAATAATAAATTCTTTCCCTCATACATACATACATGCATACATATAGTTCCAATAGAAGTTCACATTACAGACAAGACAACAAAAATGCGAAGGCTGAGACATCTTTAGTTCAAGGAAGAGGGAGACAATATCCAAGAACCAGATGAGCAAGAAATCGGAAGCTGCTAACAAGGAGCACCCTTTCAAGTTGCAGTGCCCAGCAATGGCGGCTAGTGCAAGAAATTCTTTGTTGCGCTAAGATATCAAAGATATTCACCGCTTATCGAGTTTAAGTATGCAGCGGAACAAGAATACATATGGCTTGAATAGGGCTCTAGGCATTGAAAACATTTCATCATAAAAAGAATGCAAGTCATATGACTTCACACTGGTGAACTTGAAGACACCACTTTACAGGCTCTGAGCATTCTTGAGGTGTTAACATCGGTAAATCAATATACTTCATTCATGCACCAGATAAGTTCACGCAAAGGCATGTGTTTTTCACAACTACAATAGATTATTCGTTCGAGCAAATCTTAAATAACTACTTTCGCTGCAGCCTAAATGGAGAGATGAATCGGACATTCTTTAACCAACATTGAGCACATGAATTATTTCCCATCAAAAAGAGCTTATTAACAGCATCAATTGGCCTAACTTTAAATGATGATGTTGTGAACGGATCCAGTTTAGTACATGTCAGTTAAAGAATACAGTTATAGAAACCATAGGCAGAAAATTTTCCAATATAAAACGTCGTTGTATCAGTATTCAGTACAACACAAATGGTGAAGAAATCGGAACCACTGTCCCAATGAATTAAATGAAACTCGAGCTAGTGATGTCAAAACAATAGCTTTCATACCTCTAAAATCTGATGGAACTTGTCTCCCGACAGTGTGATTACAATCCATGTCAGCATGATCAAAGGATAACACTTCAACAGCTCACTAAAAAGATATTTTACCAGAAAAAATACGAGATTTCGAGAAAGAACTACCTAAAATACACTTTTAAGACTGGTTAAGTTCCATGGGATATTCTGTAGTTTGTCTAAGAATAAACTCAGCTCTCCTCTTCTTATCATCCCTCTCGTCATCGCGCAAAAAGAATGTTGAGCTCCTCTCACCCTTTTTCTGCAAGCTCAAATCTAGTGACTCACCCAAGATTTTCTTGCCAGTCTTGAATTTGAATTGAACGACAGGCCTTTTTTCAGGCAGGAACGTCTTTTCACTATCTAATCTGTCAGATGGGCCAGTTTCCATTGCTTCAATGACAGGGGCAAATGCATCCAGCAAAGAAACATGATCACCCTTGCTCACTTCATCGGAAAGCTTCGCTGGAAAAGCAACCTCTGAAACCTCTTTCTCCCCTGGTTGCAGTGGGGCAGTGAGAAAGGGGTTACTTCCAGCTTCTTGTATGTTTTCTGTTTTAGCATCCAAAACCAAGCAAGTAGAAGTTCCTGTAGAGCCATTACACACCATTCTCTGTTGCAACCTCAGCAAAGCCCTCTCACCTTCCTCCGCTGTCGTGCTTGCTCAATCTTATCAGCACAAGGATCTGATGCCCTCTCATTCCACATAGGTGTATGATTATAAGTGCGGGGATCGGGGAAAGCCGGCAACCAACTCGGGATATGCTTTCCAGACGGGGTTTCATTCATATGCTCGAAACTAGGAAACAGCTTCCTGTTCCTAACAACTGGAAACTTTGGCACTAGCTGAGCAAATGGGATTTCCTCTTTCGTATCCACAAACTGAACTATTTCCTTAACTGTGCCAGAGCCTACAAGACACTTCCTAATCTCCGAAGCACCCGGAAACCCATGTGAATCTCCCAAATCTTCTAAAGCCCGCGTTATATCAAACACATTGCATTCTGTCCTACCAGCTAAATTAGCATGAAAACTTGCATTTTTCCCCAAGTCACAGAGATATCGAATCAATATATCTGAAAGAGCCTCCAAAGCAGTCTCTTTACATCCCTGATAACCAACACCCTCGCAAATCTGCGCCACGGCAATCTTCGAAACCAATCTCCCAAAATCATCATCTTTCGGTCTGCCCAACGAAGAGCTAGGCCCATCTTCACCCTTCCTCGCATCCCTTGTACTCTCCACACCTCCATGGCTCATGTCAAAAATTCATATCAAATTTCACAGTTTTTCTTTTTTTCCCCTCAAAATTCTCACATTATCTTTTCTCTCATGCCATTAATCCCCAACTAATTACTCATAAAACCCAAGAACTAAACAAACGAAGAACTTCATTCAATCTATATTTTTCTCAGGAAACAAGTAAAAATGAACAAAGAAAAACAGCCGATTCCAAGAAACCCTAGAAATGGTCTTAATTTTCTACTTCTACATACATAAAAGAATCAAAATTTTAGAGAAATAAGAGAATTTGAAGCCTTACCAGTCATCCAAGAATTTGAAGGCAAAAAAAGAACAATTTGTGCTGAAACCAAAGAAACAAAACCAGATTCTGAACCGAAACCAAAACGAAAACCCCAACAAAGACGTTAACTTTCCTAGAGGTTTATAAGAACTTCCAAGAAAAACGGGTGAACGGAAAAGGAGGGAAAATTGAAGATTAATGGAATTTAAGCAAAATCAAGATTCGAGAGGGGAGAGTGAAGGGGTTGATGCAGTGCCAGCGCAAGTTCTTTTGTGTTTATTTATAGAGCCTTCAGTAAACGGTTTGTTTTTAACTAATAAAGAACTAAAAGATCCTAATACACCACGCTCGATTACTATTTACTTATTGGGCCTTCTTGCCGGACTCAAAAGTCAAAAACCTTTTTCTTTTATTTTTTAAAGATTTGAATTTGATTATAAGCTAGTATATATTTATTAATTTTAACTCTTTAATACGATATATTATATAAAAAATTACTCTAAATCGAATCATCTAAACATAACAACGCTTCCTTGTTTATTGAGATCACACGGATGAATTCTTCATTAAAATAAAAATTAATTTGATCATCGATTAGGTTTTTACAATATCAATTTTTTGAAGTGAAGTTGACGAAAGAGAGAAGCTTTGGAAATAGAGAATTTCATTTGCATGATTTTCTTAGATAATTTATGAGATATTAGTTGGTTTTAATTCAGAAAATCGGATAATTTTTATCTTAAAATGAGTATTATTGTGGAATAAAATTATAAAAATTTCTAAGTTAAAATGAATATCGATTATATTTAATGATTAAAACATTGAGTTATTATTTGATATATTGTTCGTGTAGCTAGATGCATATGAGAACACCCGTTGGGAAACAATAACAACTTCAGTAAGAACCTGAAATAATCACACACACAAAAAGTCACCATTTCAAAGCAAATACGGCAAAGGCTGGGCTAAGTTTAGAGAAGAGACGAGATTTATTTTTGGGGAGGGTTTAACTAGGGTGAAAAAATGAACTTTTAAAAGTTCATGTGTTAAATTAGAAAATAATTTCTTTTATTAACGTACCACTAATCTTAATTAAATAATTAACCGATAACATAAGTGATCTAAATGTAAATATTTCAAACGCTATGGTCAAAATTAAACTCACCGAACATATAAATGACTGTCAATGTCGTTTACCCTTTAAAGTAAACAGCCTGCGCGCTTCAAATTACATACGCGAACTTGCAAACTCGCCCATTCTCTAATGGCAATTGCCTTTTTAATTTGAATCTCCAAAAATGAATTCCTTCATTTCGCTAGCTCTACTCTTCGCAGCCGGCCCTTCTCTTCACGAATTCAGAACAGTTAAGTACCACTGAACTTACTAATTCATTTATCGTATCTTGATTCGGATTTTGCATAATTTCCTTTAATGGCGGTTTCTTTGATTTACTTGAGCAAACTTCGTTTCGTGTCTTTCTCGTTTTGTTTGTTGATAATTATATCCGTTGTTTGAAAGAACATTCCGGAGTGTTGACTTGACTTGCTTGTTTCTTTCTATTTTTGTTCGTTCTGAATTGGGGGAAAATCTTTAGTGTTTTGATTGTTTCCAGTTCAATGATTTTTAAGTCTGATCTAGGTTAATTTTTCAGATTCCTTAAAAGATGAACAGCGATGAGAGTTATTTGAAGGACATAACTTTTCCTACTCCCTTCGACGATTTGGATCATATTTTCCCCCTCGCAGGAGACCAACATCTTACTGAAATGATACCAACACAGTTGCTGTATTCGCCTCCCGGTAAAGATTGCTGTTTTGTTAATGGACCTACAGAAGACCTTCAACAGCATGAGAATGTGGCATTTGAAGCACAATCTGGTGCGAACGGGCCACCATTGTCGCCCGGAGGTAACAGGGAGAGCTCGTTGAGTTCGTCGACTGGAAGCAAGAAAAGAGACCATGGAACCTTTTTTACCGGAGAGTCGTCAACTTCCATGCTACCAGCAGAACTGCCAAAGAAAAGAAAGACTTATGAAGAGCTCATCGAGCATAGATCTGTGGTGAAAAGTGCGAAAGTTTTGAGAGATCGAATCGGCAAAAGGACAGAGAGCGTAAAGTTTCTTACCTGAACTTTGCATTTCATATTCAATTAACATTTTTGTTATTTATTATACATATATGTCCAAGGTAAAAATAATCCTGCACTAATTATAAAGGATTGGACTCTGCTATATAAAGCAAGGGTTTTTCTTATTAGATACAACTATGATGACAGTTCTCCCTTCTAAAGGGAATCATAGTACCTTAAAGTCATCAACTTGTAAATGAATGATTGAACTATGGATTCGTAACCAAAGGCCTGCCCTTTTCTTCAAGGGAATAATGCCTTAAATCCTTGCATTGACACTGTCTACATGTTGTTAAGGTCATGGCCATGCAAAGGCAATTACAACTCACCTACGAGCAAATCAAAACATGGCCACCAAGAGATGAACTCCAAAAAATTGTGCAAGGTCTGGAAGCTCAACTCAAAACAATTGGAAAATATATCGATGAAATCGAGGACGATGCCAAGCAAGGTGTTTTAACAGAACCCAAAGCAAAGAAGAAACTAATCAAAGCAGAAAGCAAGTTAAATAAATTCAAAGAGGTACGCTAATGTTCACAAATCTAATTTCTAAGTTTGATTTCATTCTACAAATCAACTTTTTTTTTTTGTTTTTCAGGGGTTGCAAAACGCAAGGAAGGGGCTAAATCAAATCAGTCAGGTATGCTAATGTTCACAAACCTAATTACTAAGTTTGATAGCTAAATCTCTCATTTATCTTTCTAACTTGGTTTTTCAGGAGCTGGAAAAAACAAGGAAGCTTGATACAATCTTCACCAACAGTATGGTATGCATATTTCATATCATTGATATTAACCAACTTAGTACTATTGTTTCTCAAATAAGATGACATTTCTCATTTATAACTCGCATTCTAATTATATTGTCTTTCCCCCACGAACTAGAGACTAGACCTGCTTTTAGAAAGGAAAAAAAAGCCATTTTCGTCTATATTACTTGAATTTGAGTGAGTGTTGAATACGAATTCATCCCTGAAACATGTGTTCCAACTTTTTCCAAGTTCTTTCTCATGCTCTAGAATTGCTTTTAAACCTAGCAAAACGCCATTTTAAATTATGTTTGTTGGATTCGAGTGTGAGGGACAGATACGCATTTGCATCTAATATAAATATGTTCAACTTTTTCTATATTTTTCATATATTTCGAGAAGCCTTGGAGGAGCATGTTCTAAACCGATGTCCGAACATGTGCCGAACATTAACACTTGAGTAAAACTGAAGAGCTAGATCGACATAGCTGCTCCGGTCTCACATCGCCTTTTGCATTGAAACAGTGTCTTGAAATTGAAAAAGAAAACCTTTTACCTGATTTATTTGTTCCTCATACGTACCTCTTGTGCCTATCTGTTTTTTTCTTTCTTTCTTTGACTTTCCCCTGTTTACATCTTGATCATTTATTTATTCTTCTCTTAAATTTCAGAATCACAGCCCAGAGTATCTACGAGAAGAGGTACGAGATATATGCATATATAATTTCTGGTGTTCGCTGCATTCGTGTATCATTGTTTTGATGAGTTGTTTTCGTGTCTGTTGTGTTAGCTTTCTTCTGTATTACCAATTGGTATAAAAAAACTTGATTGTATCGGTGTCAACCAAAATCACGATCATGGAAGTTTACCAACTCTGGATGATTTACTCTCCAAACTTTATGACAAAGACAACAACATTGTGGAGTTTCCAGATTTTGAGGGCTTACAAGAGGCATTGAAGATGGCTGTCTGGGGGGAAACTCCTGACAACCTGGAACATATTGCTGTCGAAATCGAAACAGCTATTGGTAAACGGATTGAGATTCCACGTATCCGAGTTCTGCTCTCGGCTGCAATCAAAGAGATGAAAGATTTGAGAGTCGAGGAATTGGAGGGGGATATGTTTAGAAGGTTTAAAAAGTGGGCGGCCACGCTCAATCTCGCCAACGAAAAAGGTTTCTATGTGAAATTTGCTTATATTAAGTTGGAGAAGTATGTGCGAGCCTACCGTTCTTATCGTGAGAATTAAAAAGGCGGGAATCATATATGGCTGAGCTCTCATGGTTGTGAATCAAAGCGCATTTTGCAGTTGCAGAAAAATCATGGTAATTCGCCAGTAGAGATGAGCTTGAATTTGGACATTGGGTTTCTACGTTTACTTCTCTATATCTGAAGTGTATGTTTTGTATCTGAACTAGTTAATCTGTACCGTATTCATGTTTGTGAACTTTACTGTGTTGTTATCGTAGTTGTATTCTGTTTTCAAAACTTGAATTATTAGTGTTCATGCTCTTTGTTGGCAGCTCCCCAGATGTATTTATTAAAAATACTGTTTTACTATTGCATATGTACAGTTAGATTATTTAAGTCGAAATAAATTTACCAAACCAAGTTTTTACAAGCAAAAGCCATACCAGATTACATGTATTTGTTTGTATATATAGAAGAAACCATTGGAACTAGAATTGGGTGGTATGTTCTGTTATAGGACCTCCCCCCTAAAAAAGTAAATTTAATATTATGTTAAGCCTATAGCTCACGTTTCAAATATTAAACTGATTTGAACATATACTAAGGTATGAGTTTGCTGAAGACAAATCCCGCTCTTTTTATAGCCAGGTTCTCGCCTCATATCTTGCTATCTCAAAGATGTGGGATTTAAGCAATATAGCCAGATTCCAGGAAACTAATGACCAACAACCCAACCCCTTGGATAATATAAGATTTGATTTCACACATAAAAACTTTCATATCATTTTTTTTAAACATGGTAAAATAAATAAAATTAAAATGTTTTTAAAATGAAAAAGACTTTTCACGGGGTAAACTTAGGTAAAGACTGTGAAAACAAATCCAACGTTATTAATATTTTAGTAATGGAGCCGTACATGCATACTTTTGCTAGAAAACTTTCATATCAATATGAGGAAATCAAAATTTGTGGAGTAATATTTGAGGTTATGCAAAACTCACAGATTTATCCCATAAAAAATTAATTATTTTATAAATGATAACCTTATTTTTTTAATACGATTTTTAAACGTTGAACATTGGTTTATTAAAATTACTCTACTCATTAATTTTAAAACCAATTTACAGAGATACTTTATTGTAATTATTTTTGACCATTCAAAAAAAACTTTATAAATAAAATTAAATACAAATATATTATTATTATTATTATTATTATTAAAAAAACTCGAAACTAGCTCTTGCCGACAGAATAGTACCACGATGAATTACGTTTTCCTCTTCTTTTTTATTTATTTATTTCGTATGGTCCAGGATGAATTGTCCTTTGAATTTAAGACTTACAAAATTTAGGGTAAATTATACTATTGGTCATTGAAATTTTTATCAGCATTGTCACATTTTATTTTTAATGAATTAATGATTTATAATAAGATGATGAGGGACACGTCATTATCATATTAATGAAAAATTAAGGAAAATATGGATTAAGCTTGGAAGGTATCGAACTTGAAACTTAAAATTAGACCTCTTTATACGCTTAATCACTACATCGAACTAAGTAATTGTTATACAATTGACAAAAATAATATTTAGATTAAACCATGATTGAAACTAATTTACATATTTGGATGAATTATAAAAGTATTTTAGTAAATAACGAAGAAAACAACAATATTAAAATTAAATTATTGTATTTTATATTCAATTATTAAATGATTTGAATGTAGCATTAAATGTTTATGTTTTGTTTTCTCTCCGAATATGATTTAGGATTGAAGTCTTGACAATGTCACTTTTTGTCAATAAAACGGATTCTCTCATCCTATGATTCTTTAAAGAGATAAACAACTGACTTCAAAAGTATTTTTGTCTCGTGAGTGAGATCGAAATTCGACTTAATTTTTTTAAAAAAAATTATAACTTTGCAATTTTAATCTTATATTATACAAATAATACAAAGATAGTCGTACCTTTGTGCTCGTTTTAAAAATACAAAAAATCAAAATACATTTTAATTCTTTTTTTAAAGTGGATTCAAAATACATTTTAGTTCTAATACAAGCACTTGTACAATGAATTTACCTATAATACTTTATACGACACTACAGAACCATACTCAAAATCGAACACAAGGCTCCATGCAAGATATCTGATGTCCCACTCCATTTAAGAAGCTTCAGATGTTCAAAAGAAAGCAAAAAAAATTCACCTGTACTCACAGTTTTCGTTCACAAAGATTGTCTGAAAATCACAATACGACCCACAAGATCTTGCAGTTGGAAGATCCAAAAACCCGAACAAGTAAACACGATCACGATACGAAAAAATTCGGGTTCTAAGTCACACCCCCAGCATTTATATATACAGACCAAATCATTCTAAATTCCCCCCTCATATTGAGTTTCCTTTCACTCTTTCAAAGCTCCAATGGCTCTGTTTCTCTTAGTTCTTCTTGTTGTTTCGTTTCCTTCTACCAATGCCGAGTGGCCGCCATCCCCGGGCCACTGGCCGAGCTCTAAGTTTAGGACGATGAGCTTCCACTATGCGTTTCAAAGTCTTTGGGGTTTTAGCCATCAGAGTGTGGATCAAAATGCATTGACAATCTGGCTTGATAGAACCTCCGGTTTTTCTTCTTTACTTGTTATTTTAATCAATTCAATGTCTTCCCAGCTTAGTTCATCTGGTTTAGAATATCTTGGATCAAATTGTAGTGTTCGGAACCATTGGTATAGAGATTAAATCTCAAATTTAAAAAAATAGTGATGGGGCTAAAATAGTAATTTGACCAACATTTGATTGTTGAAATCTACTGGGTTTATGGTTTTCAGGCAGTGGGTTCAAATCGAATCGACCATTTCGTTCGGGTTATTTTGGAGCTTCCATTAAAGTTCATCCTGGTTACACTGCTGGGGTCATTACAGCATTCTATGTGAGCATTCATTCCATTCTTAATTCATTGTTTTAAAATATTGAAAATCGATTTACCGATAATCAGTAATTGGTTTAGTTGGATGAGACATTAGATTTTTTAAATAAAGTCATGGTTCGAGTTTTGACCTTATGATTGGAGCAAATTAGGTTGATAGGGTCACCCTATAATAAACTTCTATAATATTCGATCCAGATTAGTCAACCAATAAGTTAAATATTAATGATTAGGTTAAAAGATTTAAAATCTCCGATAGCGTCTCAGTTTTCAGTAAAATAATTATAGAATACCGGAATCTTTTATTTTTATATTGTTGATCACTAATAAAAAAATGCTGAAACATACGGCAGCTATCAAACGGTGAAGTTCATCCAGGGTTCCATGATGAAGTGGACATTGAATTCCTCGGAACAACATTCGGTAAACCTTATACTTTACAAACAAATGTGTATGTCCGAGGGAGTGGAGATGGCAAAATCATTGGGAGGGAAATGAAATTCCATCTTTGGTTTGATCCAACTCAAGACTTTCATCACTATGCCATTTTCTGGAGTCCCAAGGAGATCATGTAAGTTTCTAAAAACTACCAAATGATCAAGTTTTCTTAATTTCAAATGCAGTTTTCAATCATAGTTCCTCTCATAGTGTACGAGACAAATGTATACATTTCGATTGGGGTCATATTTTATGATTACAGATCTATTGTTTATGTCTTTTTCATTTCATCAAAAAATCAATTTTATAGTACAAACGCTTATGATCTCACCCTCTATATCTTACAATAATAATTTTTCTGACATTATCCCCTTTACCATTACTATGTTGCCCATAGATCAAATTATTCTGTACCCGTATTTACCCTTATAACTAAAATGTTCAAATGTAGGCTAATTATTGGTGAATATGACATTTGTGGATTAGATTCCTAGTGGATGACGTGCCCGTAAGGAGGTACCCAAGGAAGAGTGCTGAAACATTTCCTCTAAGGCCAATGTGGTTATACGGTTCAATATGGGATGCCTCTTCATGGGCAACTGAAGATGGAAAATACAAAGCTGATTACAATTACCAACCCTTCGTTGCAAAGTTCACCAATTTCAAAGCCGGCGGTTGCTCTGCTTACTCTTCACCTCGGTGTTGGCCGGTCTCTGTATCCCCCTTTCGGTCCGGCAGGCTAACTGGACAACAATATAAAGCAATGGAATGGGTTCAAAGATACCATATGGTTTATGACTATTGCAAAGACCCCAAGAGGAATCATGCCTTGACACCAGAGTGTTGGAACTGGCTTTTACAGTGAGCTTGGGGAAAATATAGAAGAAAAAAACTATAAAATAAAAGGGGAGGAGAAGAGTAATGGAAAACATTTGGTTTTGAGTGTGTTGTTTTCTAGAACTTATTTTCTTTTTGTATGGGTTTTTTTAAATTTCTTTGTAATACAATAAAGGTGGATTAGTCGCTCAAGATTCAGATTTTGAATTGATTTCTCCAATTTTAAAAAGTACAAAGTTCTTAAAGTATTACCACCATATTAATCAAGTATTTTCTTTACCATAACAATTTGTTCTGGAAGTGGCAAATCTTGATAAAATAATTTGGGTTTAATATTTTATTTTTTTAAGTAAAGAATTGAATTTTTAAAATCAGGGTCTAATATATATTTCTAAAATTCTAGGAGGCGCAATGAAATTTTAAAAAAAAATGTGAGGTATAATTAAAATATTCAAAAGATTAGAGTTTATTGAATTGTTAATTTTTTTTAAGGGTTTAATAAAATTTTCTCAAAGTAGTTTTTCATTTTAGGGGTGTTCTGTCTTTGTTTATTTGGCTGCTAAACCTTAGTTTGTATATAATATAAATGAATCGATTTTTTCTCTTATCAAATATGTGTATATATTATATGGACAATTCAGACATAACGTGATAGAGTAAAATTCTTTATTTTATTTAACACAATAAATCTAATTTGTTTATATGATAGATGTACACGTGTTTAAAATTTAATTAATACATATACATTTTAAATATGTTTTATGTTATATGTGAGCTGAGATTTAATGCACAAGCTAATAATTAAACTAAAATTTTATTGATAAGATATTAATAATTCGATTAAAATATCTTAGAGTTTAAAATCAATTTAAAAATATTTAAGGACCTTTAACGAAATTAATCCAACAAAATTTGACCCCGTTGTCTTTTTCACTTCCACGTGGAATTTCCATTCTCGGGCTCCGAATTTTGCCGATTCTTACCTCAAAGCAACGTGTAGAAAAGACAACGCCAAAATAAACAAAAAAGAAACCAAACTGTCCACTTCTTTAAACACAGAGAGGTTGAACTACAAAACTAAGTATTTTTTTTTATTTGAAAATATATTTATGATAATAGTATTAATTTTTCATTTCGTCACTCTCCTATTTGTTTTCTTTTACTTCTGAATGTTCAAATGGCCACCGATGTTTGATTCTCTGACCGAATTTCGGATGGCTTTTAGCAGATTCATGGGGATAAAAATCTTATAATTTATTAACTATTTATTGTTATTTTTTAATTGCAATGCAAGTAGATCCATTGAAACTTAAAAAACCATCCTTTCGAATTTCTTATCTCTATTTCGATTAATCAATCAAATCCTTAGCTTTATTTTTGATCCAAAATGTTTAAATTTAGAAAAGGACAGCGGAAGCCTTCCAAATCGGATTTAACAGATGTACCTGCAAACGGATCCCGTACACCCGGGCCGGGTCAAACACCAAGTCCCGGCGACACTTTATCAAGCCTCCCTCGGATGACCTCCGTGGAACCGTTGCCGTTATTCAAAGACGTCTCCAAATCGGAGAGGCGGACTTTATTCCTGAGAAAACTCCAGATTTGTTGCTTCCAATTCAATTTCACCGACAACTTGAAATCGGCACGACAGAAAGAGATCAAGCGACAAACATTGTTAGAACTCGTCGATTTCATCCAATCCGGTATGAGCAAGATCTCGGAGACATGTCTGGGGGAGATGATCAAGATGGTCGGAATCAACATTTTCCGATCCCTCCCGCCGGCAGCCCACGAGAGCTCTGCTGCGCCGGAAGGCGGAGATCCCGAAGAAGTGGAAGACTATTCGGAACCCGCGTGGCAGCATTTACAGATCGTTTACGAGCTTCTGTTGAGGTACGTGGTTTCCTCCGACACAGAAACAAAGGCCGCCAAACGTTACATCGATCATACATTTGTCTTAAAGCTGCTTGATTTGTTTGATTCTGAAGATTCCAGGGAAAGAGAGTATTTAAAAATGGTTGTCCATAGGATTTATGGTAAATTCGTGGTGCATCGCCCATGCATTAGGAAAGCCATAAACAACATATTCTATAGGTTCATATACGAAACCGAGAGGCACAGCGGCGTGGGCGAGCTTTTAGAGATTCTAGGAAGCATTATCAATGGCTTCACGGTGCCTATAAAAGAAGAACACAAGATGTTCCTTGTTAGAACACTGATTCCTTTGCATAAACTGAAACAGCTCTCGCTGTATCATCAGCAGTTGTCTTATTGTGTGGTTCAGTTTGTGGATAAGGATTATAAGCTGGCTGATGTGATTGTTCGAGGGTTGTTGAAGTATTGGCCGTTGGTTAATAGTCAAAAGGAAGTTCTGTTCCTCGGGGAACTCGAGGAAGTTCTCGAAGCCATGCAGTCCGCCGAGTTCCAGCGTTGCATGGTTCCTATGTTCCGACAGATTGCACGTTGTGTTAATAGCCCTAATTTTCAGGTAACTCTTCAACCCTTTTCTCTTTTATATATGTACGAATCTTAACATTTATCTTATCTTGTTTTATCTTAGTTCCAATGAATCTCATCCGAGCTGTCTCCTTAATCTTGAATAACATATCAGATTCACTCATCGTTGTTCCTTTGAAAATTATCCAGTAAATGTATACATTCCATGTTATCTTTAATAAAGTAGAAAGAAAAGGCTTACCAAGGCTTGACATCGCGAACAAAAATACTCTGCCCCTTTTACTTTCATAGTTCTTCCCAGGACCATTTCTGTGTTGCAGGTGGCCGAAAGGGCACTTTTCTTCTGGAACAGCGAGCACATCGTGGGCTTAATCTCGAAGCACCGGCAGGCGGTGTTACCGATTATGTTCGAGGCGTTGGAGAAGAATATCCAAAGCCATTGGAACACAGAAGTTCACGGACTGACCGTCAATGTGCGGAAGATGTTCGTGGAGATGGACCCTGCGTTAGTCGACGAGTGCGAGAGGCAGCTTCAAGAGAAAGAGGCCATGGCCGGAGAGGTGGAAGAGCAACGAGAAATGGCATGGAAGAAGCTGGAAGAATCGGCGGCTGAGAAAGGGGGACGCTGAATGACTGCTGTCGAGCAGGTTTCTCCACCGTAACAATTAAATGCTCGGATTTCGGTTAAGGGGTCTTCTGATATTCCCTTTTTCAATTTTGATGGTATACTTATTTTTGTTCTGTTTTCAGATTTCTATATTTTTTTGTCTGAATTTGATCATCGGAGATAACCCGAGACAGAGCAGCGACGACTGTAATTAAGAATGTCTGGAATTTGTTAGTAAGATGCTGCAGATTAAATGGTTTGTGAGGAACAACTTGTATTTTTTGCTGTTCTTTACAAAGAAAGAGGATCGGAATTTTTTAATCTTGTATGGATTGAACTTAATTGGAATTTCCATTCTATATGATAAAAACTAGGATCAAATTTTTGAAATTCAGGCAAGCTGGATATGAACATGCATTGGTTTGGTTGGTTCTTTGACACTAAAAACTGGCATTCTCATTCGTTTGGATATGAACATGCTTTGGTTTGGTTGGTTTATTAAATTCTAAATTAGTTTTTGTAATTGTTTGATTAAAATTAATTAGTATTGATATGATAATTTCAAATTAGTATTATTGTATATATATATATATATATATATATATTTCGAATTAAGTATTCCAAACATTTTGGCATCATTTTAAGGTCGTTTGTTTTTTTATCAAATAATAATTTCATATATAACTATTTTTTACATATTTACATGAATATAATATATATATATATACACTATATTTAAAAGTGTAAGAATTTGGTGTCGTCAGTTAATCAAACATTACTTCAGTTCGAAATTATTAATTTATCTTTATTGGTATTATTTTAGTCTTTTCATTATTTTATACAAAAAAAATAAAAATTAAATATAAAATTAATAGATTTAAATATAAATTATTTATCATTTACTAAAATCAATTGTTAAGTAAATTTTGATAAATATATAATATGGAGTATAACATTTTTAAAATATTAACAAGGGTAAACTACACCACATACCACTCAACTATGGTCACTGACTCGAAAATGTCATCGAACTTTAAAAAGTGCAAATCTAACACTGAATTTTAATTTGTGACTCGAAAATACCACTCAACCGTTAACTCTTAACGTCTGCGATAAGTCAAAACGACCTCGTTTTGGTACTGCTGTTTTGAAGCTTAATTTAGCTCAAAACGACGTCGTTTTGCTGGAAAAAATATTAAAACCATGCGCTTGAAGGATTTTAAACCTAGGACCTTCAAAAACAAAGACTAAGGCTTTGTTTTTTTTTTTTTGTGTTTGGAGGGCCAAACCAGCTTTTCCATCCAAGAAATTTCAAAAGCAACCAAAAACACTCAAAAGTTTGGTCTCCAAACCTTGGTTTGCCCACCATTTTAACCCCAAATCTTAGTTTGCCCGCAACAACAAAAAACGGGGCCTAAGTCTTAACCACTCCGACATAATTTTATATAATATTTTACTACAAATATTATATATCTGAAACTACCTAAAGTTCCAAAAAAACTACCTAAGATTAATTTAAATTATTTTATGAAATAAACAATATTATAAATAATATTAATTTATAAAAATATAAAATATATTATTTACATATATATATCAATATATAAAAATAAAACATATTATATTAAAAACCCAAAATATTCATAAAAATAATATATAAAAACCCCTAAACCTTAAATTATTAACCTACAAACCCTCAACTCCAATCCTTAAATTTAGACTTAAAAACTTAGAGTTTACAGTTTAGGGTTCAAGGGTTTTTTATATATTATTTTTACAAATATTTGGGTTTTTAAAATAATATATTTATATTATAAATAATATATAAAAATTATATATTTTATTTAAATTATATTAATTTATCCATTTAGTTTAACCAAATTATTTTATGAAAAAATAATACTATAAATAATATTAATATATAAATAATATAAAGTATATCATTTACATATATATCAATAAAAATATATTATTTTAGTTTTTTAAATAAAATATAAAAATCATAAACACTAAAGCCCAAACTATAAGGTTTAGGGTTTCAACTTTGTAGTTTAAGGTTTAGGATTTAGGGTGTAAGGTTTAGAGTTTTTATATATTATTTATAATATAAATATATTATTTTGGGTTTTTTGAAATAATATATTATATTATAAATAGTATATAAAAATAAAAAATATACTTTTATTTATATATATTGATATATATACAAATAATATATTTTATATTATTTATATATTAATATTAATTATAATATTTTTATTTTATAAAATAATTTAAATTAATCTTAAGTAATATTTTTGGAACCTTAGGTAATTTGAGGTATATAATATTTGTGGTAAAACATTATATAAAATCATGTTGATTTAGTGATTAAGACTTAGTTTTTGTTTTTGAAGGTCTTGGGTTAAAAACTCTCCAAACGCATGGTTTTAATATTTTTTTCTAGCAAAACGACGTTATTTTAGGTTAAATTAGGCTTCAAAATAACTGCACTAA
The DNA here is from genome assembly GCA_019671005.1 of Hibiscus mutabilis. Classification (NCBI taxonomy): domain Eukaryota; kingdom Viridiplantae; phylum Streptophyta; class Magnoliopsida; order Malvales; family Malvaceae; genus Hibiscus; species Hibiscus mutabilis. The sequence continues at coordinate 39,600,279 of CM033750.1, read as the reverse complement.
AACAACATCGTTTTGACTTAACAGCAACGTGAAATTTCCGAATCACAAATTAAAATTTAGTGTTAAATTTATACTTTTTTAAATTCGATGGCATTTTTAAATTAGTGACCATAATCAGGTGATATATGGTGTAGTTTATCCTATTAATAAATGCGAAACTGTACACGAAAATATATCGGCCGACTAGATATCATATTCATGATATCCACGAAATAAGTCTGAAAGCAGCTTCGATAAGCCACAGTTTTGAGAAAAAAAGCTATCCACAATTTCCACAGCTTCTCTAATTTACTGATTTCCATTCGTTTCTTATCATTATCTTAATTCCAATTGAGATTTCGACCAAAACCCAGAGTTTCTTTCGTTTCAATTCTTAACAAAAACAACTAAAAAAACCATGTCGAAGAAAGGAGGAGGTTCGTTGCAGAAGGATGTTCCATGGCGAGCCTCAGCTGGAAAATCAATTCCCAGAATCCACCACTCCCCTGTTCTTCGTCTACGTCAAACACCCAATTCCAACTATGCCATCGCCGTCATGAAGGTCATCGCTTTTATAATCAGTTGAATTTTCTTTCTTTATTTTTTTGAAATAAAAATTGAGATTTTTGTTTTGATTTTCGCAGCACTCGGATCCTATAGGAAGTGGGTTAGCGACAGAGGCCATTGTGGAAGCTGCTGGACCCGAATGCATTGTCCCAGGCCAGATTACACCTATTAGATTACTTGGTCTTAAGGTATTTTTCATTCCTTTGGCAAAAATATGGTTTATTGTCCCTTTTTTGGGATAATTCAATGCAAAAAGATGGTTTTGATCAATTTATTATCATAATCTACAACAAGTAGTATTAGTTGCTTAAGTACAATTAAAGTGAATCCTTGTGGTTTTGGAGTTTTGGTATGAAACAGTTGGAGGATTTTTGACCTTATTTACTCCATAAGTAATCTTCTTCTACCACAAAAGGATTAATCTTTAGTACGCCCGTCGGTCGGTTGAAGACGAGTATTCGCTGTTGCATTCGATTTCAGAAACACAAACTTGTGTCGTGTTTGTATGTAGTGACTAGGTCTCTCTAGATTTATCTATCTTTAATGTAACCATTTGATTAACATTTCAACTTTTTTAAATTCTATACGTTTGGTAGGGTATAACAAATTATAATTCCACTGTTTGGTCTAATCATTAGTTTCATTTGAAGTAGTTTTCTGGAGTGATATGCATTTTCGCAGAAATACAACATAAACTTGAAAGATAATAAGATATGCTTTGTTGTTTCATATTCAGAGTGACACTTAGATAGCTGTTACTTCCTTTATCTTCCCAAAGCATTGTGTCTGTTGACTGTTATAGAAATATCTTTGTTTGCATGTCTGGGGTGTAAACCTTGCCTGCTACACATTTTTATTTATTTATTCCTCTTTCCGATATTGACAGGTGTGGCCAATTGAAGTTGACACAAAATTTTTGGAACCGGTTGGTAAAGAACTAAAGTTGCTCGGAAAGGTAAAAAATTTGCTGTGCTCTCCTGTTTCTAGCACACATGGAATTATCCACTTATCATGTCTCGTGCATCCATAATAAGGAACTTTTGATGTTAATGACCTTTTTTTCAGAGTAAAGTTGCATATGCAATTTGAAATTAATCGACATAAATAATTTAGAAAAGCTTTGAACTGTTGAGATGGAGATATTTGTGTGATGAAGTAAAAACCTATTTGTTTTCTAGCCAATAGGCCTATGAAGCACGGTTACTTCAATCTAGTGCAGTACCACGTAACATATTGTGTACGGCTTGGGTACTCTCCAGTATTTCATCTCCCTATTTTTTCTTTTTCTTCTATTCTCCGACAGTTTTTTCTGTTTTTTTCTTGTTACTCTCGACTTTCTCTTGCTCACATGATTCAACTATAAGTATATAAGTAGGCGTGATGCCATACTTACATGATATTATCTATGGATTTTTGTTTTTATATTTTTTTAAAATATAAAATTTATTTTATATTTGCCGTACCCTTAACGTACTCGTACCCTGTAATTTTAAAATTTGCCGTTTTTCGTCCCCGTTTCTGTACTCATACCCGTATTTGTATTCGTATCAGTGCAATATAGCAATAGGCCCAAGACATTCATTTAGCTTTTGTTTTTAACATTGAGGCTCATCAATTGGAAATGATGCTGTGGCATTTTAAGGCAGTCCAGACATGTTACTCGGAATCAAATGTGAATGTCGGATACGAGTATGTATCCACCACGTGTGTGTTAGATTGTTCTAAGTTTCTCCATGTATTTAAGGACCTTTGAGAGGTCATATCTTTGAATCCATTTGTTGGACACGAGCGTTAGACACAAGCACATGAAGAAAAATGAAGAGCCCGAGTAACATGGGTCTCGAGCCCGCAAATGAAAGGCTTATGGTCTTTTAGAGGATTCTAGGATCCAAACTCCATGGTCTTTCAGATTCTGAAGTATTAAGAACATTACATCATTGTATTGGATTAGAAGATTGGATTGGCAAACCGAGAGTTAGCCTCCTTGAGTCTTTCTTTCTTTCTCTTGCATTCCTGTCTGATCCCAAAGTTCTCTATATAGTGGAAATAAGCAAAAAGAGATACTTTCGAATATGATCTGGTTTCAGTTTTTCCAAGGCATTGTATATTGAAGTGCATTATATGACTCAGGCTTTTGTTACTGTTACCCGAAAAAAACAAAAAGGCTGTAGATGTAAAGTATGTGCATCTGATAACATTTCATGATTCATTTGGTTACTTGCTACTGTTATTGCAGTTCATGGATGATGCTGTCAACCTCATGAATAAGTCATTTATAGATCGCTAGAGGCTTATGATTTCTAAGCTATTGAAAGAACATTGTGCAGCTAAAAGGGCTTATGGGCGGAATCCTGATTGTTGTTGCAATGAAGAAGTTGCAGCACATGGACCCTAGAGTGACTGCAAATACAGTGTTTTACCTGTGTTTCTTTTTAGTCATTTTCTGTTTGTAGACTCAAAATAGTCTGTGACGATGGATACATGTGATGATAACATTGAGGCTTTTCTATATTCTGGGTCTAATATGATTCTATAGATTTTTCATCTTAGAATTCAGATGCTGCAACAGTTATGTATGAGTTTCCTTCACCAGTTTGAATAATTATGGTCTTGGAGCTCACTTTGTTTTTTATTCATATATGAGGCTGCTAATCTTCCTTTCTATGGTGTTTTCTTAAGGGGATTATTGACCCCCCTAAATAAGCTTTATTGCATGAGATTAGATTCAACCGCAGTCATGCAGGTTGGCCGCCGTTGTTAAGGGGCCCGGTGAGAGGCAGAGAGCCGTAGGTTCGAAGCTCCACGGTGGCTAAGATGCCGCTGCCCTTCTTCAATGAATTTTGTGTATGTTTTCAAGTAATACATATAAGTACTCATCAATCATCGACCCCTCGGCAATAACACCCGTTAAGGTCGGATGATAGGATCAACAAAAGAAAAAGAGTTGGAGAAGCATTATTGTTTGATTAAGGACATACGTCCCGGTTAATCTTATGCAAGGAATGGCTTGGTCCCACACATTCCCAGCCGAAACCGGCGGTGCCGCCATTGCTGCATCTGCTCCGACCTTCCCTAGTTACCGTTCTTTCCCTCATGATTCAAATTTATAAAGATTTTTGTACTAGTAGAGATGGGCATGGGTCGGGTCGGTTTTTGGCCCACCCAAACTCGACCCGAAAATAAATACCCTAAACCCGCACCCGACCCGAACCTATTCTTTAAAAAATTCGACCCGACTTGAAAATAAATATACTAAACCCGACCCGACCTATATATAAAAAAATTAATTTTAGGGACCTAATTGTAAAAAATTAATTTTAGGAGACTTAATTGTAAAAAAATATAATTTAAAGGACTAAATTGTAAATAAAAATTAATTTTAGGGACCTAATTATAAAATATATATGGGATATTATTATAAATATACATAAAAAATTTAGGGAAAATTACATAATTAGTCACGGGTCGGATATTTTCACCCTAAATCCGCACCTGACCTGACTCGAATTTTGTGCATATTCCACCCAACCCGAACTCGAACTTTTTTTAAAAAAATCTGACCCTATCAGGTCGGGTCCGATCGGAACCCGTCGGATTCGGGTTCCATGCCCATCCCTATGTACTACTAAAGTGCCTAAATTCACTTTGGACCAAACCATGATGGGACTCAAATGAGCCTAAGATGGGTTGATAGTTAAAGTTTGAGTCAAAATGTTTTGCCCACATCAAACCATTAGCCTTTTGAGTTACAAAGCCCGTTTTATAGTAACGAGTTAGCCCCACCAAGTTATGAAATGGGCTAACCCACATGATGACTTGACCATTTTTCAGGTACAAAGGGTCATAACTCGAGCAATAAATTTTTTAGTATTCTAATTTAATTATAAGATAATATATTAGTCTGATTTTAAATTTGGATAAATTCATGCACACTTGTAGATTATTGTATTCAAATCCTGGTCAACTAGGAGAAATATGAGTTTAGGTTATAAAAGAGTCTGTTCAAGTTTAGAAATAACACAAATCAACTAAGTTTAGGTTATAATGTAAACATAAATCGAGCAAAACGCAGCAGAATGATCGAAATTCATAAATACCTCCAGCTATTGTCATAACCGTATGCCAAATTGAGATGTGGTTGCACCACCGTCAAGCATGTCGAACCACCGTCGGATTCCTAGAACCATCGTAGAATACTTCGAACACGGCAACACGAAAACTAAAATGCCAAGGATCTTCTAAGCACTCAAAACTCACTTAGATGGAATATGTGATTCTTGTGTTTGATGCTTAGGGACCTTAGGCTAATGGGGTATTTATAGTGTTGGCTCACCATCAAAAACCAACAATAATTGCCATTAATTCCCCTTAACTCCCATATTTGGAGTGGCAAAACCACCCACGAACCTTCATGCAATTTACGTGGGTAACTAAAGATTGAGGGAGGTGAGAAACGTGGGAATAAACCCACGAACCACACATCTGCCATCATTCTCCCACTTGGTTCGTATTATCTATGAGTACTTAAAGTTGAAACATAATGCATGAACCATGGCACATTTCCTCTTATAATTTGAGTAGTATCTTCCATGTATCACAATACATCAAGTCTCAACGCTTTAGCTCATATACTTAATGAATAAACTCGATGTTTATTCTAGGTCCAAACTTTAGTGACATTTCTCGAAACAATTAACTTAATGTGTACACAACATATATGAGAAATATCAAACTTTATTAGAGTTTCAACAGAATTGTTCTTACAACAAAAATTTACAAAGTGGGAACAAGTCCCATAGTGACAACATGATCTTTAAATTTATGTGGTGGCATGCCCTTAGTCAAAATGATCAGCTAACATATGATTAGTGTTAATGTTCTCAATGACCATTTTTTTTCTTTAACACATTCCCTTATGGCTAGATACTTAATGTCAACGTGTTTACTTCGACTTCCACTTTTGTTGTTCTTATTCATAAAGACAATAGCTAAATTGTCACAATATATCCTTAATGGCCTAGAGATTAAATCCACAACTCTCAGCCTAGAAATGAAACTCTTTAACCATACTCCATGTGAGGTAACCTCAAAACACGAAACGAACTCGGCCTCTATAGTGAAAGTGGCAGTCAATGTCTGCTTGACACTCCTCAAAGATATAGCTCTGCCGGCAGACATAAATATGTAACCTGATATTGATTTACGTAAATCAACACAATCAGCAAAGTCTGAATTGAAGTAGCCAATCACCTCTAAATGGTCATATCGTTTGTACGTAAGCATGTACTCTTTTGTCCCTTTGAGGTATCTCAAAACTTTCTTTGCAGCTCTCTAGCGGTCCATACCCGGATTACTTTGATATCTTCCCAACATCCCAACGACAAATGCAATGTCAGGTCTTGTACAGACTTGAGCATACATCAGGCTTCCAACATCAGAAGCATATGGAATGCTTTTTATTTGCTCATTCTCAAAATCGTTCTTTGGGCTTTGGTTTAGATTGAACTTATCACCTTTCACGATAGGAGCAACACTAGGTGAACAATCTTTCATCCGAAATCTTTCCAAAACTTTGTTGATATAGGTTTCTTGAGATAAACCTAAGACACATTTATGTCTATCACGATGGATTTTAATGCCAATGACATAAGATGCATCACCCATATCTTTCATATCAAAATTCTTAGAAAAAAATTGTTTCACCTCATGTAGCATACCCCCGTCATTTGTTGCAAGTAAAATATTATCCACATATAGAATAAGAACACAAATTTTACTCCCAATGACCTTCTGGTATATACATTTGTCCATGATATTCTCAACAAAACCAAATGAAGAGATAACCTCATGGAATTTCAAATACCATTGACGGGAGGCTTGTTTCAATCCATATATAGATTTCTTTAACTTACAAACCAAATTTTCACCATCACTAGAGGAAAATCCTTCAAGTTGTTTCATGCATACCTCTTCCTCTAGGTCACCATTAAGAAATGCCGTTTTCACATCCATTTGTTATAACTCAAGGTCAAATTGAGCTGCTAATGCTAACACAATGCGTAAGGAATCTTTCTTAGATACTGGACTAAAAGTCTCAGTGTAATCAATTCCTTCTTGTTGAGTGAATCCTTTAACAACAAGTCTTGCTTTATATCTTTCTATTTTCCCCTTTGAGTCTCTTTTTGTTTTGAAGACCCATTTACATCCAATGGCTTTTACACCATCAGGCAACGGTACAAGATCCCAAACTTTGTTGCTTTTCATAGAATTCATCTCATCCTTCATAGCATCATACCATAATGTTGATTCATTGCAGCTCTTAGCAGTTGAAAATGACTAAAAATAATCATTAGAAATTGCCGATCTTCTTTTTCTAACAGATCTCCTTAATGTTGAACCAACATTTTCTTGTGGATCATGTTGTTCAACTGGTTGTTCAATAATTTCTGGATTTTCTTGAACAACTTGATCTACTACAGTGTTTTCAGTAGGTTGTGGAACTCCATTGATTGGTTGTTCAACACCCGGTTGAGCTTGAGGGGTGTTGTATATGATAACCAATCTCTCACTTGAAGTGGATGGATGACCTACGGGTATTGAATCCCGAGACAGATCATTCCCACTAATTGAGTCATTCTCAAAAAAATTTGCATTTCTTGATTCCACAATTCTAGTGTTGTTAGATGGACAATAAAATCTATAACCTTTGGACTTTTCGGCATATCCAATGAAATACCCACTAATGGTCCTTGGGTCTAGTTTTTTTTTCTTGTGGGTTATAAACTCTCACTTCAGACGAGCATCCACATACGCGTATATGTCTCAAACTCGGTTTCCAACCTTTGAATAACTCAAAATGTGTCTTTGAGACAACCTTGGTTGGAATCTGGTTTAATATATACACAGTCGTTTTAAGAGCGTCAATCCATAAAGTCTTAAGTAGCTTAGAGCTACTAAGCATACTTCGCACCATGTTCATTAGAGTTCGATTTCTTCTTTCCGCAATACCATTCTGATCATGCGAGCCTGGCATGGTGTATTGGGCAACCATACCGTTGTCTTGAAGAAATTTCGCAAATGGACCAGGTGCTTGTCCATCCTCAGTGTATCTACCATAATACTCACCACCTCTATCGGTTCTCACAATCTTTATTTACTTCCCGCATTGTTTCGATTAGATCCCTAGACATATATTATATAGTTTTATTGCTTAATACTTTATGCAATAAATCTTAAGGTTTTATGTACCTAATTTTATGTATATAACTAATTACCGGATAGTTATACATCATCTCTTAATTTAGGCACATACAATAATTATTTCTAAAATTTATTTTTAATAAACTTATTAATAAATTTTAGAAATTAATTTAATAAAATCTTATGATTTTAAAACAAAAGTCTGCAACATTATTTTTCACAAAATTTTAGAATTTGAAGATCAACATGGCATTTTAATTTTAAGAAACATACAAACTTTAAAACGACAAGACAGAGATTTAACTATGCTCCAATACCAAATGTAAACATAAATCGAGCAAAACGCAACGGAAGGATCGAAATTCATAAATACTTCCAGCCATTGTCAAAACCGTATGCCAAATTGAGATGTAGTTGCACCACCGTCGAGCACGTCGAACCACCGTCGGATTCCTCGAACCACCGTAGAATACTTCGAACACGGCAAAACGAAAACTAAAATGCCAAGGATCTTCTAAGCACTCAAAACTCACTTAGATGGAATATGTGATTCTTGTGTTTGATGCTTAGGGACCTTAGGCTAATGGGGTATTTATAGTGTTGGTTCACCATCAAAAACCAACAATAATTGCCATTAATGCCCCTTAACTCCCATATTTGGAGTGGCAAAACCACCCATGAACCTTCATGCAATTTACGTGGGTAACTAAAGATTAAGGGAGGTGAGAAACGTGGGAATAAACCCACGAACCACACACCTGACATCATATAAATTTCGAAAAGGCTTCTGGATTTTGACGGTATGCTAATTTCTATGGAAGTATTTGCTTTTCTTTGCACCTTTGGATTTTTTTATGAGATTTTGATGGACTAGTCCCCATTATTCACCCTTCTATATGCGTTGTATTTGTGACATCTTCTATAATTTTTTAATAAAATCCAGTTATCATTGTAAAAAAACAAAGAAAAGAAATAACACAATCGACTAAGTTTAGGTTAAATGAGTTTGTTCAAGTTGATAGTTAAATTTTGATTAGGAATTTGAGGCTTGAGGTTCGAGAGGAACTAAATCAAGTTTCACTTTTAAAAATTGAGTTTAGTTAGGAGATAAAAATAAGTTGTCTGAGAAGTACTATTAAACACGAATAAATTTATTTATTAAATATTTCGAATCATGAATTAAGAAACTTGATTCAGATAAAAACAACTCGAATTAAAAAAAAAACTTTATCTAAAACTCCAACTCATTTGATCCTTGAATTAGTCTACCCTAAACTAATAGTGTAGAATAATGATCTTAGAAAGTGGTTCCAACCGGTCTCATTAATTTATGTACAAAAGTTTATAATTAGTTTAATGCAAAGATGTGGCTCACGAAATACATAATTTACTATCTTTATGATAAAGTTTGCACTTTAAACTATATGTTGTAAGTCCAATATTAAACTAAAATACATTCTCACTAAAGCAAAATCGAGTTAAATTATTCACTAGGAATTGATCGAGTAAAATTTATTATCTTTAAGCTTATAAAAGGAGGGTGGGCATTTGTACTTTGGATAATGTCTTCGGGGAAAACTCACCTTCTAATTTGACCATTTTTGTCCTAATAATTTTAAAGGTAATTTTTCGTTACCAATCATCTTTAAAATTGAATAATAAAATTTAATTAGATTTTGAAATTAAATTTTCAATCTTTTTTCGTAACAAAAAATTTAAAATTAAATAATAAATATAATGATATAAATATATTTGAAAATAAAATTGTTTTATTTGTATTTAAAATTTTATATAATATTTATATTTAAAAAATTATACAATATTTAAACTACCCATAATTCTTCCAAACCTTTGAATTTTAGGAGACACCAACCGAATTAATACTTTATCGACATAGTTATATTTATATATTTTTTAAAAATAATTCATTCTTTCATAAAGTAGGAACATACAGTAAAATGGTCAAAAATTTAGCTAAATAACTCATAAAAATAAAATATATAAATAAATATTATTGTCGACGGTGAAATATAAACACTTTTAACATTATCATAATAATAGAACATGTCACTACGTTAACAACATGTTGACAACCGATTTTATTACAATTCGAGCACAATATATATATAAAATTACTGCTAACAAAAATCAAGATAAGAAAACTAACTCAAAAGTCTAAAATATAGATAAATCAATAAAATAACAAAACAACCACACAAAAAATAGTTTCGTAAACTTAAAAAACTTATTAAATAAAAAAATTAGATCTAAAAATAAATTTGTTTTAATAAATAAAAAGAAAGAAAGACAATAAAGGGGAAAATATGAAAAGAAGAAAGACTTGATTCATCTTTAAATCACCACCGTCAACAACCAACTAAATTTACGTTTTTATTGGCTTGTGTTGTCAGTTTTTGTGGAAAGATAAATAACATTTAGTACTCAAATTTGATTAAAAAATAATTTTATTTTTAAACCTTTTTCATATTAATCTTTGAAATTGACAATTTTTTCAATTTAGTATATAAATTTGTATTTTTAGTCCTTTTGATAACATGATACTCTAAGATTAAGTAATGACATTAGTATATAAGTTTTATGTTCAAATTGAAAAAAAAAATTGTCAAATTTAAAAGTTAATAATGATAAAAAGTTTCAGGGCTAAATTGAAAAAAGTTATTAAATTCATAGACTAAATGTTGATTTATCATTTTTTAACCTTGATAACCTTTTAGGATATAAATTATAATGGAATGATAGTTTATGCATTAAAATAAAAGGTATTAAAATGAAAAATAAATATGTTTCAGATATTAAATTATGAATGAAATATCTATATATCATATTTTTGGGTACAGATAGGATTCAAATGTTGTGGTAATGAATTCGTACAAGCCGTGTCTTATATTTTTTTCGTTAAGATAATTACAACAACATTATGGAGATTCCAAAAAAGGAAAACATTTATTTGGAACAGCCGCACACATGTTTTAAGGACAGTGACCCTTCAATTTGCTTACTTTCTATAATTGTCGTTTACGTTTGGCACAAATTCAATTCAGATATGTAATAACCCATTTTTATCCGGGTTGCCCAAACCCGTAACCCGAACTGGATCTTGGACCAAATCCGACCCAGCCAGGAACCAAAAGCGGCCACCATTCCGAACCAAAATAACCCCAAAAAAAATCTCTAGAGCAAACCCTAAACCACCTAAAACCTAACTAAAAAATTTGGCACCATCAATCCAGATCTGCATGTCAGATTAAAGAAATAGGAGTGATTATTTTATATTTTTGGTTATAAAACCAAATGGATGTAAATCAAAAAGGGGGTTTTTTCAGTTCAAAAAACGGGGAGGTTTTATTTTTGTAATCTGGAAGTTTTTTTGAAATCAAACAAGAGTTTCAAGGTAATCTTTTTCTTCTTTCGCACTTCTGTTTGCTTGAATCACAACAAAAAACATTCAGAATCTAATCGGATCTTTTGTTAAAAAAAAGAAAATCAAAACTTTTTGTTTTGCAATATCAAATCAAAAGGGTTTTTAAACCGAAATAATAAAATAAAAATAGGGGTTCGAATCAAAACTTACCTGATTACCGGAGCATCGCCGTGAGGCCGCCGATGACCTGTGCAAGGAACGACGTTGAGGGCCTAAAGAGCCGCGCCGCTCTTATTGAGAGGATAAGAGATGAAGATTTTTTTAGGTTTTGTTTTGAATCGAAATAACCAAAAATAACCCTTTAATGTTGTTTTCAAATCGGCCATGAAACGACGCCGTATTATCGTGTCCGACCCGCGGTGACCCGTTAACCCGGGGATGATCCGCATTTTTGGTTAAGGGGCAAATTACGTGCCTAGTCCCTCCCTTTCTTCCCCATTTTCATTTCTGCCCATGGAATAATCCCGCATATGGTCCCTGTATTTGTTATGCGCTTTTAATCTCTCCATTTGTGCTTTATTTGTGTCTTTTATTTTGCATTTTGTTCAATTTTAGTCACTGCTCTACTTGGTATTTAATTTTTAGCACTTTTATCTTATGTTGTTTATATTTTTGCCCCTGCATTTTATATTTTGTTCATTTTAGTCTTGTAATATATATGTTTCTCATGCCATGTAATCTAGTGTTTGTGCATTTTAGTCCTTAAGTTGTTATTTTCATGTTGTTTTATGTATGTTAGTATAAATCCTTGGCTATTGCTATCATTATTATTATTGTTATTATTATCATATTTTATGTGTTAGATTAATATTTATGTTTGTGTGTTTTAGAGTAGCATTTTATTTATGTTGGGTTTGTTTTTTATGAGTTAGATTAGTATTTTAATATATTAGTATTAATCTATATTTTTATCGTATTGTGTTTATTTATGGTTGTCATATTTTTTAGATTGTATAACTGATATATAATTATCAATGCGGTGTCCTTTTATTCGAGCGTAAACAGAGCCAGTATCAGGCGTAGTGATAGTGGTTGGGCGTTTACTTTCGGATAACGGGGTTTTTAAAATTTACTCGCACATATAACCGAATTTTAATTTAATCGTCACTTTAATCTGGAAAGTCTAATATTAATAAAGCGGTAATTATTAAAGTACCAATTTTGGGCGGTGTGAGGGTGCTAATCATTCCCCATCTGTAACCGACTTCCGAACCCGACATTTTAAAATCTCTGGTTTTTACGGTATTCGATTCACCTTGAGTGGCCGGTGGCGACTCCATTTTTAAATAAAACACGAGTTTTATAAAACCCAACACGGAAGACATCATTTCCAAAAAATAAAAACCACAACTACTTTTTAGCGAGATGAGACATCGTTACAAGATTTACCTTCATTGGTACGTTTGATATTGTAAGTTTGTAAAATTTATGAGAAAATAGATTCGAATGAATTTAAACACATAATATATTTTTTTATTCAAGAAGTTGAGGTGATATTTATATAATACGATATATATTATATAAATACAAATAACATGAAATTTTGAATATTTTTTAATATATTCGTATTGTATAATTGAATCTCGTCCAAAATTACTGTTGGAAATGACCAAGGATGGGGCAGGAAAAGTGGGTCCTATGACGGGGACATGCTGGTTCTTACCAGAAACTTCACGTGCGATGTAGCCCATATTAGTCATTATTACAAGGACAAGAATCTCTATGTCCTTGTTATCTCGATATCATCCATTATACGAATAAATAATAATAAATTGAAATGTATTATAATATAAAAATAATATAAGCATAACGTGTATATATAAATATTTTCAAAACGTTCGATATTATATCGTCAATAGATTCAAATCACATCATGCGTAAAAAACTTTAATTAAAAAACATACGATATTTTATATACTTTTATTGATAAATGGAATATCAGCAAATAATTTTAGAAAATAAAATGAGAAGAAAAAATTGTTGTAAATTTGAAGCATTTACTTGGCCTATTGATTGATAAAGAAACAAATTCAAGGATTGGAATTACATTTACTGTGTTATTCATAATGTACTATAGTTTTGCCCATAAATGGACAAAAACATCTGCAAAATCACGAAAATACTATACAAAAACAAATTATTATTATTAATATTATATCGATCTTATCAAAATTCACGAATGATCTTTGTTGCCAAAATTTCAAACTAAAAAAAAAATTCAAACATACCGAATAATATATATTGATAAATAATTTTATCGACGGTGGATATATCGACTCAAATTAAAAAATAAAAAACTCACTTATTACTAAAATAGAAATATATTATATTGAAACTCAACAGATGTACTAGTAGAAAAACGGACGATTTTATCTTAAGAGACATGAGTTCAAATCGCTTTATCTACAAAGTGTATGTCTATTGTCAAAAAATTAAAAATATGCATGCACATATATTACCTTGTATTCACTTAGACTATTAAAAAATAAATTATACTGTAACGATACATTGAATGTTTTAAGCTTTATCATCAGAGTTTGAACACATCTAAGCCTGAATTATTTTTTGATTTAGAAGTTTGATCAAATTAAAATGCACATATCAAATCTTGAATTCAAGTGTTGTATAAAGACAACTCTGCCATTATTCAGAAATTAAATGATGACAATCCATTATTATAAATAAAGTTAAATAAATTTAATTTTAAAGCTTTTTAATGACGTGTCATCGGTTAATTCAATATGATACATAAAATTTATATAGTCAATATATTAAACATTAATTTTTAAAGTAAATATAGTTAAGTTTGATAAATAAAAGAAATGCAAACGATAATTATATAAAGAAAAAGAGCTTTTAACACAAATTCACATTATTTACATCCTGGTTTCGATTTCGTCACTGAAAATTTCATTTCCCAAGACATGCAATTGCAAGCAAACAACATCAGCCACGCACGATGATCACGATAGAGGAACGAACTGAAAAGTAAACACGATAAACGGTCACAAATCAAGCAATTAAACCGATTTTAATAATCGGTGGTGGGGAGTTGTTCATGTCCGGTTTGGTTGATGAAGATGAACTCGTAAATGAGACCGGCGAGACCACCGCCGATAAGTGGTCCAACCCAGTAAACCCAGTGGTTGCTCCAGGACCAGCTAACCAAAGCCGGACCGAATGAAACGGCCGGGTTCATTGAAGCTCCATCGAAAGCACCCCCGGCTAAGATGTTGGCTCCCACGATTAAACCGATCGCCAACGGAGCGATTATTTCGATGTTTCCTTTTTTAGGATCAACGGCGGTAGCGTAGACGGTGTAGACCAATCCGAAAGTCATCACGATCTCGAAAACGACAGCGTTCCACACTCCTACTCCCGCTGACAGTCCAAAAGCTGGCACGGCCTACAAAACACCATTAGACCCTGATTAAAGTAGAAGGATTGAATTTTAAAGTTTAATATAATAAAGGGATTAAAACTAGAATTTGGCCCTGATTTTATAACGTAGTTAGTTACCAGGTAGCCGGTAGAGAACTGAAGTAAGAGGCAAGCGACGGTCGAGCCAAGGAGTTGTGCGATCCAATAAAGGATGCCACGCAACAGAGTGATGTTCCCGCCGACGAAAGCGCCGAACGTGACGGCGGGGTTGACGTGGCCGCCGGAGATGTTGGCGCCGACGGCTACAGCGACGAAAAGGGCGAAGCCGTGAGCTATAGAGGCGGAAATGAGTCCCGCTGGAGTGGTTGCTCCGTTGTCGGTCAGCTTGTTAAAGGCCATGCCCGAGCCGGACCCGGCGAAAACGAAGATCAGCGTCGAGAAGAACTCAGCCAAAGCTGCTTTTAGCGCGTCCGGGTGAGTAACCTCTTCCGGTCCGCCCACGGCTACGTTTCTGATCGGCATGGTTAACGTCTGATTGAAATCAAGCGGTTGGGAGTGGAGAATGAAGATCGGTATGGTCTGGTGATATCCACTTATAAGCACCTTGTCTTATACATGAAAAGAGTTGGACCACGGTTACCGGTATTAATCCGTTCCCGGTTTATATTAGCTTAAATATTTATTAAAGGACAAATATATAGTTTGGTACCTGAGCTTGGTTTCAAGGTGCATTTTGATACAATTGTTTTTCTAATTAATTACCTAAATTTGGCTTTAAGGTTCAATTTGATAACATAAGTTTTTCTTGGTCCAATCTCGAACTTGACTTCTTGGCTCAAATTAATACATAAACTTCACTTTTGATCTAAATTGATGCCCATAACAAATGACTTATTTGAAGCATGAAACTAAGCTCATGTATCAATTTGAACCTAAAAGTGAAATTCAAATATATAATTAGACCCAAAAAACCCTTAGGTGCCAAATTTTACCTTGAAGTAAAGTTTAAGTACCAGAATGCGTATTTACCCTTTATCAAATATATTATTTAAAACGTAAAAAAACTGATAAACCATAAATAGTACTGGTATTATAACATGAATAAAGTAAAACAACAATAATAGTAATAGTTAATATATAGTAAAAAGCTAACAATTTAATAACCAAGTTTAAACAATTCGTAATTCAAATTTACTCATTAATATAAATATGGTAAAACTTTGATACACATGCTTGCGTATTTACACTATAAAATCTAAATCTTAAATTTCTAACCCTAACCCTAAAAAACTAAACCCCACACTATAAACCCTAAACCCTAAATTTTAAACACTAACATTAAATTCTAAACCCTAAATTAAAACCCTAACCCCTAAAACTAAAAGGCACGTATAAACTAAAGTTTTCACGGGCCTGTGTATCAAAGTTTTTTCATATAAATAAATTGTTTAATTTTTATTTGGTTGATTTATTGAACGAAATTGCTCAAATTATAATTTATGATCATTTCATTATTATAGATTTTGTCATGTAATTTAATTAATTAATTTACAATTTGAACCCTTAACTTTTATAATATCATTAAATACTTTAAAAATAATTAAATATTCTTATTAAAATGAAAAATGTTAATTCCAATTTATTATACTGATATGAGTACTTTGTGTTGGAAATAATGTTTTTTTTTTCAAAATTTATTAATATTTTATATTTTCATTAAAATAATCAATAATGTTAACTATTCGAACTATAGTAATATTAAAATATACTAATTAAATTTAGAATTTAATCACAATAAAGAGACTAAACTACAAGTGGAGCAAACGAGTTTCAAAATTTTATTTATACTTATTTTATTTTAGTAAATAAATATAATAAATTTCAAATTATTTATCAACCGAAATTATTAAATCGAGTTTCAATTTTTTGTTTAAAATTATTTATGGAGTATTTGTTGGAAATTGGTATAGCCCAGCAGCCGGTCATTCCCGCAAAGACAGCTAAGCGCGACAGCGTAAAATGAATAGACAAGTGACATGTGTTTCGTGAGCCACGTAATGTGCGGCGTGAAAATAGAAAAGGAGGATAAGTTTTCTGACTGGAAGCCTCATAACAGGTGCTTGTAGTTACGCGATGCGATTGTGACACGTGGATTAGTGCCACTAGTTGGCTATATCCAACGACTGAAAAATGTTGGGTTTCCAACTCATATCTTTATGCCACTCTAAAGCAGAAAGAAATTATTAGATGAAATCGACTCACCACGTTGTAGATGATTGTAGCTAATAAAGTTTATCTATGTCATTTTAATTTTTAAATAATCACTTTTTTATTGTCATATAAGAAAAATGTGAAAATTCATCTTGAAAAAAAAATGATACGGATGAACCTTATTGTCTTGCATTATAAATGACGTGGTAAGTCGAGTTCATCTAATAATTTTTCCTAACGATAAATTATTAAATAGACCAGACTCACCGCTTTATTTATGATGCCAGCCAATAAGGTCTATCCATGTCATTTTAACTTTTAAACAACCACCCACTTTTTATTGACATGTAAAAAAGAGATGAAGATTTATTTTGGGAAAAAATGACATGGATGAATCTTATTGACTGGGACCACGGTCCACGGATGACATGGTAAGTCGGGTCCATCTAATAATTTTTTCGAGAAATTATTAGATGAACTCAGCTCACTACGTTATATGTGGTCTCAGCCAATAAGGTCAATCCATATCATTTTAACTTCTAAAAAACCACCAACTTTTTATTGACACGTAAGAAATATGTGAAAATTCATCTTAAAAAAATGACATGAATGTACCTTATTGATTTAGAACACGAATGACGTATAAACCGAGTCCTTCTAATAATTTTTTCCTAAAGCTAAACTCGCATATATAGGGTTAATTGCACTAGAACCCGCCAAACTATGGCCAAACATTTTAGATTGATCCCTAATCTTCAAAATATTTTATTAATTTTTTTTAAAATTTTAGTGTCGTATTAATTAGATCTTTCCATCAACTTAAGCGTTAAATGTAAGTTGAATCTATCACGGACCACATTTAATCTATTTACTATTATTTGAATTATTTTGTGTCATTCATCTGATATATCATTTTAGGGTTACTTGTATCAGCCATCACAAAAAATATGGCATATATTTTGTATTAGTCTCTAAACTTCAAAACTTTATAATAAATTTTTGTTTATTTGTTTGAAATCAATAAATATATTTGATTAAATCGAGCATTGACATGAGGCTCGTTAAAAAACCTCTTTAAACTTAAATAGAAAAAAAAGAATACTCCAGGTCAATGATAAAGAGCAATACACAAACAAACTACCACAAAGTCAAAATCTGACGGAGCATCCACAAAACAGATCACTAAATACAGAACGAAAATAAATGGCAGCAAGCACTACCCACATCAAAAAACATTAATGAATGTGTGCCCCTTTGATCGAGAAATACCTTTCTTGGTCAATCCGTCCGCCACTGAATTACCTAAGCGAGGAATTATTCAAAAGCTTCAAAAATTGACCGACATTCATCAACTAGATGCGTAAATACTGTCGGGATAATGGATGGATGAAGAAACCATCCCACAACCATAGAACAATCGCTTTCGAAAATCACCTTGAATTTCTTAGCCCATGGAGAAGAACGAAATAAATAACAAGCTTCTTTTAAAGCCAGCAATTCTGCAGTAGTAACGTCCATACAACCCACCGACTTGGAGAATAAAATGAAGGTTCTGTCGAGAGAGTCTCTAAAAATGCCCCCAATACCTGCTTGACCAAATTCCTCACAAACTGCTTCATCCACGTTAAATTTTAAGGAGTTAGAACCTGGTTTCACCCATATAGAGCTTTGGACAAGAGGTTGATCCGTGACCGAAGATTGCAAAGAATTAGGGATTCAGATAAGCTCATTAACAGATGGGACCGTAAATGGTCATTTTGCTTTGCACCACCAGCTGAGACGAAGGATGTTGTGATAACAGAGTAATCACCGATCTCTTTTAGTGTATTAGGCGGAATGAAAACTTAAAAATAAATTAGAGATTGCGAAATTTCAAGAGTTTAGAGACACGGTTACGTGTGAGGAAAGATTAGCACCCCACAACGCCCGTAAAAGCGACACTTAATTGATCACTAATATTTTTCTTGGTAATCCGAATGCGTGCGTGCGTGCGTGCATGCATGGATTAATGCAAAAATCCGCAAAGTTCTAAAAATGACTTGAACTCACTCAGGGCTGAGAAAACCCGAAGCCAGTAAATCTCTTTTTTAAATGGCATTTTGTTTTCTTTCTATTTTTAAAAACTACCTAAATAGTTTTATTTACAATTAAAGAGAAATGATCTTTTTACTTTTCTAAATGATTTACCAAGATAGTTTTTATTTACTATTATTTACCTTTTTCAAGAAAATTTACCTATGGGTTTTATTTAATTATTTACAATTAAAGGAAGATAAAAAATATTTAAGTAATCTACTATTAAAAGGTACATCATTTTATGAATCAAAGTCTAAGTATTTAATTAAATTTTATTATTGATAACTAATCTTACAAAAAATATCTATGCTATCTATTATGGAAACTAACCTAAAGGGTATTTATTTTAAATTATTTGGTAGTTTTTTAAAAACATTAATTATTAAGAGATTTATTTACCTTAATATTTTAAGGAGTTAAAGTACATAAAAATGAATAAATTAAAGAACACAGTAAATATGAATGAATCAAACAATAAATTAAAATGCATGAAATAAGAATTTAAGAACCAAACTAAAAATAAAGATGGATTAAAGTAAAGAAATTACAAACAATGGGATGAAAACGCGAGCTTGTCAATGTGGGGTACTGGCTGAGCCATGATTCGCATGGCGTCACCGCTGCTACTGTCGCTGCTGGTCGTTAGTCAATGCTAGACATCGGCCATTGCTGGACGCCGGCCACTGCACGTCGACAGTGTGCTGCCGCTACTGCCCCTGCTCCGATGGTAGTGTCAGCTCTATCATTTGGCTATGAAAGACCCTCTACGAGCTTCGATTAGCGAGGACGTGTACCTCTCCTCCTCCTTATTCGAAGCCAAATGGCCAAAAAAACAAAGAAGTTAAAAAAAACCAAAAATATATAGAGATAATATTTGGGTAAAATACCTTAAAGAAATCACTTGTATTGCTTTTGAATTTTTCGTGTGTGTTACAATGGGCGAATGCTTGGCCCTTTTATAGCCAACTTCAAGGGTATAAATGGAGAAGAAAATCAAAGATTTTTTCTCGAATTACAAAAATAAAAACCCTAGTATCTACATAATTCTCATGTCCGATTTTCTTGATATGAGTTGGTTCTTCCTTCTTTTTTGAATTGATTTGGTATTTAATCCCCTTTTCTTTGCTTGCAAGGCATAGCCGACCGAGAATAGGTAATGTGGCGGTAGTTGTGGTGGTCGCCGGCGGCAGCTGTGGTGGCCGATGGTGGTCACGGTAGCGGCCTTAGTGGCTGGCCGAATAGAAAGTTGAGCGTATAATCACCACGCACTGGTGGTAATTCGAATATGAGGAGTGCAGCACAAGAAAAACTAGGGTTTCTTTGCGTATAAGGCATAATTGGGCTCACTGTACATGGATTCTTTTTGAGTTTTATATTTTATATTTTGTGGGTTTTTATAACGTATATACACGGGCAAATAAAATAGGTGACTACATATACATAAGTAAAAAATTCGATTTACGTCAACTTTAATCCCCTTAAAGACGACTTCGTTACGAAATAACCTTAACGGCAAGACAATGCTAAACAAACTAAGCAGTCACACTAATTTGGATTTAAAAGGATTAACTAAAGGACCTCAATGTATAAACAAAGAACATAAATTTACGGGACAAGTAAAAGAGATTTCCCACAAGTCACACTGTAACACCCTCGACCCGAATGTCACATTTGGGCCCTAAGCCCAAAACTCGTACAAATAAAATTTTCCTTTTTCGAGCCTAAAACAATGTAAGTCCAATAAAACGTAAGTCCATACATTGAAATCATAGTTAAATTCGGATATTTAAAACGAGGTTCATGGAGCTCCAATTACAAATATTAAAACATTCAACTTTGACTACTTAATACAAAATAAGAGTTACAAATAACATATAGGGTCATACGAAATACATAGCCCATTACATCTAGCAATTGTACTCAACAACTATAGTCGATGCTGAAATTCAAGCCTTGATGTTGCTCCTTCAAGCATCGCGACAACCTACTTACCTGCAAACGAAAACAATAATTTCAAACGTTGAGCTAACAAAGCTCAGTGGATACACCGCCACTCAACCATGCTTCATGCAAATCATAAATAAAGCAATGCAACATGAATGATATCATGGCAGGATAACGATGGCGCTACCATAATCGCCTAAACACCTAGCATCATGAATGTATGAACACGCACACAGAATATACAAATACCTTACAAGTTCGCATAACATCACACAGATAATACATTAACAATTAGGTGAGGCCTGCGTCCATAAAGCATCGGGATCCTCACTACGAGCAAGGCCTCCGTCCACAAAGCATCAGGATCCTACGTCCATGCTCAGAATCTCTCATCAAGCATCATCGAATGAGGCTCACGTCCATAAAGTATCGAGATCTTACATCTGGGAGTCTTCAAAGTGTTGCAACACAGTTTTAGGGTATCTAAAATCTTAACAACAAGGGATGACTCGACTATATAGGAGTCCCATAAGCACACAAAAAAGACCCTAGCCACCACACAGCCTCGATCGATCCACTTAAGATCCCTATGGGTTACTGTCTTTCACGGTTTACCCAACATTTACCAAGTCATAGCCGTTTATTTCACATACCGGGTTTAAATCCTTATTTCTCAATTTTAATATTCATTTTATACCTTAAAAGACCACTAGGGCCCTTTGCCTTGAATTATGGAACACCCGAACGCAAACTCGAATTTCTTGGGCAGAATGCCCAGCGAGTACCTATACTCCTATAAAGGTATTGATACACCTCTCTAGGTACCAGTACTCCTCCGTGAGTATCGATACTCAAATTAGGTTCGAAAGAATTTGAACGAAAAGCCGTTGCGATACGCTAACCCCCGTATCAATACTCAATATCGGTACGTATCTATTTTGTATCGATCCCAACCTGTACCTGTACTCGTGCTATAACATAACGGTACGTGAAAGCCTTCTTCAAGCAATGTAACAGTGGGTACCGATAAAGTGCTACTAGAATTCTAATTAAGCAAGGGGTACCGATACACGAAAAACCATAGCGGTACAACCCTCACAACATGTCCCTCTATATTACAAAAGTGTACCGATATGAGGGTAGCAGTACCGGTACGCGAGCCCAAAATTTAAACACTAGTGCAAATTTCACCTAGAAATCATACTTAACCTATATGGTTAAGCCCCACTTTATCCCTACAAGTTATGGTGAAGTTAATAAGTGGATTTCTACAATTTTTAAGCATTAGAAATGTCAATCCCATATTTTGCCATTAAAGAGTCAACCAAAGCATATCAAGCCATAAACACTCAAATCATGCACAAAGCATATTTTTATGATTTTCAGGAAACGATGGGAGTTAGTAGTGTACTAACCTTAGCTTAGCCGATAAAACGAAGCCCACTTCCAAAGCTTCAAGCCTTCTTAGACATTTTATAAGCTCCCAACATCTTTCACTACATGGAGAGATTTCCAAAACGAATTATGATATTTCTGGAGGATTAAAGAGGCTGAAAACATAATTTAAACCCAATATTAGAGCTCCTAAAGCCCCAATCCCGTCTAACTCTCCAAACCCCCAACCAACTCTTCATTCCACCACTCCCACCAAGACTTACCTTGAAATGTAGATCCTTTAAGGTTGATAAAACTTCTCTCAACAATACAAACATGATTCTCAGCATAAACTCTCAAAATACAACTTTTGATAGAGGTTCTTGGAGGTGAAAAATGAGTTTAAAGAAGAAGAAGAAGATGATGAAAAGGTGATGATATCACCAATCTCTGCATATGCAAAGAAATAAAGGCTCTCCCCTTTTCTTTCCATTCTAATTTATCATTTACCAAAGTACCCCCTTCAACCAACTCAAATCCACAACCAATCTAAAGACCTAAGCCCACAAGGTCTTTAAGGCTCAAAATCGTGGGTCAACATGAGACCCATGTCATGGTTAAACTTAACCCTTAAATTTCAAAATTCGGGTTGTTACAACTCTCCCCTCCTTAAAGAAAATTCTATCTTCAAAATTTACCTGGTGAAAACAAATGCGGGTAGAGCACTCTCATGTCGTCCTCGACTTCCCACGTTACTTCTTCAACACCGTAGTTCATCCGTAACTTTTTTACTAAGGGTATACACTTGTTACGAAGCACTTTGACTCCCCTATCAAGCATTCTCACAGGTTCTTCCTCACATGTTAAATCCATGTTAATCTCAATGTCCTCAAGCGGTAAGACATGCGATGGATCAGATCGATAGCATCTCAACATGAACACATGAAAGACATCGTGGAATGTGCCAACTCCGGTGGCAAAGCTAACCGGTAAGCCACTGGTCTAACCCTCTCAAAAAACTCATATGGTCCGATGTATCTTGGGCTCAAATTTCCCTTGCGTCCAAATCGGATAATCATTTTCCACGAATATACATTGAGAAACACTTTGTGTTTGCACTTTTGGTCGGCGTAGGCCTTCTGACGATCAAAGGCCGCTTGCAATCTTTCCTTGATAATATAAACTTTTTCCTCGATTTGAATAACCAAATCAAACCCTACGATCATCCTCTCATTGAACGCAGTCCAACACAGAGGTGTTCTACACATACGCCCATACAAAGCCTCAAAAGGGGCCATCTTTATGCTCGACTGGTAACTATTATTGTAAGCAAACTCTATAAGTGGCATCTGGTCCTCCCAACTCTTTGTAAAGTACACAATATAACATCAGCGCATATCCTCAAGAATCCGAATAACACACTTAGACTGACCGTCGATCTGAGGGTGAAAAGTTGTACTGAAATGCAACTTAGTGTCCAAAGCACTATGAATCTTCTTTCTATAGCCTAACTATGAAACGTGGGTCCCTATTTGAAATGATCGATGATGGTACACCATGCAGTTTCACTATTTCTCTGATATACAGCTAAGCCAACCTCTCTAAGGTGAAATCCATACATACCGACAAGAAATGAGTGGACTTGGTTAAACGATCCATAATTACCCAAATAGCATTATGCTTTCTTTGGGTCATCGACAAGTTGATGTCCATGGTGATCCGATCCCACTTCCACTACAAAATCTGAATAGGTTGAAACAACCCTGATGGAACTTGATGTTCCGCCTTCACTTGTTGGCAAGCTAAGCATATTGTCACAAAATCAGAGACATCTCTTTTTATACACGGCCACCAATAAAAATGATGAATATCTTGGTACATCTTGTTGCTTCCTGGATGTACGACGAAAAGACTATGGTGTGCCTATCTCAAAATGCGATCACTCAAATCTTTCAAAGTCGGAACACACAGTCGACCTTTAAAGTACAAGTACCCACTATCTTGTACCTCAAATTCCAAAGCTTCACCTCTCTAAACCGCCTCAATCTGTGCTACAAATTCCTCATCCAAGACTTGAGTCCTCTTAATCTCTTGTACCAACGTAGGTTCAACCCGAAGCTCGGCTAGGAGTCCACCATCCTTGGTCATCCTTAACGGGATAAACATGGCTCTCAAAGCCGACATAGATGTCTGGCTTAAGGCATCAGCTACTACATTTACTTTACATGGGTGATACTCTATGAAGCAATCAAAGTCCTTCAATAATTCAATCTACTATCGTTTCCTCAAATTCAACTCTTTTTGAGTAAGCATGTATTTCAAACTCTTATGGTCCGTATAAATATAACACTTCTCTCCATAGAGATAGTGTCTCCAAATCTTTAATGCGAAGATGACTGCAACGAGCTCCAAATCATGTGTAGGGCAATTTCGTTCATGCGGTTTAAGTTGCCTCGAAGCATAAGCAACCACCTTATCCTCCTACATAAGGATACAACCAAGACCATTCAGAAACGCGTCACTAAACACAACATACTTTTTTCCAGGTTTGGGTTGTGTTAAGACTGGAGCCTGCGCGAGATAAGCTTTTAGTTGCTCAAAACTTTGTTGTCTTCTCTCATTACATACAAACAGAACCCCTTTTTGTAACAATTTGGTCAACAATGTGGCTATAATGGAGGACCCTTTAACAAATCACCTATAATACCCAGCAAGTCCTTGGGAACTACAGACTTTTAAAATATCCCGTAGGGTTTTTCACTCCACTACAGTTTGAATTTTTTGAGGGTCTACGCGAATCCCATTTGCGGAAACTATGTGGCAAAAAAATGCCACTTCTGAAAGCTAAAATTCATATTTACTGAACTTGGCAAAAAGATGTCTCTCTTTAAGAGTCTATAAAACCACATGTAGATGGTAGTCGTGCTCCTTCTTCGAACGCGAGTACACCAAGATGTCATCGATGAAGACCACCACAAACTGATCCAGATACGGTTAAAAGATTTGATTCATTAGGTCCATGAAAGTCGCATGTGCATTGGTAAGCCCAAACGATATTACGAAGAACTCGTAGTACCCATACCGCATTCTAAAAGGGGTTTTCTGGACATCCTCGTCCACCACCTTCAACTGGTAGTATCTCGACCTTAAGTCTATCTTAGAAAACACACGGGCACCTCTTAACTGGTGAAACAGATCATTAATTCTTGAAAGAAAATAACGATTCTTTATAGTTACCTTGTTAAGTTGCCGGTAATTAATACATATCCTCATAGACCCATCTTTCTTTTTGGCGAATAGGATCAGTGCTCCCCAATGTGAGACGCCCGGTCAGATAAAACCTCCTTCTAGCAAATTCTGGATTTGCTTCTGTAACTCTTTCATCTCTGCCAATGCCATTCGATATGGCGTGATAGACACTAGTGTTGTACCCGACATCACATCAATCTAAAACTCCAATTCACGATCAGGAGGTAGCATGGGTAACTCTTCCAAAAACACATTGGTAAACTCATTAACAGTCATAAGGCTTCCAAGCATCGGACCATAAATCCTTGCATCAACCACATGAGCCAAAAAGGCTTCACAGCCTTGTTGCATTAATCTATGAGCTGACAAAGCCGACACCACACTAGAAAGGCACGAATTCCTCCCACCTCTCACAACCAGCTTAGAACCATCCGCCACACAAAGCTTTAAGCTCTTTGACCTACACCCCAGGCTAGCATCGTGCTTGAAGAGCCAATTCATCCCCAAAATGGCATCGAACTCTTAAAACGGCAAAACCATTAAATCTGCTAGGAAAAATGACCCCTAAACCTCAATCGGGCACCTCCGATACACCTTGTCTACCAACATGTCATATCCTAAATGGCTAGTCACACAGACTCATATCTTAAGATCCTCAGCAATGCCATTCGATACGGCGTGATAGACACTAGTGTTGTACCCGACATCACATCAATCTAAAACTCCAATTCACGATCAGGAGGTAGCATGGGTAACTCTTCCAAAAACACATTGGTAAACTCATTAACAGTCATAAGGCTTTCAAGCATCGGACCATAAATCCTTGCATCAACCACATGAGCCAAAAAGGCTTCACAGCCTTGTTGCATTAATCTATGAGCTGACAAAGCCGACACCACACTAGAAAGGCACAAATTCCTCTCGCCTCTCACAACCAGCTTAGAACCATCCGCCACGCAAAGCTTTAAGCTCTTCGACCTACACCCCAGGCTAGCATCGTGCTTGAAGAGCCAATTCATCCCCAAAATGGCATCGAACTCTTAAAACGGCAAAACCATTAAATCTGCTAGGAAAAATGACCCCTAAACCTCAATCGGGCACCTCCGATACACCTTGTCTACCAACACGTCATATCCTAAATGGCTAGTCACACAGACTCATATCTTAAGATCCTCGACAGGAATACCCCACTACTGAGATATCTCACTACGAATATAGGAGTGGGTAGAGCCCGAATCCACAAGAGCAATATTAGGAACCAAAAATAAGGTGAACGTACCTGAGATAACATCTGTAGCTGCGCAATCCTCCCAAGCACTGATTGTGTACTGCCTAGCTGGTGCTCTCGTGATAGATTGAAAGGTACCTCCCAATACATGGCTTTCTCCTCTCCGAGCAATTCCTCGACCCTTCTGGGCCGGATATACAATCCTCTAAGCCTGATTTAGAGAGGTCACAACAGCTACTGGACAATCCTTCATGAAATGGTCCAGTGATCCACACTGGTAACAAACTCTTACTGCTCCCCAACACTCGTCTTTGTGTTTGCGTCCACACTAATTGCAAATGGGTGCGCCCGCACTCATCTGCGAACCCTTCGAGCACATCATGGATGAAGACGATGATGGCCTCCTACGGCCAGCTGACTTAAGTCTTAGGTTAAATCTCGAACTCCGATTCAAAGGTCCTCTATTATGGTTTCACTGGTTTCTGTTCCTTCCAAAGAAGGTCTGCAAGTTGTTGGAGGGGTTTTGGGTCCTCATGCCAGAACTTCTTTACCCACTAGACGAGCCATACGTTAAACCTTGTATATGCTCAAGAGAATTGGCACTCGAAGTCAACTCTGATAACACCCTCGGTAGGGATGGCAAAATTACCCGTCCCTAATCTGACCCGACCCGACCGGGTTTTTTATTATGATTTTTGGGGATCGGGGCGGGTATTTAAAAATGTAAAGTCAGGTCGGGTTCGGGTATGATATGAAAATTCCCCGCTCCGCCCCGCCCCGCCCTGGTATTTTTTTTATTTATTTATTTTATTATATTTATAAAATACCACTATATATAAATACTTTTAGGGGTTTCAAGCTATTTTTTTAGTTTGTGTTTATCATAAATTTTTGTTAGATATTGTTCGAATTTTAACATATATGATTCTAAAAGTCAATGGTTCAAGTTTATTTTTTAAATATGTATTTTTTTCTTCATATGAGTAATTTAATTGGTTTTATTTTATTTTTTTATATAGTTTAAAGCCTGTGAAATTTATATTTTGTAAATATAATGGTCGTTCGATCGAATCTAACATTTATCATCGACGAAATTTAATATATTTTTTACATTTTTGGGTTGGGTTGGGTCGGGTTTAGAGTTTATAAATTAGGGCGGGGCAGGTAAATTATTATTTTATTCTTGGGGTGGGGCGGGGTCAGGTTTTGGGATTAGTATATCGGGGCGGGTTTGGGGCGGCCAAAAACCCGCCCCGCCCCGTTGCCATCCCTAACCCTCAGTGGTGCATAATTTAGGTAAGTTTGAATTTCTTTCCTCAAGCCTTTCAAGAACCTCTTACACCTCATCTTTTTAGTGGCGACTAACTCAAGAACATATCTACTCAACTATAAGAGCTCTTGTTCAGATTCAAAAACTGATCGGTTCCCTTACACAAGGTGATTGAACCAATCTCTCAGGGTATCGATGTGAGCCTTGCCCATATACTTCTTCTCGAACTCCTCGATAAAGTTGTCCCAAGTTTGTCGATTGGGGTGCCACCCAAGCTCCACTATTTTTTGCCATTCTCTAGCATTGCCCTTCAACAAGGACAAAACACATGATAGCTTGTCTTCCGTTCTCAGCCTCATCTGTTTCATAATCTACGCGTATCTTGCAACAATTGTTCTGCTTGCACAGGGTTATCTTGCCCCGATCTATGAAAATTCGTAGCACCCTGCCTTCTTACCCTTTCAACAGGTGCCTCACGAGGGGTAGCAGACACTTTCGGTATTGCCATCTCTATCCAATGCAACGCCTAATTCAGATGTGAGAAATAGTTGACTCCTCGATCGTTGTATCCTCTGACTTATCCTCTGCGCCAGGCATATAATCCTCATCGTAACTCCTTTCTCGGGATCCCAAATTTTCTTCATCGATTCTTGCCCTCCTTGGTATGATTTTATTCTGCACAACAAACAAACAAGGTCACGCTATCAAATTTTAGCATTAAAACAAGTACGACTTCAACTCATGGGCATGTATTTTCTAGACACCTAAATACTCATTTAGACTCTCCTGGGGACTTTCTAGAATCGACTAAACCTATGCTCTGATACCAATAAATGTAACACCCTCGACCCAGATGTCATATTTGGGCTCTAAGCCCAAAATTCGTACAAATAAAATTTTCTTTTTTCGAGCCAAAAACAAGTTAAGTCCAATAAAATGTAAGTCCATAAATTGAAATAATAGTTAAATTCAGATATTTAAAATAGGGTTCATGGAGCTCCAATTACAAATATTAAAACATTCAACTTTGACCACTTAATACAAAATAAGAGTCACAAATTACATATAGGGTCCTACGAAATACATAGTCCATTACATCTAGCAATTGTACTCAACAACTATAGTCGATGTTGAAATCCAAGCATTGATGGTGCTTCTTCAAACCTCGCGACAACCTACTTACCTATGAACGAAAATAACGATTTCGAACGCCGAGCTAACAAAGCTCAATGGATACACTACCACTCAACCATGCTTTATGCAAATCATAAATAAAGCAATGCAACATGAATGATATCAAGACAGGATAACGATGGCGCTACCATAATCTCCTAAACACATAGCATCATGGATGTATGAACACGCACACAACATATACAAATACCTTATAAGTTCGCATAACATCACACAGATAATACCATTAACAATTAGGTGAGGCCCGCGTCCACAACATTAGGATCCTAGATCCATGCTAGGAATCTCTTATTAAACATCATCAAATGATGCCCGCGTCCATAAAGTATCGGGATCCTACATTCGGGGGTTTTCAAGGTGTTGTAACACACTTTTAGGGTATCCAAAATCCAACAAAAAGGGATGACTCTACTATATAGGCATCTCATCAGCATACGACAAGGACCCTAGCCACCACCCAACCTCGATCAATCCACCTAAGATCCGTATGGGTTATTGCTTCACACGGTTTACCCAATATTTACCAAGTCATAGCTGTTTATTTCACATACGGGGCTTAAATCCCTGTTTCTCAATTTTAATATTCATTTTATACCTTAAAAGACCCCTAGGGCCCTTTGCCTCGAATTATGGAACCCCCGAATGCAAACTCGAATTTCTTGGGCAGATTGCCCAACGAGTACCGATACTCCTATATGGGTATCGGTACGCCTCTCTAGGTACCAATACTCTTATGCGAGTACCGATACTCAAATTAGGTTTGAAAGAATTTAAACGACAAGTCGTACCGATACGCTAACCCCGTATCGATACTCAATATCGGTACATATCCATTATGTACTGATCCCAACTCGTACCGGTACTCATGCGATAGCGTACCGGTACGCGAAAGCCTTCTTCAGGCAATGTAACAACGGGTACTGATACACCCATAGCGTACTGGTACACAAAAGTGCTATTGAAATTCTAATTAAACAAGGGTTACCGATACATGAAAAGCCGTACCGGTATGCCCCTCACAACCTGTCCCTCTTTATTACAAAGACATATCGATACGCGGGTAGCAGTACTGGTAGACGAGCCTGAAATTCGAACATTGGATGCTGATTTTACCTAGAAATCCTACTTAACCTATATGGTTAAGCCTCACTTTATCCCTACAAGTTATGGTGAAGTTAATAAGTGGATTTCTACAATTTTTAAGCTTTAGAAACGTCAATCCCATATTTTGCCATTAAAGAGTCAACCAAAGCATATCAAGCCATAAACACTCAAATCATGCACAAAGCTTGTTTTTATGATTTCCAGGAAATGATGGGAGTTAGTAGTGTACTAACCTTAGCTTAGCCGATAAAACGAAGCCCACTTCCAAAGCTTTAAGCCTTCTTCCCTTCTTGGACCTTTGATAAGCTCCCAACCTCTTTCACTACATAGAAAGATTTCCAAAACGAATTATGATATTGCTGGAGGATTAAAGAGGCAGAAAACATAATTTAAACCCAAGATTAGAGCTCCCAAAGGCCCAATCTCGTCGAACTCTCCAAACCCCAACCAACTCTTCAT
Organism: Hibiscus mutabilis; assembly: GCA_019671005.1. Lineage (NCBI taxonomy): Eukaryota > Viridiplantae > Streptophyta > Magnoliopsida > Malvales > Malvaceae > Hibiscus > Hibiscus mutabilis. Next base: position 39,569,601 of record CM033750.1, on the reverse strand, counting down.
TCCACCACTCCCACCAAGACTTACCTTGAAATGTAGATCCTTTAAGGCTGATAAAACTTCTCTCAACTATCCAAACGTGATTCTCTGTACAAACTCTCAAAATACAACCTTTGATAGAGGTTCTTGGAGGTGAAGAATGGGTTTAAAGAAGAGGAAGAAGATGAAAATGTGATGATATCACCAATCTCTGCATATGTAGAGAAATAAAGGCTTTCCCCCTTTCTTTCCACTCCAATTTGTCATTTACCAAACTACCCTCCTTTAACCAACTCAAATCCACAACCAAGCTAAAAACCCAAGCCCATAAGGTCTTTAAGGCCCAAAATCGCAGCTCAATATGAGGCCCGTGCCTCGGTTAAACCCGACCTTTGGATTCCAAAATCCGGGTCGTTACACACACCACCTCAACCAAACAGCCAAGGAGACCGAACAGTGGCATAACAAGTGATTAACATGTTCATCAGCCAAAGAACACAAGGGGCTAGAAAGAACCTGAGAAGGAAGACACCCGCACTTTGATAGCTCGATTCTGGTAGGGATCCTTCCATGAACAGGTTTTCAAACAAAAGCTTCCACTTTTGGTCGAGAAACACTAGCTCATACCAACTTTCATACAGAATCAATCAAAGCCGAATTAGAGATAGATAATTCACAACAAAAATTTAGAGCTATACAAACCGTTGGAAGAGGCTGCCGAATGCGAGCTATCAACACTAGAGGCATTCAGAGAGATTGAATTAATTAGATCTCAGAAAGACTCGCAAATATCAATTTCTCAATCAAACGGATGTCGGCGTAATTGAATATCCCATAGCCACTCATTTCCACGAACGAGCCAAAGTCTGTAATGACCCCATCTTTCTGAATATCGTATCAATTATGTCATTTCATCAGCTTAATGACAGCTTGAACATTTAATGGTAGCTCAGTTCTAACGTGAAGCACATTTAAATAACGTGAATCAAATTTTGAACAGTTATATATTTTTCATACAAATAGCTAAGCTCCGATATGTTAAAAATAGACAATGTTGTTAAGTTATGAGGGTTATTTTCTTTCCTTTTAACCGATCGAATTCAAATTATTTATACAATATAATAATTTGACTAACGAAAACTTGATTGATATAATATTAATATTTCAAAAGTTCATTTAAAACATTTAAAAATTGAACCATAATTTAAAATCGTTTAATGGACTAACTCAAAATTTGGATTAAGTTTAATTATAAGTTTTAATATTCAATTTCTAATAATAAATCAAATTATTTAACCAATTCAAATTAATTTTCAAGGACAACCAAACCGTTCTTGGAAGTATCTTACTTGCTTGCCGCTCCACTCCAATATATTTTTATAATTAAAGAATATTATCTTCTTTTTATGATAATGAAATTAACCTAAATTATTTAAACCCAAATTGTCATTTTCGTAGAGGAAATTAATCAACATTTGAATATCTTAAATGATGCCACTTTTTCGGGACCAAATCAATAATGTTGTTTAAATTAAGACAAAGTGTTTTCAATGATTTTTTTTTTTACTTTGTCTTAAGTAAAGTGGGTATGTTCTTTGCATGAATTTATAAAAAAAGTTATTCCATATATTACATAACTCTTTTTATTTTTAGTTTAAAGATTAAAGATATAATTTATAGAGTTTAAAATTTAGAGATTAGAGTTTATATAGTTAAGAATTTAAATTTATTTTTAAATAATAGATATACAAATTTATATAATTTTTACACAACATGTGTGTACTCTTAATTTATTATTAAAATTAACCATATATGCAGTAAGAGTTTAGAATTATGATGATTTTGAGGTTCATGTTTGAGTATCATCTTGTGTAATTCTCTAATTTATTTATTGAATTGATTATTCCAATTCAATTTATTACAAATATATTAAATTTAGTATTATACTATTAATTACTGATTGGTCTAGTGGGATTAGGTGATATGCTCCTTAACAATATTTAGATTTTGAATCACGATATTATAAATGGGAGAAGCTTAATTGAGAGAGTTACCCATATAATAAATCTTTGTATTGTTTGTATTCAGATTCACGATTAATAAATTAAATACCAATAATTATAAAAAAAATACATATTATAATAAAAATTCATCTTCAAGAAAAGAATCCTCGTTTATTTAGTTTTGAGGTAGGGGATAGTCCATTAATAGATTTTCAATTACAATGTCTTACTAAAGATGTTTTTTTAATATGTTAGTGTGATCATATAATAGTATTTGTTCACTTTTCTTAACCTTTTAATAGTGCACACATACCGTGCACTATTAGTACTCTACGAGTCACCTAAATATAACACACCAATCTTTACCACTGGGGCCAGGGGTTCTAAAGATGTTCCATTTGAAAACACTATTTATATATATAATTCATAAGCCTTTAGTTTTAATATAAGGACAAAGGGCTACCTAAAATGAAACTTTTATTTTATTCTTATTTAAAAAAAGGCCTAATTGATCAAACAAAGAATCTTAGATTTGTTAATCCTTAGCATGTTCCACAACCTTATATTATGCCAATTGGCAAGTAATACTTGGTAAAGCTTATGCTTAATGATTAAAGAGGAAATTAAGTTTAGACAACGAGAGAAATAAAGTTGCTTAACTTCAAAATTAATAGGAGTAAAACTTAATTTAAAAGAGCTGAACTAAAATTTGAGAGAGATAAAACTTAACAAATATTCAATTTAACGGAGATTAAAATTATTATTAGATAAAAAATCGAGAAGGACACGGACTCCTTCTATAATTTTAATACATCCGTCCCCGTTAACAATCAACGAATTAAGCTAAAGGCAAGTATCCTTAAGATTTGTATCCAAATATGTATTAAATACAGTATTTTAGAAATCTGTGATACCAAAAACATAATTTTGTATCATGAAATGGACCTTTAGCTTGGAAAATTGCTTATCTAACAAGCTTGCATTTGGTCACATCACTCATTTTCTTGCGTTAAGCATGACTTAAAATTAATAGTAAATTATTATTTTTGGTTAAAATATTTTAAAATTATTAACTATTATATATATATATAATATTTTTATTATTAATTGTAATTCGGTTCAAGTTAGGTGATCATAGTTGAGAATACTTTGTCCAAGTCTAGGAAAAGATTTACTGCAAATTTGATGCAGCCTTTTAATGAGTTAAATAAACAGCTAGGGACGGCTGCAAATCTTATTTTAGTTTCTCTATAAAATTGCAAATTAATATAATGGTCAAATTATATTTTAATCTTCTTAAAACGATAAAATTTCAGTTTAATATCTTTAAAATTATAAAGTTATAAACTAATGCAGAGATAAAACTGCATTTTGAATTTCATATTTATATTTACGTTAATGTTACGTTATTTCTCTTATATGGTATAATCAAGTATATTATATATTTATATACTTTTCTCACGATAAAATAAATACAAAATAGAATAAATAGAAAGAGAGTTATTAGTTTATTTTAGTAATTTTTTTGCGTTCATGTTTCTCTTTCGTTTTTTAATATTATTATCGTTTATATTACGCTATAAATTTATGTTTTTATATCTTATCAGTATTATTTGAATAAAATAAAAATTTAAAATTTAATGTAGGTCATATAACTATGCTTAAGAGATGACATTCGAGGTGAGACGAGGGGTGAGCTGAGGGGCTGACAGGAGTTATGCCCCTAAAGTGGTAAAAATTCACATTTAATTTCTTTAACATTTGAAGTTTTAAGCTTACCTCAATGATTATAAATAGTGAAATTTTAATTTAATCCCATTAAAAATTATAAACAAAGTAGTTTTTCTTCAAGTCTTCATACATATTTTTAACTATTTGACAATGTACACATACCTTACAGATAAAATTATTTGAACTCGAGTATTTTAAGATGAACAAGGCAATTTTTGTTCCTACATATTTTCAACCATTTGACAATACACACATACCTTACAGACAAAACTATTTGAACCCGAATATCTTAGGATGAACATTTTTTTTACTAAGACCATTAGTTAGATTCAAACTGTATTTTTTTTAATGTGAACAATGAGCGTCTATCATGTTCGTTTAATGGTCCAAATAAAGACTAATTCGTTCTCATTCTCAAGCTGCAACCTTCTTTTGTACCAATACATATACATACACACATATTGAAAAGCGATTCGATAAATCTGGGTTTTTTCAATCATAAGTAACAACAAACTAAAAGTTTAACCAAGAAAACAAACTGCAAACGGATTTACGCAAGTTAATATTGAGTCATGATGAATATGTAATTAACCGAGTTAGCAATTTATATATATATAATATAATACATGCATGATATCTTCACAATCTGTTTAAAGGTTAAAGCTTAAAAAGCCGTGTGAACATGGCTGCCCTGCCTGGGATATATATATATATATATAAGTCATCCTTTAATGCTAAAGCCTCTGTATTGCTGTAATTTAAGAACAACAGCCTCCGGCAGGAGGCGACTGGAACTCTTGCTTTAAGACGTTCCTTTTTCCGACGGCCGACCCTTCGTCCAAAAGACTAGGAACTTCCATTATCTGTTAAGACAGTCCAGTTCCCGGTCAGAATTTGACGTGTGTATCCGATACGAGTATTTCAGTAAAAAACGAAGAGTCGAAGTAACAGAAAATGAGTTGTTGTGGAGTAGCTTCAAAATTTAAGTGCAAATCCGATTTGAATTTCGACCTTTTTGAAGCTTTAATTCTTCATTTCAGATGTGGGTACTGGTTGGTCATGGCACTACCTGCAGTTTCTCAGGTGACTTTGCAAATCAAACTTTACTTTTGTTCATAAAGAAATAACAGGGTAACTCTTAACTTTATTTTGATGTTCATAATTTAAACAATAATTGTCAAACGTGGGGCTCCATAATTCTGACCCTACTGAGAGTATCCTCAGTAATATCCAGTTTACTTGAAAAAGGTGATAGACAATTGAATCCAAGTAAACACATCTGACACGTGCAACAGATGATAGACAATTGAAGTTCATCGCATTTCTGATTTGAGCAATCTGTTGTCAACGGATCATTGTTTTCGTTTTCACAACACTTATCCTCCAAGTAAAATGGATATAGTTTGTCAAACGACCATTAACATTGAAAAAGGTGGTCCTTTTTTTGTAGCTTGTTTTGAGATGAATTATTATAATTTGACTTAAGAATTTAAGATAGAAACATAGAAACACAAATGAGCTTTCTTATGATTTCTTTTATTTCTATTAAAATCAAACTTTACTTTTGTCCATAAAGAAATTACAGGGTAACTTCATAATTTAAACAACAATTGTCAACTGTGGGGCACCATAATTGTGACCCTGCTGAGAGTATCCTCCATAGAATCCAGGAGAAAAAGGGGGGGGGGGTCTTTGGTGGATGTGGAGGACTACTTCTTTTACTAGTGGTTGATTAAAGTAGGAAACCTAGTTGGGTAATTTTCTAACTATGCAAGTTCCCTTGGTAACCCTATAAATTTGAGTGCCAAACTGCCAATTAATATAGTGAACTGCACTAAGCTCTTGTGACATTTGACATTATATTGAATTTTCTCTCCCCCATGGGTTTTCCCTTTTGAACTATTTATAAGATGATATCATAGTTGGAGAACTATTTTTTTAACTCTACCTCTTGTTGATGAAAAAAATCCTTCTCAAATACATCATTTCTGGTCTATAACCCCAAATTTGTTTCCTTGGAAATTTGATCTGTTTTGCTCTTTTCTTATGCTCCTGTACTTTGATTGTTTATAGTTTCTCTATGGGTATTGGGAGATCTATTTTCTGATTTTCAACAGCATATTCAGTATATTTTTCCTTCTCATACTTCATCATGTCATCGTTACCTTCAACTTCATCATCTATTTCTAGAAAGAAATACGATATTTTCTTGAGTTTTAGAGGTGAAGATACCCGCAAAAACTTCACAGATCATCTCTATGATGCTCTAAAACGGAGTGGTATTGCCACTTTCAGGGATGATCCAAAGCTGGATGCCGGCGAAGAGATCCCACAACAACTCTTCAGAGCCATTCAACAATCTTCGCGCTCAATAATCGTTTTTTCTGGAACCTATGCCCTTTCAAGTTGGTGCTTGGAAGAGCTTGCCGAGATTGTTAAACAGAAAAACGAGAAAGGACATAAAGTATTTCCAATTTTCTATGATGTGGATCCATCCGATTTAAGAAAACAGAACGGAAAAGTTGAAGAAGCATTTGCCAAACACGAATTGAGATACAAGGAAGATAAAGAAAAGATTCTAAGGTGGCGAAATGCTTTGACTCAAGTGGCTAACCTAAAAGGATGGCATTTAAATAACAGGTAAATCATTCTTTTCTTATCTTTTTTCTAGTTAAGTTAATTTAATGATTACAAAACTGTTGTTTTTTTTATTACATGTTATATATAGATTTAACATTACCAACCATGTTATGTATAGATTTAAAATTTTTTATAATCTTAAGTGTTTAATTGTAAAGTTCCATATTTCAACTAAAATGCAAGTTGTGTATTTTGATGCTGCAACACATCTTGCCTTCTTATTCATGCTTTTTGTTTGCTTCCAAACTATACTATTTTTCAAGATTTATTGAAATGAAAAAGAAAAAAACAAAAGCTCACTCAAAGGATATCGGCAAAATATTTATTCAACACAAGTAATTTTATTTATTTGTAGGCATGAATCGGGATTTATTGGAGACTTTGTTAGAAAAATATCAGCAAAATTATGTCAAACATATCCAGTTTTTCATGATGAGTTGGTTGGAATTAGTTCATGCTTGGAGGAGTTGCATTCGAAAATAGAGATTGGGGAAGATGATGTCCGCATTATAGGAATTTGCGGAATGAGTGGCATTGGTAAACAACTCTAGAGTTGTTTACCACCAAATGTCATCTCATTTTGAAGGTAAAGGCTTCATTGCTGATGTTCGAGAAGCTTCAGACAAATTAGGACTTGTTTCTCTACAGAAACAGCTTCTTCTCCAGATCTTGTCTGATGAAGGTTTTAACTTTTTCAATGCTTATGAAGGGAATGCCATAATTAGCCATAGGTTGTCTCACAAGAAGGTCCTTGTTGTTATTGATGATGTTGATAATTTACAACACTTGAAATGCTTGGTTGGTAGGCATGATTGGTTCGGTTCAGGGAGTAGAATCACTGTAACTACAAGAGATGAACATTTGCTCCAATCTTACCGAGTTGATGATGTGTATAAGCCTTCAACGCTGAATGACAATGATGCACTTCAACTTTTCAATTTGAAAGCTGTTGATAGTGAGACTGTACCAAATGATGCTTTCATTGAGCTTTCTGAACATGTTGTAAAATATGCCAGTGGTCTTCCCTTAGCTCTTGAAGTCTTGGGTTCTTTTTTGTGAGGTAGAGATGTAGCTCAATGGAGAAGTGCAATCCAAAGCCTTGAAAAGGATGCTAACAAAGAAATTATCGACAGACTTCGAATTAGCTTTGATGGATTGGAAGAAACGGAGAAGAGTATATTCCTAGATATAGCATGCTTCTTCAATGAGGGCGAGAAAGATTTTGTAATGAAAGTATTGGATGGTTGTGAAATTTTCTCGGATAGTGGAATCGATGTTCTCATTAAGAAGTTTCTACTAATAGTTGATAAAAACAAGTTGTGGATGCATAACTTGCTACAAGAAATGGGAAGAAAGATTGTTCGGGAAAAATCTATTGAGGAACCTGGAAAACGTTGTAGATTGTGGGAGGAGGAAGATGTCCATCATGTGCTAACGGAAAACACTATAAGTCATTCCATGTAAATTGCACATTATTTAACAGTGTTGAAGATACGTTATTTACTATGTCTATGTCTAACCAAAAGACTATGTTAATGTTAAAGACAAGATTGGTAAAGATAAGAAAAAATTTCAAAAGTTTTATCATATAAATTACCCCTTTTATTTTGTGTTTTCTTATATCTTATTCTTGAATGTTTTTAGGCAACCAAAGTGATTGAAGGCATGATCATCGACAATAAAAGGTATGAAAACATGTTCAGGAATAGTTCAAGGGTCATTTTGTTTTTAGGTATTGAATGCTTTGGCATATTTTGAAGTGAATTTTTGTTGTTTTACCCATGGTTATCAGGGAATCGAACAAGATGCTCAATTTGAATGTTGATGCCATCTCGAAGATGAAAAAATTGAGATTACTCAAAGTCCTTTGCCACTCAAATTGTGACGAACTCAAATATCTTCCTAATGAGCTTCGGCTTCTAGATTGGATGGGATATCCTTTAAGATTCTTACCTCCAAGCTTCCAACCAGACAATCTTGTTACACTTCTGTTGCCATACAGTCGCATTGAACAACTTTGGAAAGGAAATATAGTAAGAACTAATTTATCTAACCCTTGTTTTCTAGCTTACTTTAAGCAGTAACTAATTCTGCTCTAATTTATTATTGTTTTCAACAGCCCCTGTATAAGTTGAAAGTGCTCAACCTCAAGGGGTCCGAAAATCTGATCAAGACGCCGGACTTCACAACAGCCCCAAATCCGGAAATTTTGATATTGGAGGGTTGTATTAGAATAATATATGTTCAACCATCCAAGGAGTTCTTTCGAGGCTTAAACTTTTGAATTTAAGAAGCTGCAAAAGTCTTAGGAATCTTCCAACCAAAATTGGAATAGGATCTCTTGAAACATTAATCCTAAAAGATTGCAGAAACCTTATTAGTATCCCAAGCAGCATAGGTGGGTGTAAATGTCTAAAACCCTTGATCTTTCTGGTTGTTATAAAGTTGAAAATTTGCCGGAGAATTGCAGAAAGTAGAGTTGTTGGAAGAGCTCGACTTAAGTGAAACAGCCATCACAAAACTGCCATCCTTCATTTTCCAACTTAAAAATCTGAAAGTTTTGTCTTTGAATAGGCTCAAGGGATCATCGTCTAAGTTAGCACCAAATCTACCTTCTCTTCCAGGTATTCCTAAGAGGAAGATGGAGTCCGTGCCTCTGATGTTACATTCATTGTCAGGTTTGAGTTCATTAACAGAGCTGAAACTATGGAACTGCAATCTTCGTGAAGGGGATATTCCTAGTGATATTTCGTGTTTATCCTCTCTGGAAAAACTTGAGCTTGGCGGTAACAATTTCATCAGCATACCTGTGTCTGGTACCCAACTTTCCAGGCTTTAATATCTTGGATTGTCAAATTGCAGGGAGATAAAATCGTTTCCTGAGCATCTAATAAATCCACCGAAGGTTTGCAGGATGGATTGGTCACGGTTTAGTGGTCTTCACTGCTACAGAATGGTTGAGAATACCGATGTATCAACATTGCTGAATAAACGTCGTAAGGTTGATTGATCTTTCTTTCTCACTTGCAGAATATCATACTTAGTATTAGTTACCTAGCAACTTAAGCTTTATTTTGCAGGCAGTTGCACATTTAAAAACAAGTTTAGAAGCTGTTATGCCTGGAAGTGAAATCCTAAAATGGTTCAGCCATCAAACAGTCGACTCTTCAATCAAGATACCGCTGCCTAAGAATATTCGGAATGATAGTCAATGGATGGGATTCTCTTTCTGCTGCATTTTTGTCAATGATGATGCTTCAAGGGATGAGGAACTCACATGTGAAGTTATCCATCATAGGAATTCTGGACAAGCTAGTTCTGATGTATCTGTTTTTTAGGTTTTAAATCCTCGACGGGTCACAAGCGGCAGCTGGATTTTTTCTAAAGATTATAACCAGCCCATAATAAAGGAACACTTTTACTATTGTTATTTTTCACGGGACAGATTATATCAATTTTTCCTAAAGGATAAATGTGGTGAGAGTGAAACCAACATCGGATTGCTCAAATCAGGAATTCGATGAACTTCAGTTTTCAATTACATCATGTAATACTCATTTTTTGTCTGGACTCCAAATTATATTCGAACCATTTATCCTATTCTAAAAAATATATACAAAATTCAAAAAAAAAAACAGAAAAGGGGGCATGTCGCCCCATGCCCTGCCACATGCTCCCATACCCTTCAATTTCCACGTGTTCTCCCCCCCCCCACCCCACCCAATCCCTTGACTTTGCCTATAAATAGGCCATTAAATTGGAAATTGAATGGGAATTGAGGCAAAAAGGCAATTGGCAGCAAGCAATTGAAGCATGGATCGGCTGGGTAGCCAAATAAGAGAGCAGTGCTCTCGGCTACCCCAGGGCCAGGGGTAGTTCTCTCGGTCCTAACCGGTTCGATCGGGATCTTATTTTAGGTCTGATCTAGTTAATATTTTTGGAGAAGTCGTGGTAGATCTCGGTGGGGTTTCGTCGGGATTCGTCATTCGAACTCCTAGTTAGGTATATTTTCTTTCCTTTTTATTTATGTTGTAATTTTTATGATTTAATGAAGTAGTAGTTAATTTAAAATTGTGTTTTTAATTTGTATGTTTATCTATGTTTTAGATTAGTATGTTTTAAATTTATGTTTTATATTAGTGTTTTATTTATGTTAGATATGCTTTTATTTATAAGTTAGATTAATATATATGTATGTATGTTTTAGATTATTATTTTATTTATGTTAGATATGTTTTTATTTATGTGTTAAATTAATAGTTATGTATGTATGTTTTAGATTAGTATTTTATTTATGTTATGTTAGTATTTCATTATGTTAGTATTTATTTATATTTTTTATCGCAAGGTATTTATTTATATTTGTCATGTTCTTTAAGTTTGCATAACGAACATATATTTTGTCAATGCGGTGCCCTTTTATTCGAGCGTAAACAGGGCCAGTATCAGGCGTAGTGATAGTGGTTGGGCGTTTACTCTCGAATAACGGGGACTTTAAAATTTACTCGCACATATAACCAGATTTTAATTTAATTGTCACTTTAATCCGGAAAGTCTAATATTAATAAAGCGGTAATTATTAAAGTACCAATTTTGGGCGGTGTGGGGGTGCTAATCCTTTCCCATCCGTAACCGACTCCTGAACCCATCAATTTTAAATCTCTGGTTTTTTCACGGTGTCCGACCTACCTAAGTGGCCGGTGGCGACTCCAATTTTAAATAAAATACGGGTTTTATAAAGTCCCACGCGGAAGAAAATATTTTCCAAACAAACAAAAAACACATCATTTTTTAGCGAGAAAAAAGACATCGCTACAGATGGCGACTCCGCTGGGGAATTTTTTTGTTTTTCAAAAACAAATGAGAGTCGAGCTTTTTCAAATAATTACCGCTCTATTAATATTGGAAATTCCGGATTAAAGTGACTATTAAAGTAACATTCGGTTATAATTGCGCGTTTATTTTAACGCATTTAAAATATGGCATATAAACCCGTTTTTAAGTGGGGGAAAATGCTAATGCTTTCGTGGAGATATCGTTCTTCCGTATGAGCCTAGCAAGTACCTTCGGGGCTCGAGTACCTTATACTTTCGTGAGGATATCGTTCCTTCTTATGTGTATAAGCGAATGGGTCCCCCTGAATTGAACCTGGTTGAAAGAAGCCTATAATAGGTGATGACCGGGGGCCTTGCTACTCTTAGTAGAGGACAGCAAGGACAATTCGGGTACCTCTTAGCACCAAAACTGCATATAGTGAGCCGTATGAGCCAACCCCTTTAGAGCCATGTGAAACTCTGCCCGATTAGTGGTCACCCTATTTAGGCTCTGGTGCCTTATTTCTTGTTTATGTACAGTTTTTATTACTCTATTTTTGTTATATTTATCATTTGTTTTATTTAATTATTTTATTTGGTACTAACTCGTTTTATTTTATTCTCATTGCACTGAGCTCACCTACATCATTGCACAACATCATCACAATCTTAGTTTTGCATTGCATCGATTTAGGACACATTTTGCATGCATTCATTTTCAGAATAATAAAACTAATCCTCGGGTTGCCCCATTAAATACAACAAAGATGGTCGATCTAGCACCTTACGAAGCCTCTTACAAAAGTTTGATCTTGGGGCATGTCCAAAAGCACCCCACATCTTTTACAAATAGTGTGCCTCTAACAAGGTCCCAGTCCGGGGGCATTCTTTGCCAAGGTCCAACCTTCATTGCCGAGTCAAACTCTTGCATCTTTGACCACAGTCTGCAAAATTGCACCCAATCCAAAAATAATAATAATGAGCTGCCATGAACCAACACACAATTTATAAACCCAACCTAGGGGGCAACAGAATCAGCGCTCAAAGTGTTAAATTCAAGAGCAATTTCAGACGATGGCATAGGAATTAATAAAATGTTGGGGCATGCACCCAGATGACTGATCGAACCCAAGTTGAGGTTGGGGCACCGTCACATACAAAAAAACCAAGATCCTGAAGGGACCCGTGAGGAGTCAGGGGCATCCCTTTGAGGATAAAAAAAATCATATCACATTCATGCATTTAGTTGCATTCATCTTGCATTTTGCATACGTCACACATCTATGTTCAGTGCATACACTAAAGTCACCTTGCATTTAGAATAGACACATGCATTTAGGCATAAAGTTCATGCATTTTTGCTTACAAAAAGGTTTAAAAAGAGACCGAACATCCTCAGCCGTGGGGGCAATAACACGACAGCCAACCTTAATCTTAAAGGAGGCCAAACACAAAGAGGATGCTGAAACATCAATAAAAGGTAACAGTGAAAAATTTTGTGAATATTTACTGATTAATGTTTTTTTATTTTTAGGTCATACCTCTCCGCTTGAGAGAGCAAATGTAGTAGCCTTTTCCAGATCTTGCCTTTGTCATTGTTGATAGGCCAACAATTTTCAGATTACATTTTACCACTGATGGTGCAACAATAAGACACATCCGAAGATCTCGTTTCTCCGTTGATGGTGCAAATGATCCGAACCTTTCCCCAAACAGATCAAATTTGTATTCAAGTCTTATTTTCTCACGACGGTGGTGCAACGGACATAATTTTCCTCAAGTCTTACTTCTTTGTACAGTTCAAGAAAAAAGGAAAAATATCAAAAAATAAAGTTGAAAAAAATTAGAAAAAAATCAGAAAAAAATCAAAAGTCGAAAAAATCAAAAAATGAAAAAAATGAAGAAAAAATGAATGAAATGAAAATCAAAATGAATTTATCAACTTTCATCGCCGAACCAGTCCTCCGCTGATGGAGTGGCCATGTACAAGCTATCGTCGCCCCTCCGATCCCGCTCTCCGCTGATGGTGTAGCGGTTTTAGGTCGTCATTATCAAATCTTGCTCTCCCGATGGAGTTGCTAGGTCCAAGCTCCCGTCGCCCGTCCTCGATCCTCGCTCTCCGTGATGGTGTAGCGGTTCAGTGTCGTCATTGTCCAATCCAGTCCTCCGCTGATGGAGTGACCGGGTCCAAGATACCGTCGTCCTCTGATCCTGCTCTCCGCTGATGGTGTAACCGGTTCCAGGTCGTAATTGTCCAATCCAATCCTCCGCTGATGGAGTGACCGGGTCCAAGCTCCCATCGTCCTCAAATCTTGCTCTCCGCTGATGGTGTAGCTGGTTCCAGGTCGTCATTGTCTAATCCAGTCCTCCGCTGATGGAGTGACCGGGTCCAAGCTCCCGTCGTCCTCTGATCCTGCTCTCCGCTGATGGTGTAGCTGGTTCCAGGTCATAATTGTCCAATCCAGTCCTCCGCTGATGGAGTGACCGGGTCCAAGCTCCCGTCGTCCTCAAATCTTGCTCTCCGCTGATGGTGTAGCCGGTTTCAGGTCGTCATTGTCCAATCCAGTCCTCCGCTGATGGAGTGATCGGGTCCAAGCTCCCGTTGTCCTCTAATTCTGCTCTCCGCTGATGGTGTAGCCGGTTCCAGGTCGTAATTGTACAATCTAGTCCTCCGCTGATGGAGTGACCGGGTCCAAGTTCCCGTCGTCCCTCGATCTCGCTCTCCGTGATGGTGTAGCGGTTCAGTCATCATTATCCGATCCAGTCCTCCGTGATGGAGTGGCTAGGTTCCGATTCTTTGTTGTCCTACTTATCTGGCGATGGTGTAGTAGGGTTCGATTAATATTTACATTTCTCCGTTGATAGATCCAACTTTACTGATTTTCAAGTTTTCTTTATTAATGTTGTAGCTAGAAAACAAATCAAAAAAAAAAAAAAAAAAGAAGAAAAATCAAAGAAAAATAGAAAAATGAAAAAAAAGAAAAAAAAATGAAAAAAATGAAAAATGAGCTTTCAACCAAATTCTGATCATGCCTCTTCGTCAGAGTCGTAGCTTGATCACAAAAAAAGAACAACTATATGATCCTGCCTCTTCGTCGGTGTCGTAGCTGGATCAAATCTTCAGACCTTGCATCTTCGTCGGTGTTGTAGCTTGGTCAAATCTAACTTTCGGTTCTGCCTCTTCGTCGGTGTTGTAGTTGAACCAAATTCACTAACTTCCGGTCTAGCCTCTTCATCGGTGTTGTAGCTAGACCAAATTCACTAACTCTTGATCCTGTCTCTTCGTCGATGTTGTAGCTGGATCAACATTACTAACTTTAGACCATGCCTCTTCGCCGGTGTTGTAGCTTGGTCAAAATTCACCAACTTTCAAGTTTTATTATTGTTCTAAAAAAATGAAAAATATGAAAAAAAAACAAAAGCAGAGAAAGAAGAAACAAAAAAAGAGAGAAAAAAAGAGAAATTTTGTCAGTTTTCTGATCTTGTCTCTTCGTCAGAGTTGTAGCTGGATTAGACATCAGAACTTTCACCTATCGGTCTTGCCTTCTCGTCAGAGTTGCAGCTGGATCGAATTTTGTAGACCCTGTCTCTTCGTCGGTGTTGCAGCCGGGTCGAACTCTCTTTCGGTATTAGCTTACTATCAATAATGTAGTGAGTTGCTCTCATTTTGCTTCCTCAACCCCATTTTGAAGGTTTTGCTTCCCCAAAAGTGACAAGGTGGATCAATCAAGACAAGAAAGAAGACCTGCATCAAAGAAAAAGAAGATCTACCGAAAAAAGAAGACACGCATCAAAAGAGGAGAAGTTCAGCCAGACCGGACAAAAATGGTTATTCTTTTGTCTTTGCTCTATTCCTGTCACACAGCAATGAGCAAAGAGGGGCAGCTGTAATACCCATTTTTTGTCCGGACCCCAAATTATATTCGAACCATTTACCCTATTCCAAAAAATATATACAAAATTAAAAAAAAGGCAAAAAAGGGGGCATGTCGCCCCATGCCCTGCCACATGCTCCTATACCCTTCAATTTCCACGTATTCCCCCCATCCCTTGACTTTGCCTATAAATAGGCCGTGGAATTGGAAATTGAATGAGAATTGAGGCAAAGAGGCAATTGGCAGCAAGCAATTGAAGCATGGATCGGCTGGGTAGCCAAATAAGAGAGCAGTGCTCTCGGCTACCCCAGGGCCAAGGGGTAGTCCCCTCGGTCCTAACCGGTTCGATCGGGGTCCTATTTTAGGATCGATCTAGTTAATATTTTTGGAGAGGTCGTGGTAGATCTCGGTGGGGTTTCGTCGGGGTTTCGTCATTCGAACTCCTAGTTAGGTATATTTTCTTTCCTTTTTATTTATGTTGTAATTTTTATGATTTAATGAAGTAGTAGTTAATTTAAAATTGTGTTTTTAATTTGTATGTTTATCTATGTTTTAGATTAGTATGTTTTAAATTTATGTTTTATATTAGTGTTTTATTTATGTTAGATATGCTTTTATTTATAAGTTAGATTAATATATATGTATGTATGTTTTAGATTATTATTTTATTTATGTTAGATATGTTTTTATTTATGTGTTAAATTAATAGTTATGTATGTATGTTTTAGATTAGTATTTTATTTATGTTATGTTAGTATTTCATTATGTTAGTATTTATTTATATTTTTTATCGCAAGGTATTTATTTATATTTGTCATATTTTTTAAGTTTGCATAACGAACATATATTTTGTCAATGCGGTGCCCTTTTATTCGAGCGTAAACGGGGCCAGTATCAGGCGTAGTGATAGTGGTTGGGCGTTTACTCTCGAATAACGGGGACTTTAAAATTTACTCGCACATATAACCAGATTTTAATTTAATTGTCACTTTAATCCGGAAAGTCTAATATTAATAAAGCGGTAATTATTAAAGTACCAATTTTGGGCGGTGTGGGGGTGCTAATCCTTCCCCATCCGTAACCGACTCCCGAACCCATCAATTTTAAATCTTTGGTTTTTTTACGGTGTCCGACCTACCTAAGTGGCCGGTGGCGACTCCAGTTTTAAATAAAATACGGGTTTTATAAAGTCCCACACGGAAAAAAACATTTTCCAAACAAACAAAAAAACACATTATTTTTTAGCGAGAAAAAGACATCGCTACACATCCGATGACTGTCACAAAAGTGTTAAGGTGAAGAAATGTTGGTTTCGACTAGTATATCAGAAAGATTTGGAAGATATCAAAGAAGACTCCGCCGGAGAAGGATCAATAGCTAATGGTCCCCTTATAAAGCGAAAACATGATGTTTACGAAGAGATGGAGGCCGGGCCACAACCAAAACGGATGGTAAAGTTTTTCAATCTTATGATGGGCAGACAGGGGAAGAATCATTAGTTACGGTCAGTTTTATTCACACATTTTCAATATATTTAGGATATTTATTTTTTAATATTTATACTTAACATATGTTTTAAATTAGTTGTTAGTTTCTTTCAAATATTAAAAAATTTTGTCTACGAATGCATTGAGCATGGACGTGTATCCTAAATTTGGCTAATGTAGTTTTTATGCAGGTGCTATCTAAAGTTGTACGATTCTTTTGAACTCACCGGCTGAAGAAGAGTATCACACATTAAAGACTTCCTCTGAGAGAGAAAATGAAAAAGCAGAGAAAGACTAAATGAGCTAAGAAAGTATCAGCTTGTTTTGATTATTTTTGGTAATATCTATTTTTAGATTTTATTCTAACACGGTTTACTATTTTAGGAGGCAGAGGAGTAAAATGTGTCTATGTCCGACCAAGTTTCTGCCAGGTAAAACACTAGAAAATTGCTTGCACCAACAACACGTTGATAGGAGTTTACTCTACTCTCGTGACACTTAGTAATAGTGCATTCTTCTCTGGTCCCACCATTGCCATCTTCAGAGCTCCAATGCTTTTCTTTGATTCGACTACTGTTGGGAAGATTCTAGTATGTGTAAGATCAAATTTATCGATGAGCTAAGAGTTAACATAATGATTTATGTACCCATTGAGTCTTTTTCTGAGAAATTAAATTTTGTTTCATATAATCTCTTGCAGGCTTCATTAGATCTAAATATTCTTATTCCGGCATAGCATTCGCCCTAGTTTCAGTGGACATGTGTCTTTTTTTGGATTAAATAGAGAGGCATTACATTTTCAAGATAACTGTTGGGATTCAAACCCATACAAAATAAGACAACATAGACATCTACGACCACTCAGCTGATGACGTGCCTTCTAGTTGTGCCTTCCATGTTATGGTTCCTCATGCAACAAAAGAACCTAGAGATCTCGACAGTGAAAATTTTGGAAACATCGATGTTCTTTTTTTCTAGAGCTCCAACTCCAAATGCCATTACATGATAAACTCCCGCCATATTACCAAATCTCTGCAAATGTAGTCCCTCAACTTTAAACAATAAACGATTGCGTAATTATACTCGAGCACAAACTTTAATTCTTATTGAATCTTTTCGATACTAATTAAAAATAACTAATATTTGTTTTTATTTCACATGTTCTTCAAAAATTTATTCTATTCTATTTTATCGCACCTATGATGATGTAAGTGAACGAAAATATTTTATATAAAATACATTTATAAAAGTTATTTTAATAAATTATTATTGGTGGACGGGTAATGAATTTTCATATGAACCAATTGGTCTCATGTTTGTTTTTAAAATAGTTGCGATGGTTTAAACAAAATACAAAATATTAGACCCATTTTCCCATTCGGGGTGGACCTTGGGCAGAACTTTTTTGACCCGGCCCCAACGCAACCTTAAGTCCGTTTACTTGTGGTCCATGGCCCGTTGTAAAAAAGTAAAGCCCGATGACGATGACGGTGGTGGCATCAATTCCGATGAGAGCAAAGTAGAAGATGATAATGGCAGAAAGCGAGAGTGTAAATCCTTGGGGTATGGCAATACATTAGTATTTTTAAACCTAAGATATTCGACAATTTCGGGGATGAAGCACGAATCGGATCATTATTCTAATATCAAGGTAAATCTAATTAGATTTGCTTTTACTGTTTAATAATTCACAGTCATTGTGTTATTGGGAAACCCGGGTAGATGCTAGGCGATCATCTTCCATTTCTGATTTCTAAACAGTTAGCTGTTCTGAAGTAGATTCTAAATTTAAGTGCGAATTCCATCTGAATTTCCACCATTTTGAGGGTTTAGTTATGTTTTTTTTCAGCTGTAGGTAGTTAGGTACTGGTTGATCATGGCTTGAACAGAAGTTTACAAAGTATTTCTATTCCCTTTCCATACAAATTTTTGTAATGATTAGTTTTTGGTTTCATATTTCAAATATTCTCGATATCAATTTATTATTGAATTTAGAGAATTTAATGTCGTTTTAAATGTAGGTGCAGTCAGGAGAGAAGATCGAATGCGTCTGATTTAATGTCGGAAAATCCAGTGATAAAATTGATATAGAGTTTTAAAGTTCAGTGGAAAAATTGATACATAATTTTAAAATTCGGTGCCTAAATGATGTCATTTTGAGTATTAATATAGTCACACCAAAATTGTAACACCTATTAAAAAAAGGAGGATTGAAAAATAATAAAAAAGAGGTATTGCCAACAAAGGGGCTTTGAACTTGTGACCTTGGCTGCATAAACATGGAGAATAACCAATTGAGCTATGGCTCATTAATAATATGGTTTACCCTAATTAATTAATAACCCTTTTCAGTTCGGTTATATTGAAAACAATAAAACCAAATCCGACCCTTTACCTCCCATTATTCGAACCAAATTCCAAAAAAATCCCAAGATATTTCTCCTCTCCGATCTCCCTCACCGCTGCACGTGACCGACACCGCCATCACCATCTTGCTGCCTACCTCAGCCCGACCAAAACCCCCTTAACCACTCGTCGGTCTGCTAAGTCGTTCACCGAGAAATTATGGTTGAAGGATCGACGAACCTAGGTTAGGATCCTTTCGGTCTATCGTCGATTCCGGCCGCCGCACTCATCCATTGGTGATTTGGTGGCCACCATTGTTTTCCCCGTCTCGAGCTGAGCCAAACCATAGCCATCGATCATCCAACCGACGCCGCTCAGGCCTTTGCCGGAGTTCGACCGTTTTGGGTAAGGTAAGATTTGGCTCATTTTTTGGCTTGTTTAAAATGTTTCTGGGTTGATGAAGTGTTATGAGTAATAGATCCAGCCAAACATGCATTTTGATGTATTTTTGGGCCGTGTAAGGCCACGCATTAGCTCCACGCGCTGGCCAAGGTAATTTTCGGCCACCGTGAACGGTTTAACTGTAAACCGGTCTGGTTTAATCTGGTTTAACCCGATTTAACCCAGTCTAAATCGGTTCAATATGACCCGACCCGTTAAACGAGTCAACTTAATGAGTCAACTCGACCGAGTTAACTCAGCGAGTCAATTTACCCAAGTTAAACTGTTGACCGCTGACATTAGCATTGACTATTGACCGATGACATCAGCATAATGTTGGCGTTGACTGCTGACATCAATGTTAACTTTGACCAAAAAGTCAAAATTTTTGAAAACTTCTATTTTACGTTTTTCGACGTCTTGAGTCCGTTTATGAAGCCCGTTTCACGAAATTCTAACCCAAAACCCTCTAAATTGACCTTATATTCGATCATGCATAAGTATTTTAATTATTCAATTTAAGAGCAAAGATTTGGATTAAGGATTCTGACATAAAATATTATTTGTTTAAGGTACTCAAGATATGTTTGACCACTCGTCTGCTCAGTCCGGCTCATCCCGACCTGCTCATCTGTGTGAGCCCGTTGTGACCCGTATTAATATGTAACATAGTAAATTATCCCGATATAAACATAATTTTTGTAGTAACTCGAATCTTTGTCGATATAGGTTTTAGCACCGCGGTAGAGCGTGGTTCCTGTGCCCAGTAGATTCAGACCTTGGCTTTTGAGGTGTGTTTCCTTGTGTGCTATATGACGGTTTATATATTATTTAAATGTTTTATAAGATATTTTATAAAATCGAACATCTGCACATGACTAGTATGATAGTTTATCGCAAATGAAACTCGTTTTCGAATTTAATCGTGATTTATGAAAATTTTGATGTATGCCCTAGTACCTAATATGATAAGTATACTTTATGGTTACCGATGACTAATCATGATTATGTTTATTGATGGCTATATATTATTACTTGTATCAAATTATTGTGGTACTTGGGGATTATGATGAGAAATGATAAGGTTCAGCCCTGATCCGGCCTTATAAGGTTTTTATGCTTCGGCTAGGGTAATTTCGCCCGTATTCAGTTTCTATGCTTTGGCTGGGGTAATTCTGCCCAGACCTAAGGTATCCCATTAGGATGGTACAACTGGGCTCGGGTTAATTCCTGAAAATGATATTGTTCTGGGGAATTGTATCTTGGAGTTTGGTTGGAGGGTAGATGAGTTGTATGAAAACTATGGTTGCACTTATAACCTATTTTATAAGATATTTCATGTATCTGATATATATATATATATATATATATATATATATAAACTATACTTTACTTGCACTATTGGAACACACCGAGCTTCCAAGCTCACACCTCAAATCTCTTCCCTTTCAGATTTTGGATAGGCTTCCCGGACCTGACACTTGAAGGATCGACACATTTGATATACAACTTTCATTGTAATGTTTCTATCTTTTGAATTGTCTTATCACGGTGACATGAGCCTATGTTTTGTTACTTTATATTTTATACTCAATGATGTTGCCATATATAGCCCGTGATGTATTTACACATTTTGATATGGTTTATTTTGGTTAACTTAAATCACTTATGTTTGAATCTATTATTTCTTGATTCTAATTTTTAATCCTTAAATATTTTCATAAAAAGATTTTTGATAACAAATGTGATCTCCTAGATTTGGATTTACGCATATGCCGGTCTGGGGGGTTACATTTAGTTGGTATCAAAGCTTTTGGTTTTATAAACCTCAGACTGTGAATGGGTTTTAAATGAAATATTTTTGTATAACATTTTACAAATATGTTTATAAAGGCCATGTGACCAAGTTTCAAATGTTTATCTATGTGCGTTTCTCTAGTATTAGATCTGACCCTAAGTGCTACCTTTTGTAGATATTCTCCGATATGAGCACTCGTAGAGGTCATCGGCCTGCTCGTGGTTGAGGTTGAGCTGCTAAGTTTGCTGACCTGATAGATGACCTGGTGATAGATCCTTTAGTTCCGGTGGTAATTCTGCCCTTATAAGGTTCATACGCTTCTGCTAGGGTAATTTTTCCCGTATTCGGTTTCTATGCTTCGGCTGGGGTAATTTTACCTAGACCTAAGGTATCATCTTAGGATGGTGCCCTTGCCTACTGGGTTTGGGTTAATGCTTGAAAATAATATTATTCTGGGGAACTGTATCTTGGAGATTGGTTGGAGGGTAGATGAGTTGCATGAAAACTATGGTTGCACTTATAACCTGTTTTATAAGATATTTTTTGTATCTGATTAAATATATATAAATTAGATTTTACATGCATTATTGGAACACACTGAGCTTTCAAGCTCACACCTCAAACCTCTTCTCTTTCAGATTTTGGATAGGCTTCTTGGACCTGACACTTGAAGGATCGACACATTTGATATACATCTGTCATTGTAATGTTTCTATCTTCCGGATTGTCTTATCACGGTGACATAAGCCTATGTTTTTTTACTTTATATTTTATACTCAATGATGTTGCCATATATGGCCCATGATGTATTTACACATTTTGATATGGTTCATTTTGGTTAACTTAAATCGCTTATGCTTGAATCTATTATTTCTCGATTCTAATTTTTAATCCTTAAATATTTTCATAAAAAGATTTTCAGTAACAAATGTGATTTCCTAGATTTGAATTTACGCATAGGTCGGTCTAGGGGGTTACAGTTAGTTGGTATCAGAGCTTTTGGTTTTATAAACCTTGGACTATGAATGGGTTTTAAATGAAATATTTTTGTATAATATTTTATAAATATGTTTATAAAGGCCATGTCACCGAGTTTCATATGCTTATCTGTGTACGGTTCTCTAGTACCAAATCTGACCCTAAGTGCTACCTTTTGTAGATATTCTCTGATATGAGCACTCGTAGAGGTCGTTGACCTACTCGTGGTCGAGGCCGAGCTGCTAGGTTTGCTGACCCGATAGATAATCCGGTGATAGATCCTTCAGTTTTGGTAGATCATTTCGCCCCTAGTAGTTCTACTGTACCGACCGATCTATTACCTACTACTAGTATCGACATGATGACCCCGGTCAGAAAAGACCGACAGTTTTTAGACCTGAGCCTATGACTAGAATTACTGATTAGACTCTGAGTAGATAGTTCTTCTAGTTGATTCAAGGTGTAGTGAGAGCGTCAGACATTGTACCAGAAGTTTCTATCTCTTAGACTCTGATTGCTAACGAGGTTACGACTTTTTCTGGATCTCTTAGTGGGGCACCAACTGAGGTAGAGAGTTGGCTTCATAATACTAAGAGGCATATAGACCAGTTGGGCTTGAAGCCAACCAAGAGATATTTGGGAGCTATATCTATGTTAGACGGGAATACCCATACCTGATGGGAGTCCATGGTGAGCAGTGTACCTCTTGAGAGAAAGACATGAAACTTCTTCAAAGAGAAATTTAGGAATCGCTTTCTGGGTGAGCGGTTCTTGCGAGAGATGCTCCAGGAATTTAAAGACTTGGTGCAGGGTTCTATGTTAGTGGCTGAGTATGAGTTACAGTTTCTGGATTTTTGAGGCATGGTACGGGTTTAGTGTCCACCGAGAAAGACATATGTAACAAGTTCTTAGAGGGCTTTCGAAATTGGGATTTAAGATCGAATAACTACACATCATGATGAAGTGTTCGAGGATCTAGTAAATCAGGCCAAGACTGCTGAAGATATAAATATTTTAGTAGCCAGTCAGAGTGGCAGAGACAGAGATTGAGATTGTAGGCAAGATTGTGATTGATCTGGAGATATTCTAGTCAGAATGAGCCTTGCGCACGCCCTGATAAGAGGGCTCGCACTGCTGTCTATCAAAAAGGTGGATCAAGTTATAGACCTACGATACCTCAGTATTCAAACGTTAGTCAGGGTGGTTCATCAGGGTTCTCTCTTGTACCAGTATGTGAGTATTGTGGTAAATTACATCGAGGAGAACGTAAGAAGCTATCGGGTGCTTGCTTTCGATGTGAGTCTACTGAATATTTCCAAAAAGAGTGTCTGCACCCCCATTCTATAGATAAAGTATCAACTCAGATCCCTGCTCATTTTTAGACTCTGGCCCATTCGCAGGCATCTGTTCAGACACCTGTCAGATGTCGTTATCAGGGTAGAAGTTCAGGATCTACTTCTAGATCTGATAGTAGAGGCCGAGCACATCAGAGTGGAGGACCAGCCTTGTCTGAGGCTAGACAACCTGCTTTGGTCTATACCACCAGACGTCGTGATGATTGAGACAAGCCTGATGTTATTGCAGGTACATTTACCATATTTTTCGTTCTATATTTTACATTGCTTGACAACGGCTCCACTCATTCTTATATATCAAAATCAGTGTCCCGAGATTTTCAGATTTCAGTTGAGACCACTGAGATTGCAGTTACTGTTATGAGTCTAGTAGGTCAGTTGGTAATCGTGAATAAGATCTTCAGACGATGTCCTCTTGAAGTTCAAGAGGAGACCTTTTTTAGCCGACCTTATAGAGCTGACGTTAGAGGAGTTCGACTTGATTCTTGGTATGGATTGACTGTCCGAATATCGGGTTAGTCTGGATTGTGAGACCAAGAGAGCGACCTTGAAGACTTCTAATGACCGGACAGTTATTCTAGTTGGTAAGAGACGTGGGTATCTATCTTATGTGGTATCTTCCTTGACTGCTGATAGAATAATCTAGAAGGGTTACGAGACCTTTATTGCATGTATTTTAAATACAAATGGGTCTTTATCAAAAATTGAGGAAATACCTATAGTGAAGGAGTTTCATGAGGAGTTACATAGTTTTCCACCGGATAGAGACGTGGAGTTTGAAATTGAGACTTATCCGGGATCAGCGCCAGTTTCTATGAACCCTTACCATATGGCTCCTAAGAAGCTTAAGGAGATGAAGATTCAGTTGCAAGAGCTCATCAATCGAGGTTTTATTCGATCTAGCTCTTCACCCGGGAAGCTCTAATTTTGTTTGTCAAGAAGAAAGATGGTTTACTTCAGTTATGTATTGATTACCAAAAGTTAAACAAGTTGACCGTAAAGAATAAATATCCCTTACCCAGGATTGATGACTTGTTCGATCAGTTTCGGGGAGCCTTTGTTTTCTCAAAGATTGATCTTCGTTCTTGGTATTATTAGCTGAAGATAAAGGGGTCTGATGTTGCGAAGACGGCTATTCGCACCTGATAAGGTCATTACCGTTCGGTCTGACTAATGCTCCTGCAGCTTTTATGGATCTGATGAACCATGTATTTCAGCCCTATTTGGATCAGTTCATTGTAGTATTTATCGATGACATCCTGGTCTACTCTCGGACTGAAGCCGGACATGTTGAGCATCTAAAGATTGTTTTACAAACTCTCATAGAGCATCAGTTGTATGATAAATTGAGTAAATGTGAATTTTGGCTAAATGAGGTGACTTTTCTAAATAAGGTGACTTTTCTCAGACATGTAGTATCATCTCGGGGAATTTAGGTTGACCCGAATAAGATCGAGGCCATCGTGAGCTAGAAGCAACCCAGGAACATCTTTGAGATTCGTAGTGTCTTGGGTTTAGCTGGGTATTACAGACACTTTGTCAAGGGTTTCTCTATCATTGCATCCCCTCTGACGAAGCTGTTGAGGAAGAACGTACCCTCTATCTGGACGGATGCTCAACATAAGAGTTTTGAGAAATTGAAGACAACTTTTGAAATCCTTGACAAAGCGGTATTTATAAGTGGGTATAATAAATACCCTAATTTTCCCCTAAATTAAAAATCCCCAAATCATGAAATCCCTTATTGAAACCCTAATTTTTTTAGGGATTTAAATCGAATTACCTAATTAATTTAAGTAGCTAAATTGTAAGATTCAAAACTTTGGGGGCTTTTGTGTAATGCGGATAAAAGCTTGGGCCTTTAATTTGTGATTTACCCATTTTCCCTAGGGTATTTATACCCACTTATAACCCAAATTCCCTCAGCCCTCAATTTTGAAAGCCATTGCCGCACCCCTTTTCCCCAAATCCTTTGTAAACCCTAGCCTTATTTCGAGTTTTTCCGGCCAAACTTCGGCAAGCTTTTAGTGTCGTCCATTTGCTGTTTCGAGACTGTCGGTGTGCTCGTCTCTCCGTCGCGATCAAAACCTGACCTTCGTTTTGCCACTACCGTACGACGTTAGCGTGGAACCGCCGTGGGAAGTGTTCGACTCCCCTTAGCGCCGCCGTCCTCTCTACCTTCTCCCTCGTCAGATTCGTTCCAGTTTGGGTAAGATTCTCGAATGGTTTCCTTTGTCCGTTTTGTGTGTGAGATGAGGGGTGTGCCGAAAATCCTCCGCGATGTTGCACCGTCGTCGCAATGTTCAGAGCTGCCGCCGCGATGCTGTGTTGGTTGCCGCCGCTCAAGGGGTCTGTAAACCCTAGCTGCCCCGAGTGCAAAAGGGAGGAAGGGGGATTGCGGGCTGTGTGTGTGTGTGTTATGTGGTTTTGGGCTGAACCCAAAGCCTGAACAGGACCAGAAATCCAGTATGGAGGGCCCATGTGAGGGTATGGCTGAACGAGACCCAATACTTGGAGTGAACCGACCAAACCGAACTGGACCGAGTAAACCAATCAAACCCTGAACAAGACCGACAGTTTTAAACCGAACCGGCTGGACCGAGCGACCCATTGACCCGACCCGAGCTGACATCAGTGTTGACTTTTTGGCTGACATCAATGTTGACTTTTTGATGATGTCAGTGTTGACTTTTTGATGATGTCAGCATTAACTTTTTCTGACCCAAGTTGACTGTATGTTTTTTGATGTTTTGATTCCAAATCTGCTACCCGTTTTCCCAAATTCAAACCCGAAAGACTATTTTGCCATCTTTAATTAATTATAGTCAGTATTTTGAGAATTTTAAATATTGAAATCTGATTCAGATATTATTTTGTTCAGGTGACGTTAACTCGGAGCTTAAGAATCTTCCTTCTTCTCCACTTGTTCGACCCCATTTTGATCAGCATGCGAGTTCTACACGTGAGTATGGTTTCGTTTAGTGATTAATTTGGTGTGGCATAGTAATAGTGATTAATTGTGTTTTGTTGGCCTCGTAGGTGTTGACTCTGTCTGACCTAATACTAGAGCTGAGCGTGGGAGACGACACTCTCGATGTTGAGTTATTTAGTTGCCTAAGGTGTGTGTCTTCTTATGCTATATCACTTATGTGCTTTGTGTTATGCGTGTTTGTTGTACATGTGATTGACTGTATGTTCTGTAAATTATAATATGTTTTGTATGATGGCATAACACGCATCAGATATCTGAATCGAACTAAAATAATGTCAAACTTATATTGCATGCACTCAGAATAAATTAATAGATTGAATATACTCTCAGATTCGAAAAATATAAATCGGAACATGTCATTTCATTTGGGTTGGAAAATTGTACGGGGAAGTTTAGCGGGTTCACCATTCGGGCTGAATTCCGTTTCAGATCAGTGGTTCCACCTTTGGGTCGTTCCACTTCGGATGGTGACGTTGTAGTTATAGTGGTTCTGGGGAACCTTACTTTTCGGACGGTGTATGGAGATGGGTGCATGACATTACATTTTATGTCTCAGTTTGTATGCATATGTATATTGAGATGACTGTTGAACTATGTTTGTTGTTCAGATATTTGTTATGTGTTTTTATCTGCACTTTAGAGACACACTAAGCTTTATAGCTTACTCCCCCGTAGCTTCTCTTTTAGATACTCAGGCTTAGGCGTACGGTACTTGGAGGATTTTCATATCATTAGACTTTACCCTATTTTACAGTATGATTATTCAGACATTTGAATGTTTCTATTATTATTAAAGAAGATTTTGTATTTGGGACTTGAGACATTATTATTATTTTGAGACTTATTGGTTTGACATGCATTATTTGAATTTTCTTTCGAATTTTATAATAGCTTTTGGAATTTTGTTAAACGACTACGTTTTACTTAAATGATATAATTTTGTAGTTTCGATTATTACAATTAAATTGAGATTTGATTTATCAAACCTAATAACCTTTCTTGAGTGACAAGTTTTTTTCAAACTTAACTTCCAAGATTCGACTTAATAAATTAAGTCAAATTTAGGAGGTTACATTTAGTGGTATTAAAGCCTAGGTTCAACCCTCGGACTGTGTGGCTCACGTAAAATTTTTAACTGAAAATGATTTTGCTGCATGCTAAATGTTTTGGGGCAAAATGGGAATTTTCTAGTAAATATATTTGTTAAGAACTTTGCTTACTTTGAATAAAAACTCCAAGTACCGACACTAACCTAGGACTACTTTTTTGATAGACTACTATGCCACATCGTAAAAGTACTAGATTAGCGACCGAACGTGGTCGTGGCTAAGGTCATTCTACCTCTGTTGAGCGTGATGCTTCGCCTCCTGCGGATCTGTCGCGAAATCTAAATGAGGCGTACGATGATGATGGAGAGGATCAACATGGGGATCAAACGAGAGCTCAAAATGCAACACCTGGTCAGCAGACGCAGAGTGTTGATCCACGTGATTCTGAGGATAGTGAGACAGTGGGTATTGATTCGATTACAGTGCAGAGGGAGTTGCTTCGTTACCTCCGTCAGTCTGAAGGCGCGAGGAAACCTATTTCTACCGAGTTTCTAGCTGTTGGGATGACCATGTTTGATGGCAAGTTGGGTACAAACCCGGCTGATGCGGAGTATTGACTGAAGAAACTTAAGCATTTATTTGTTGAGATAGAATATCATGCCGACTGTTGCGTGTGATAAGTGCTACGCAAATGTGCAAGTATACACGTCGCAAGTAATAAAGTGATATGAGTATCGAGTATCGTCTCCACAGGGATTGGTTTGGGCCACTTTGCTTAAGTTACTGCACTGAAAATAAAAACACAATTGATAATAGAGGTTTTAATTAACGAGAAAAGTAAAAGCAATAAACTAAAAGAATAGATGAAAGAAAAAGAGAGAGATAAGTCAGGTTATCGTGAGTTGAGGTGTGATAGCCGATTGGATCGTCTTGGTAAAAGAGTGCAAGGGCAACTCAGTTGCCGTGGCAACTTGCACAGCGGGGTTGCCTTGGCAACTAATCGATGGTTGCCTGGGCGACTAGCTGTGCAACTACTTGGGCGGCTGGGCAGCAACTTCAAGGTTCGGCGGAGCGTTCTTCAATGGTTTCTTCTTATCCCTAAGTCGAAACTCTAGCTACTTGTGCATGCCTTGATAATACATCCCTGCGTGAATCAAGGGTGAACAACAACCAATCTTGCACTCCTCTTAGCCGTTGAAATCTTTAACTTATTCCTAAGCCGGATTAATCTTCACCATCAATAGATTGAATAAAGACCATACTCATTCGTTTCTTGAATCTAACTCTCCCGATATTAGATAAATAGATGAAGTTACGAGATCATCTCCCAATTCACTCGCAAACAAGAATAAAAGCCAAGAATGAGTAAACCTTGAATAGAAAAGTGCAAACTCTTATTACCTAAACAAAATCCAATTGTTTCACAACAACAAAACACAATAACCCCAACCGATCAAGTTAGTTCATGGTTGGGTTCAAAAGATATACAAAGAATAATCCCCAAACCATGAATCTAATGGAAGCAAAGAAGAAGAAGAAGTCGAAATTTCCCCTAATGCTCTCTTGTCGAAATTTCTCTATTTTTCTCTATATGGATTGTCGAAATCTCCTTGCTATTTATAGGGCTAGGCCAAAGTCCTTCTTTGAGGAGGAGTTTAAGTTGGAATTAAATTATCTTTAAAGAATATAATTCTTTATTATAATTGTATTCCTACTAGAACTTCTCCTATCTTCTTGGAATTTAATTCTTCTTTAATCTCTGCATGGCAATCAAATTCCTTTGGGTTTGGGCTTTGCTCCACGTCATCTTGGGCTTGTCTAGTCATTAATTTCGACATCCCTATTGCATATTCTCTTTGTCGACAATTGCCATGGCAACTGGCTCGGCGTCTCCTTCATGCATTGCCCTGGCAACTAGCTCGGCATATCCTTCATGTATTGCCCTGGCAACTAGCTCTAACCTTGCTTTGGCAAGTGATCCTGCACACATACAAAAACACACCAAAACAACATCTTTTTCCACAAAAATCACCAAGTTATGTAATCAAGCTCAACGGTGGAAAGAAACATGAATTAATGCATGAATAACTAATTATGCAACTAATATGAGCTTAAGTCTAACAATAATATGAGTAAAAAGGGTAATAAAAATAGTACTTTTGAACACTTATCACGCCCCCAAACTCGAACTATTGCTTGTCCTCAAGCAATGCAAACTAACAATTACCTGCCAAGACTTTAATCATCAAAGACATGCTTCAAACTTGAATTCAAACCTCGGAACCGTGGCACAATGTATGATCACCTTTTAATTTTTCGGATAGCACAAAAATTACCCGGAACAAAACTATAATGCTCGTGACAATGTGTGTGCGTAGTTGTGTACAAGTTGATTTTCAAGATTCTATGTGAACAATAGGCTTTTATCAATTTAATTGCCGGGACATTTATTTTTATTTTCACTAGAGCCAATTTCGGGCACCTCTAGCAAAGTAAGCAATTTCTTATTTTATTTTAGTCGACTAGAGCCAATTTCGGGCACCTCTAGCGATTCTTTAATGTGCATTAACTACTAGAGCTAGTTTCGGGCACCTCTAGTAAGAAAGTGTATTTACTACTAGAGCCAGTTTTGGGCACCTCTAGCAAGAAATTAACTTTTAATTTTCAATTTTAAATTTACCCAAATTTTAAGCAACCTAAGTTCACTAAGTTTCTTTCAATCAACAAGCCACAACCGTGTAAAAAAAATTCAGCATCATAGTAAAATTCTAAGTTCTTTTCATGTAATCCTAAAATTAAAGGTTCTTTCAATTAAGTGCAGTGGCAAAAATTCATCATTGGATATTCAACAAGTCTTAAGCAATTAAATCAAATTAAAGGCATGACAAGTAACATATGCAACCTATATGTGATTGCTAAAGATGAATGCAACTAAACATGAAACTAACTAGAAACCAACACCCCCCCAAACTCGAGAGAAGCATTGTTCTCAATGCACGTAAAAGTGAAACAAAATTTAAAAGAAACTAAATGAAATGAGTTAGTCGAAGAGGTCGTCACCTCGAGTGATGAGTTTCCTTCGTGCCGTTTGCTTGATTCAATTTCCGGTCAGTGGTTGAATGCTTGTGGCTGGTACCGCGTGAATAGCATTGCCTTGATTTGGTCCATGTTTGCCGATGCAGGTTTACTTGCATGTGCATCAGTAGTTGCCGAAGCCATTGTTGTTGCCTGGGCATCTCCAGTTTCTGTTGTGGTTGCTGTGGCGAGTAGTCGGCAGTAAATTTCCTTATCATGGTGGTTGTGAGTCTTGTTGTGGAAAAGAAAATAAAGAAAACCTGGAAACTAAAGATAATGAAGAAAAATAAAATATATCTTAAAAAATAAAGAGAAAAAATAGCAAAAAAATAATAGAACAAAATAGTTCAAAAAATAAAAATAAAAATAAAAATAAATGTATCAGTAGTTGCCGTGGCGTCGAGGGTTGCCGAGGCATGCACATCCATGGTTGTCGAGGCGTCAGGGGTTGCCGAGGCGTGTGCGTCCATGGTTGGGCAGGCGTGCGTATCAGGAGTTGCTGCGGTGTTGAAGGTTGCCGAGGCATGTGCATCCATGGTTGCCGAGGCATCAAGGGTTACTGCGGTATTGAAGGTTGCCGTTTTCGATACTTCTTATAGTCCATCCGCACCCTCCATCGGGTGATAATATTGCCCAAAAAGAGTTTGGCCAATGTGCTTGCCACTACTCCCTTTTGCGTTACCATGGTGGAGGTGTCTTTCTTCTTTGTTCGCTTGTAGTCCATGTATACTCTCCACCTTGCTACTATTCCTGAAGGCACAAATATATTAATAGGAAAAATTATATCCATTCTCAACCATTCAATTACCTCATTTTTGTCGACTTCTATCATGGTTGGATGTAGCCTTTGTTGTCGTGGCAATTGCTTGCTCAAGCCAATTGCCGTGGCAATCCGTTGTCAAATTTTGCTTTAAGTCAAGGGAAGAATCAATTTTTCAAGAGCTTTATGAATTCAAACACCTTTTTCTTTTGGCCTCTCAAACATCTCCATCGGTAGAGATTTCGATGGCTTCAAATCTACCAACCTCGGTTCCTCAAGACATACCGCAATGGACGAGGTGAGTTTTTAAAGAATTCAAAAGGTTCAACTATTACCCGCTCATATTCCATTGGCAAAGTATTATCATCTCGTTGATCTTGCATGTGGTCGTAATTGTCGTGGCAATTGTAGATGAGAGCAATCTACTGATACCGCTTTAACATCAACGTTGTAACCTTATGGGCATCGGGTTCCTCGAATTTGTTGTAGTATTGTTGTTCTCGGCTTCACCGAGTGTTGTCGCGGCATTGCTCGTTCAGGCTCCTCAATCATTGCCGAGGCAATTTGTTTTTCAAGCTCATCATGTGTTGGGCGTCTCTCTCATTGGCATCCTCTTGACCTTGAGGTTTTAGTTGTTCCTCACACATCAGATAGATTTCTTTGCATTGCTCCTTATCCTCTTGCCTTGGGACGTCAGTATCCCCAGGAATGAATTGTTGGTGCATGTTATCCATGACATATGTGGATCTCCCCAATTGATCTTCTGAATCCCCTAAGGTTGCATCCCACTGAGCTATCCTCGTATCCATAGATTTTGATAGTTCTCGAATCTCTTCAATTGATCAAGTCTAGCCAAGGAAGCTAGTAACGTTTCCTCCAATGAATTGGAATGCTCTTGAAAAGGACTACATTGCCATGGCGTATCTGTTGCTGCGGCAAAATTGTTATGGTAAAAAAAAATTGAGCTTTTTGACCATACCATGAAGAATTTTGCTGCTGGTTCCCTCTATGGTCCTCCATGTAGTTATATGCACCGAAAATGTGAGGGCAATTTTCAAACACATGATGTTCTCCACACATAGCACAAGATTTTTCCATTGTATAAGTTCTTTGGGCTTTTCTCGGTTGGTATAGGTAATCATCAAAGGGTGCAAGGAACTCTTGATTGGATTGATTCATATCTTCCAACATCATCTCTCGAATAGATTGGTTTTATTTTCCGACATGTTGATGTTCCTTAACTTTAGCGCACCTAAAATTTTTTTTTTTTTTTTGATAAAACAAACAAAAAGAAAAGTTAGTAAAACTAAGAGAGAAAAAAATGCAATAACAAAAACAACTAACACCAATTGCCAATCCCCGGCAATGGCGCCAAAAACTTGTTGCGTGTGATAAGTGCTACGCAAATGTGCAAGTATACACGTCGCAAGTAATAAAGTGATATGAGTATCAGTATCGTCTCCACAGGATTGGTTTGGGCCACTTTGCTTAAGTTACTGCACTGAAAATAAAAACACAATTGATAATAGAGGTTTTAATTAACGAGAAAAGTAAAAGCAATAAACTAAAAGAATAGATGAAAGAAAAAGAGAGAGATAAGTCAGGTTATCGTGAGTTGAGGTGTGATAGCCGATTGGATCGTCTTGGTAAAAAGAGTGCAAGGGCAACTCGAGTTTGCCGTGGCAACTTGCACAATGGGTTGCCTTGGCAACTAATCGATGGTTGCTCGGGCGACTAGCTGTGCAACTACTTGGGCGGCTGGGCAGCAACTTCAAGGTTCGGCGGAGCGTTCTTCAATGGTTTCTTCTTATCCCTAAGTCGAAACTCTAGCTACTTGTGCATGCCTTGATAATACATCCCTGCGTGAATCAAGGGTGAACAACAACCAATCTTGCGCTCCTCTTAGCCGTTGAAATCCTTAACTTATTCCTGCCGGATTAATCTTCACCATCAATAGATTGAATAAAGACCATACTCATTCGTTTCTTGAATCTAACTCTCCCGATATTAGATAAATAGATGAAGTTACGAGATCCTCTCCCAATTCACTCGCAAACAAGAATAAAAGCCAAGAATGAGTAAACCTTGAATAGAAAAGTGCAAACTCTTATTACCTAAACAAAATCCAATTGTTTCTCACAACAAGAAAACACAATAACCCCAACCGATCAAGTTAGTTCATGGTTGGGTTCAAAAGATATACAAAGAATAATCCCCAAACCATGAATCTAATGGAAGCAAAGAAGAAGAAGTCGAAATTTCCCCTAATGCTCTCTTGTCGAAATTTCTCTATTTTTCTCTATATGGATTGTCGAAATCTCCTTGCTATTTATAGGGCTAGGCCAAAGTCCTTCTTTGAGGAGGAGTTTAAGTTGGAATTAAATTATCTTTAAAGAATATAATTCTTTATTATAATTGTATTCCTACTAGAACTTCTCCTATCTTCTTGGAATTTAATTCTTCTTTAATCTCTACATGGCAATCAAATTCCTTTGGGTTTGGGCTTTGCTCCACGTCATCTTGGGCTTGTCTAGTCATTAATTTCGAAATCCCTATTGCATCTTCTCTTTGTCGACAATTGCCATGGCAACTGGCTCGGCGTCTCCTTCATGCATTGCCCTGGCAACTAGCTCGGCATATTCTTCATGTATTGCCCTGGCAACTAGCTCTAACCTTGCTTTGGCAAGTGATCCTGCACACACACAAAAACACACCAAAGCAGTATCTTTTTCCACAAAAATCACCAAGTTATGTAATCAAGCTCAACGGTGGAAAGAAACATGAATTAATGCATGAATAACTAATTATGCAACTAATATGAGCTTAAGTCTAACAATAATATGAGTAAAAAGGGTAATAAAAATAGTACTTTTGAACACTTATCACCGACCGAAAATTGAGAGCTGATGTATCATTGCTGCAGGGTGAGGCCCAGAACTGGTGGGAGGCTGAGGAAAAAGTTGTTCCAGACAGTCAAATTACATGAGAGTTTTTAGGCAGTCATTTCAGGACCGGTATGTTGGACCTGAGTATTTGGCAAAGTACCGAGATAACTTTATGAAACTGGAGCAAAATGATATGAGCATTAACGACTATGAGATAGAGTTGTATTTCTGAGAGGGTTGTATTTCTCTATCAAGACAGGGGTTGCTTTACATCATGATAAGGAGTATAAGGAGATCACCCAACGGGCCAAAACTGCTGAGCGAATTGAATTAATGAAGAAACGAAAAGAGTCTCAGGGTAATGATTGGGCTAGGAAGCAGACGACCGCGTCAGTCCAGTACAGTCAGGGAAATCAGTCTAAAAAGAGGACTAGAGATGAGTATGACCATCAGAGTTACTTTAGGGCTAGACCAGTAACATCTACTATTCCGATCGCCAGTGTTGGAAGTTCGACTAACTCTCGTGGGGTGCTACAGTATTCTTTCTGCAAGAAATGGCATCTAGACAAGTGTAGGAGGCAGAGTGGGGCTTGTTTTCGATGCAGTTCTTTTGATCATCTTTTCAGCGATTGTCCGGTGTCACCTTCATCTGCCTATATTCTGAGTCAGTCTCAGGCATCTGTTTAAACTCCTAGTAGAGGAAGAGGTCATGTAGATCTGTTGTTTCGGGTACTGCTGGTAGGGGTAGGTCTGCTCAGAGTAGAGGATCAACTGGTTTAGGGGTGAGACAGCCTGGGTAGGTTTATGATATCAGGAGGCATGAGGATCGAGATGAGCCATATGTCATTGCTGGTACTTTTTCTATCCATTCTATCTCTTATTTTGCACTGCTTGATAATGGTTCTACTCATTCGTACGTTGTCAATTCTGTATTTGGGGGTCTTAAAATTCCTGTTGAGGATGTTGCTAATACTGTTATTGTGCATAGTCTGGTAGGTAATCCTATTGTGGTCTCTAGGGTGTATAAAAATTGTCATCTTGAGATTCAGGGGGAAATATTTCTGGCTAATCTGATAGAGTTACCTTTTGGAAAGTTTGACCTTAGTCTCGGCATGGACTAGTTGTCTGCTCACCGAGTAAATCTAGATTGTGAGAAGAAAAGAGCGACTCTAAAAACTTCTGATAACTGGGAGGTAGTTCTTTTTGGAGAACGTCGGGGTTTTCTATCTAATGTAATATTGGCTCTCAAAGCTGAGAAGATGATCAAGAAAGGATCCATTGCCTACCTTGCTTATATTCTTGATCCGAGACAGTCTGACTCTGGAATAGATAAGATCTGGGTTGTGAGAGACTTTCCCGATGTATTCCCAGAAGAATTGCCTGGTGTACCGCCTAAGCGCAATGAGATTGAGTTTGGTATCGAAGTTTATCCGAGCACAGCTCATGTGTCTATGACACCTTGCCGGATGGCACAGAAGGAGCTTAAAGAATTGAAGGTACAGTTGCAAGAACTGCTAGACGGGGGATTTATCTGATCTATTGCTTCTCCGTGGGGAGCCCTTATTCTTTTTGTTAAGAAGAATGATAGAACACTTCGGTTGTGTATCGATTATCGGAAGCTGAACACGCTGACAATCAAGAACAAGTATCCCCTTCCTCATATTGATGATCTCTTCGATCAGTTCCGGGAAGCTACGGTGTTCTCTAAGATAGACCTGAGATCTGGTTACTACCAACTCAAGGTTAAGAATTTTGACGTATTCAAAACAGCTTTCCAGACACGTTATGGTCATTACGAGTTTCTTGTGATGCCCTTCGGGTTGACAAACGCTTCTGCCGTCTTCATGGATATGATGAATAGAGTGTTTCAACCCTATCCCGACCAGTTTGTTGTGGTCTTTATAGACGATATTTTGGTTTATTCTAAATTTGAGGCTGAGCATGAGGAACATCTCCGGATTGTTTTAGAAACTCTGAGGGAGAAACAGCTGTACTCAAAATTTAGTAAGTGTGAATTCTGGCTATCGAATATGATGTTTTTAGGGCATATTGTTTCTGCTGAGGGTATTCGGGTTGATCTGAAGAAGATTGAGGCTATCATGAGTTGGAAGCAACCCAAGAATGTCTCTGAGATCCGAAGTTTCTTGGGTTTAGTCGGCTATTATCGGAGATTTGTTGAGGGTTTCTCGATCATCGCAGCTCTTTTGACAAAACTTCTGAGAAAGATTGTTCCTTTTGTCTGGTCTGAGGCCCAACAGTCTAGTTTTGAGAAGCTTAAGACCGTGTTGACTGAAGCACTGGTCATGATCCAGCCTAAGCCAGAAAAGGCTTACACCGTCTACAGTGACGCTTCGCATACCGGATTGGGGTGTGTCCTGATGCAGGATGGTAAAGTAGTAGCCTATGCGTCCCGACAACTGAAACCGCATGAGTGAAACTACCCTACCCACGATCTAGAGCTTGCTGCTTTGATCTTTGCTCTCAAGATCTGGAGACACTATCTCTATGGAGAGAAGTGTTATATCTTCACGGACCATAAGAGTCTGAAATACCTTCTCACTCAGAAGGAGCTGAACTTGAGACAGGACGTTGGTTAGAGCTTCTTAAGGACTATAACTGCGAGATTGGGTATCATCCAGGCAGGCCAATGTTGTTGCCAACGCCTTGAGTCGTAATGCCATTTTAGATTTGAGTAAATTCACGATATTTGGCAATTTCGGTGAAGAAGCACGAATCGAATAATTATTCTAATATCAAGGTAAATCTAATTAGATTTGCTTTTACTGTTTTGTAATTCACAATCATTGTATTACTGGGGAAACCATGGTAGATGCTAAGCATCTTTCATTTCTGATTTCTAAACAGTGAGCTGTTCTGAAGTAGCTTCTAAATTTAAGTGCGAATTCCATCTGAATTTGCACCATTTCGAGGGTTTAGTTATGTTTTTTTAGAGCCATTCAACAATCGTGGTGCTCGGTAATCGTTTTCTCAGGAACCTATGCCTTTTCAAGTTGGTGCATGAGGAGCTTGCCGAGATTGTTAAACAGAAAAACGAGATGTCTATAATGTGCTAACCAAAAACACTGTAAGTCATTCCACAGAAATTACATCTATTTTATTTAATTTGCAATCTCTAGTGGGTATTTTTATATATATTTATTTATATATAATGTAGTTTTAGCTCAATAAATATGTAATAGAAAATTATAATAATGATGAACATAAATGTCAATTTTCAGGAGTTTTATCATATAAATTACCTCTTTTATTTTGTGTTTTCTTACGTTTTACTCTTGATTGCTTTTAGGCTACAGAAGTGATTGAAGGCATGATCATTGACAATAAAAGGTACGAAAAACATACATATACATGTATTGAGGTATAGTATTCATATTGTTGTTTTTTTGAAGTGAACTTCTGTTGTTTTACTCATGGTTATCAGGGAATCAAACAAGATGCTCAATTTGAATGTCGATGCCATCTCGAAGATGAAAAAAATTAAGATTGCTCAAAGTCCTTTGCCTCACAAATTGTTATGAACGCAAATATCTTCCTAATGAGCTTCTGCTTTTAGATTGGATGGGATATCCTTTAAGATTCTTACCTCCAAACTTCCAACCGAACAACCTTGTTGCAATTTTGTTGCCATACAGTTGCATTGAAAAACTATGGAAGGGAAATATTGTAAGAACTAATTCATCTGACCCTTGTTTTCTTGTTTATTTTAAGAACATGATCTAAATCTGCACTAAATTATTATTGTTTTCGACAGCCACTGTATAAGTTGAAAGTGGTCAACCTGAAAGGGCCCGCAAACCTGATCAAGACACCGGACTTCACAACAGCCCCAAATCTGGAAATTTTGATATTGGAGGATTGCATAAGAATAGTAGATGTTCATCCTTCCATTGGAGTTCTTTCGAGGCTTAAACTTTTGAATTTAAGAAGCTGCACAAGTCGTAGGAATCTTCCAACCAAATTTGGAATAGAATCACTTGAAACATTAATCCTAAAAGATTGCAGAAACCTTATTAGTCTCCCAAGCAGCATAGGTGGGTGTAAATGTCTAAAAACCCTTGATCTTTCTGGTTGTTATAAAGTTGAAAATTTGCCGGAGAATTTGCAGCAAGTTGTTGGAAGAGCTTGACTTAAGTGAAACAGCCATAGCAAAACCGCCATCCTTCATTTTTCAACTTAAAGATCTTAGTCTTGTCTTTGAACAGGCTCAAGGGACCATCAACTAAGTTACATTCATTGTCAGGTTTGAGTTCATTAAGAGAGCTGAAACTAAGGAACTGCAATCTTCATGATGGAGATATTCCCATTGATATTTCGTGCTTATCCTCTCCGGAAAAACTTGAGCTTGGCGGGAACAATTTCATCAGTGTACCTGCGTCTATTAATCTACTTTCCAGGCTTCAATATCTTGGATTGTCAAATTGCAGGGAGTTTGAATTGTTTCCTGAGCGTCTAACAAATCCATCAAAGGTTTGCAATGCAGTGGATTGGAGACGGTTTAGTGGTCTTCACTGCTATAGATTGGTAGAGAATATCAATTTTTTAACATTTCTGAAAGAACATTTTAAGGTCTATTTATCATTCTTTCGCATTTACGGAATGTCATACTTAAATAATTTATGGTATTAGTTACCAAGCAACATAAGTTCTATTTTTCAGGCATTTCCATATTTAAGAACAGGTTTTGATGCGGTTATACCTGGAATTGAAGTCCCAAAATGGTTCAGCCATCAAACAGTTGACTCTTCAATCAAGATACCACTGCCTAACAATATTTGGAATGATAGTCAATGGATGGGAGTTGTTTTCTGCTGCATTTTTGTCAATGATGATGCTTCGAGGGATGAGGAACTCACATGGCAAGCTGTTATCCGTCATCGAAATTCACAAGCTGGGTGTGATGGATCTGTTTGTCGGGGTAGAAGTGCTCGACGTGTCACAGGGGGCGGCTGGATTTTTATTTAAAGAATATATCGAGCCAATAATAAAGGACCACTTTTATCTCAATTATATGCCACCTGACTTATTATATCCATTTTACTTGGGTTAAAAGTGGTGAAAGTGCAATTGAGGATTTACTGACAACAGATTGCTCAAATCAGGTATTCGATGAACTTGAATTGTCAATCACATCCGATGATTGTACCAAATGTGTTAAGGTGAAGAAATGGGGGGTTCGAGTATTGTTTCATAAAGATTGGGAAGATATCAATGAAGAGTCCGCAACAGTTGGATCAATAGCTAATGGTCCCCTTATAAAGAGAAAACGTATTGTCTACGAAGATACAGACCCTGGGCTACAACTAAAAAGGATGGAGAAGTTTTTCAATTTTACAAGAGGCCAACCAGGGAAGAAGCATTAGGTATGTTCAATTTTGTTCACATTTTCAATACTTTTAGGGTATTTATTTTCAATACTCTGAAGCTATTGTGAGTGGAGACATTTATTTGGAACACTTATATGGAAGCTGTGGAAGCAAAGGAACCTTTTTCTCTTCAACGGTGAGGTTTGGTCGATGATGGATACTATTCGTTCTTCCATTGTACAGGCTAAATCGATGGGTGCTACACATTCAGGCTTCTCTCAAGTCTCCAAACTTGTGTTGCGTAACTAGGTAGTAGACTGCTGCAAGTGGAATAGTCAAGCTTAATACGGACGGAGCTTTTCAAGCTGCTATGAGATTAGCATCGTTTGGAGGCATCGCTTGAGACGATAAGGGCTGATGGATGAGTAGTTTCTTCTCTTTCTTGTAACAAATAAAAGTGAGATAGGTTCTTTTAAATACTGAAAAAGAAAAGATTGTATATGAATGGATTGAACATGAACTCGTATCCTAACTTCGGCTAATATAGTTCTTTATGCTGTTTAAAATTAAAATGCATTCACACATAAAATCTTGTGTTGTGATATGAGAACGTCTATCTCTCCGCCAGATTTTGATGGGTCGTTACAGATTCTTTCTGCTAGTTAGAGCGTGGTGCGGAGGAGATCACCCTTTAAAGGACCTTTCCCTTCGACTTTTTGTTGCTATCTCATGTGAAGATGTGTGCTGGGAAAGCTCATTCTCTCGCTCCTTGTGGTCTTGAGACCAATGTGAAATTGTTCCTATGGTGCTACCTGGTTTCAAACTTGTCTAGAATCGGTTAATAATCTAAGCAATAATTGTCAAATGTGGGGTTCCACGATTGTGGCCCTGCTGAGAGTATCCTCCGTAGAATCCAGCGTTTACTTTGACAAGTCCAAGTAAACACATCTGCCATGTGCACCAGGTGATTCACAATGTTCAGTACATTTCTGATGTCAGCAATCTGTCATTCTGATGGAGAAATTTATAGTATAACTCTTTGACTTGGCTTTCATGTTCATAGTTTAAACATCATTTGTCAATGTTGGGGGCTCCATAATTGTGATCCTGCTGAGAATATCCTCCGTACAATCCAGCGTTTAGTTGAAATGTCTCCTCTGTCATTTTCTTATATATGATATCAGAGTTGAACTATTTATTTTCAACTCTACCTCTTGTTGATCAATACAGCCTGCATTGACATGGCTTATTTCCCTTCACTCCTCTCAGCTCTCTTCTTCCTCCTACTCTCACCTTCTTCTTCACAACCCACCGAGTTCTTCTTCCCCGGATTCGAACACTTAAACAACCCCAACAACTTAACATTAACAGGGGTGTCAGAGATTGAACAAAACGGCATTCTACGCTTAACCAATGCCACCCCTCGTTTTGTAGGTAAAGCTTTTTATAGCTCTCCGTTTAGATTCAAGAACTCTACCAATGGCCCAGCTTTTTCGTTTTCGACCTCGTTTGTTTTGGCCATGATTCCCGTGTTTCAGGGGTTTGGTGGCCACGGCCTTGCTTTCACGCTCACCACTTCTGTAGATCGC
This sequence comes from Hibiscus mutabilis, assembly GCA_019671005.1. Taxonomy (NCBI): domain Eukaryota; kingdom Viridiplantae; phylum Streptophyta; class Magnoliopsida; order Malvales; family Malvaceae; genus Hibiscus; species Hibiscus mutabilis. Next base: position 39,528,483 of record CM033750.1, on the reverse strand, counting down.
AGAACACCTCCAAATCAGTATCTAGGAATCCTCAACGCTACCGAAATGGGGAACTTCTCGAACCATCTCGTTGCGGTTGAGTTCGACACGGTTCAGGATTTTGAGTTTCGAGACATGGACAACAACCATATCGGTATCGACATAAACACCTTGCGCTCGAATGCTTCGGTTCCTGCAGCTTACTACACCCGTGGCGGCTCGACAAAGCAGAATCTTACTCTCAAGAGTGGGAAACTGATCCAAGCTTGGATCGATTACGATTCAGTCGAAAACGTCATGAATGTAACCATTGCACCCACTTCTAATAGACCGACATCTCCGATCTTGTCTTTGCCCGTAGATCTTTCGCCGTTTCTTCAGGAGTTTATGTACGTTGGTTTCTCTGCTTCAACAGGCAATGTGCTTGCTAGCTCTCATTAATAGTTGAAGATTGGTAGCAGACACTATTCTGTAATATATATACTAGGGTTTTGCTGCGCAATAGACAAAATGATTAGTAGCAGACAAAGTCGGTTAGGAATTTGGGTGCTGGCCTCTCCCTTGTCCCCTGACGCCTCTCTGGCAGGTTCGTTGCTGAGTCATTCTTGGCAATGTGCTCCGACCTTAATAGTTGGTGTCCAGTTTCGTCTGCCGTTGACGTAATTGCTCTTTCCGTTGCAATTTATTTCGTTATCAAAACCAAGAACGCAGACGTAGTTGAAGATTGGGAACTGGAGATTGGACCACATAGATACTCTTACCGAGAACTCAAGCAAGCAACCAACAGTTTCAGCGACAAAACTTTACTCGGTCGGGGTGGTTTTGGTCGAGTTTACAAAGGAACACTTGGAAATCCAAACACTCTAGTTGCTGTCAAGCGAGTTTCCCATGAATCAAAGCAAGGTTTGCGTGAATTTGTTTCGGAAATTTCTAGTATCGGAAGGCTTTGACATCGGAATCTGGTTCAGCTATTGGGATGGTGCAGGAGAAGAGGCGATCTTCTTCTCGTTTACGATTTCTTGGCTAATGGCAGTCTAGACAAGTTTTTGTTTGATGAACCTAAAACCACCCTGAATTGGGACCAGAGGTTCAGGATTATAAAGGATGTTGCTTCTTGTCTTCTCTATTTACATGAAGGATATGAACAAATTGCAATTCATAGGGATGTTAAGGCCAGTAATGTACTATTAGATGATGAGCTGAATGCACGGTTAGGCGATTCCGGCCTCGCGAGATTGTATGAACACGGTTCTAACCCTGGGACAAGTCGAATTGTTGGCACAATGGGATATATAGCACCGTAGCTGCCCAAGACAGGTAAGGCCACAACGAGCACCGATGTCTATGCTTTCGGTGCATTCTTGCTCGAGGTTGTTTGTGGGCGTAGGCCAATTGATCTTGATTCATTGCCCGAGGAAGTTGTGTTGGTGGATCGGGTATGGGAGAAGTTTAGTGAAGGGAGGGTCCTTGATGTGGTGGACACTAGGCTTGATGGCCAATATGATGAAGGTGAGACGATGGTGGTGCTTAAATTAGGCCTAATTTGTTCAAATGATGTTCCTGCGGCACGGCCCAACATGAGGCAGATAGTAAGGTATCTTGATGGTGAGGCCGACTTACCGGAAATTTTGAAGCCGCCGGCTGGATTTGAAGGGGGCACCGATGGATTTGAAGCTTTTGTGCATTCGTTCTCGTCCTCGTCCTCGTCCTTGTCCTCACCGTCATCATTGGAGAAAACGAGTTCATATCCATTCTTGAAAGATGGTAATGTCGGGAGTACTGCTAGCTTTGCTTCTATTTCAAGCTCTCCAGTTTCTCTAGGACAAACTATATAGACTATAATGCAATGTGTTTGAGACTTTGAGCTTTGAATTATATGCAAAAGTGTGGAAAAATCTAAACAAAGGGAATAAAAGAAATGATTTCTCACATGAACATGGTGTTTCAATAATTCAAAGAAAAATCTAAATATAATTAAAATCAAATCGTTAGAATCATTTCTAATTTTCTCAAATGTGAATTCAATGGCCCCAATGCAACCGTAAGTCCATTTCTAAGTTGTTTCATTTAATAGTAGAGACTTAGAGGGACTAAATTGATATTTCTTATAATAAAAGGATCTGAAAGATAATTTCACCGAAATTTCGAGTTTCCTTTTAAGCCTTAGCTGTTATTTTGGATATGTTTTTCTTGAACTTGTGTTGTTTAAATTGACCACAAACCAGCCATCTTTTTAGTTTCTGTTAGTCAGCAGCAGTGGTGAACACTTGAAACGAGAGACAGAACCGAACTCAAATGAGCTTCAACACCATTTCATCCTACAAAGACACCGGAAAAACATCATACAATCCTGTCTGACTCCGTGTTCTTCGTCTCTCCTCTCACTTCCTTGTCGAAAACCCATTAACATTCCACTTCAATCATTCTCAATCAAATCCTCCATTGACAAAACACCCACCGCCGCCGCCGCCTTCGAAAACCACGTCTTGGGTCAGCCCCAATTGGCTCACTTCACTGTCCAAGTCCTTAACATTTGGCGCCAACGATGACTCGGGGATTCCCATAGCCAGTGCTCAATTGGAAGATGTGTCTGAGCTACTCGGGGGTGCCTTGTTTTTGCCGTTGTTTAAGTGGATGAATCAGTATGGGCCTATCTACCGGCTCGCTGCCGGTCCTAGGAACTTTGTGGTGGTCAGTAACCCCGCCATCGCCAAGCACGTGCTGAGAAATTATGGTAAATAGGCTAAAGGACTCGTCTCCGAGGTCTCTGAATTTCTTTTCGGGTCGGGTTTCGCCATTGCTGAAGGTTCGCTTTGGACGGTAATATATCGGTTTCCTTCACTGCTATTGGGACTGTATAGATTAGTGACAATGGATGAGTACTGTTATATATATAATCCAGTGCTCACCACGTGTTTGTTATATTTGTTCTTAAGTTTCTCTATTCGTTTGGAGAATCCAAGTTAGGTGTGAGTAAGTGTCATATTTTATAGTAACTCGTATTTTATTTGAATTTTTGTGAGTCAAATTGAGTTTATGAATTCGAGTGAGTCTATTTGCTCGAGTTCCAATTCAAATGGCTTTTATACATATATATTTCTTTCATATATTATGTATGTGCTATACATATGCCAGTAGAAGTTGAGTGACTTTAGGATAACTGTAAAAACCAATTCACTAATTATTAAAAATTTGAGTTATTCGAAGTTTTATTTTATAACTCAAACTTTATTTGAATTTTTTTGAGTCAAGTTTATGAAATTACAAGGTGTTGAATTAAGTCAAAAACTTGAGTACCTAGATGAGTGAAATTGTGTTGTCAATCTAAGGAATTGGTGTAGAGGAGTTTACTATATATGGTTGGACTTTGTGTATTAGTGGTAATGGATTCTCTATTTAAACGATTATTCTTTTGTTTGATATATAAATCTTGTGCTTGGTATCTCTATGTTGCTCGGACTTGGGTTTCATGTTTTAGGATAACCATGTTCGAATATGCTTCAAACAATAGCACTTCATGAAAAATAAAGAGTCGGAACACACCACGATATTAATTATGGGCAGAGTAGTGAATACTAAGGGAAAAAGGAGAAATCCTATGTAGGTTGATTGCTTGGCCTAGTTCTTATACATCTAGTACTTGATATCTATATTGCTTGGATCTAAGCGTTTGATACACATTTTGGATGTCTCGGACAAATGATTTCATGAAAAATGAAGAGTCGGAGCAAGCTATGATTAATTAATGACCGAGTAGTGAGTACTGAGGAAAAGAAGAGAAATCTCTTGTAGGTTGATTTGATTGCTTAGCCTTGTTATTTTGTTCAATTTAAGACTCAATCTATAGCAGGGAATGTTAGAAACTAGTTGTTCTGTTGTCTTTTACTTGAATTTTTATGTCTTTCATTTCACTTTTCGAGCATGAAATTTTTGAATTTCAATAGGCGAGGAGGAGGGCTGCGGTTCCATCTCTTCACAAGAAGTATTTGTCTGTTATGGTTGATCGGGTATTTTGCAAATGCGCCGAGAGACTAGTAGAGAAGTTGCAGCCTTTTGCATTAGACGGCACGGCTGTAAACATGGAAGAAAAGTTTTCCCAATTGACTCTTGACGTAATCGGTCTTTCGGTATTTAATTATAATTTCGATTCTCTGACAACCGATAGCCCTGTTATCAATGCAGTTTATACTGCATTGAAAGAAGCAGAGTTACGATCCACGGACATCTTACCCTATTGGAAGGCAGGTTCTTCCTCATGTTCCTTGTTTGGCTTCTCATGCTTGATCTTTTGATGACGAATTGGTTATTGATTCTGTTGCAGATTGGAGTTTTGTGCAAGATAGTTCCGAGGCAAATTAAGGCTGAAAAAGCAGTTACAGTCATTCAGAAAGCTGTTGAAGAACTTATAACAAAGTGCAAAGAGATTGTGGAAAAGGAGGGTGAAAGAATCAATGAGGAGGAATATGTAAACGATGCTGATCCGAGTATCCTTCAATTCTTGCTTGCAAGCAGGGAAGAGGTCTGCAACTGCTGTTTACTTTTTTCTTTATGATTTCTTTTCCTTTAAGTATGAATACTTTGCTTCTTGTTCTACTGTCAATGGCTCGATCTGTCACAGGTTTCGAGCGTGCAATTACGAGATGACCTTCTATCGATGTTAGTTGCAGGTCATGAAACTACCGGTTCAGTATTGACATGGACATTGTATCTTCTAAGCAAGGTACTTCTTTTCTATCTGCATCATATGTTAGGTCAGAGGCCAATGTGACCACGAGTAACTTTGCTTCGTTCTTCCATTTTCGAATGCAGGATCCCTCCTCGTTGCTAAAAGCACAACAGGAAGTCGACAGAGTTTTAGAGGGACGGCTGCCTACATATGAAGACATAAAGGATCTCAAGTTTCTAACTCGATGCATAACTGAGTCATTGCGTCTATATCCGCATTCTCCTGTAAGTTGCAAGTTTTGTAGCTTCCTTTAAAGTAGACACATACAAATACATATATATAGTATGATACGATGTAGACAACAAAGACAGACCTTGTACCATCTCCTATATCTTCTCGACTAATTGGGCCGTTTTTAAGGTTGCCTGCTTTTTGTGCCCGTAGGTCTTGATAAGGAGAGCTAAAGTTGATGACGTTCTTCCCGGAAACTATAAAGTTAAAGCTGGTCAAGACATAATGATTTCAGTATATAATATACATCATTCTTCACAGGTGCCACTTATTTTCATTGTACTTGCAATTCCTTTTCATAGTTGGATTCGTTTCTGGTTGTCGTGATTGACTTGAATATACAAGAAACTTATATGTCGCTAGGACTCATTTTCCTAATGTAATCGTGTCCGACACCTGTGTTCAATGCATATCTCTATCATCCCTTTTCTTGAGCAGCAATAACTGACATTGCTTTGCTATACTTATTGTGTCGCTTTTTTCTATCCAGGTTTGGGAAAGAGCTGAAGAGTTCGTGCCAGAAAGGTTCGACTTGGAAAGCTCAGTCCCCAATGAAACAAATACTGATTATAGGTACGAAAAGTTACCGAATCTAATACCAGAAAACAAGCATGTTTTTGTAGCTTGCTCCGCGTCCCCAATATCCTTTACACATTTGCTTTACATAATACATACTCTATCATATCAATACGATGAAATACGGTAAAATATGTTCAGGTTCATTCCGTTCAGTGGGGGGCCTCGTAAGTGTGTTGGTGATCAATTTGCTTTACTAGAGGCTATTGTTGCGCTTGCAATATTTCTTCAACGCTTGAATTTCGAGATGCTTCCGGATCAAAACATTAGTATGACCACCAGAGCCACAATACATACAACAAATGTAATTTCTCTTCATAATGACCTGTTTTTGTTCAGCATAAGAACTCATCAAGCTGATGGTTCACAATGTGTTTTTGTTGCAGGGTTTGTACATGAAGCTCAGCCATCGCAAACCCGATATTAGTTCACCAGCTTCTATGTAAGTTGCAAATTTAGCCACAGTATAAATTGTATCATGTTATAGTCATAATGCACCATAGTCGAACAAAAAACTATAACGATTTTTTTGCAATACGAATGAAATTTTAGTTTCCACATTTATGTTTGTTGCAATTCAAGTGATGCAAGAGTTTAGGCGTTCCTTGTTGAGTTTTGCAATGGTAGTTGTATTTCCTCATGCTTTACGTTCTTATGAACTACATCAGCATTAGGCAGAAGAGTAGGCCGGATTCTTCTTATTATTTAGAAATTTCTATGCATTATCAATTAGAGTTTGTGTCATGGGTCTGGACTTAGCCTAGAGGCGGCTGCAGGCACAGACCGTGACATTTGCACCCGGCTTAGGAATGCATGTAATTAAGTACGTTAAAACAAACCGGGAGGATTGAATTGAACTCAATAAACTACATAGACTTAATTAATTGGGAAAAGGTTTAAAGTTTCAAACTGGGAATATATGGATTTCATTATTCATGATGCACCAAGCAGCAAGTGACAGTCTTGTCAATATTAAGTCATATAGATACAATAATAACTATCTCCAGTCGCTTCTATCATCCAATCGGAGATGTTTAGCAGCGAGAAGAATGAGAGCTCGCCGGTGTTAACTAGACCGGTGCTTCTTGTACTTCTGCGCAAAGGTCCCGATATCTATTTCCCCATCCAGGAGCTGCCTGTTCACAGTTTCCAATTCCTCTTCCGTCGCATTCATTGCATCTACAAGTAAAACCAACTTTTATTTCTTATAGAGATATACTATGTTGCTCAGACTCCTCTTTTTCTTAAGTACTCGCATCTAAATTGAGTAACATAGGTAAGTAATACAATTAATATGTACCTTGAAGCCTATGCATAAACGATGCAGGGGAGTAGAACTTCAGAGTTTCTTCTTTCTGTCTCTCGAGCTCGTTTAGTTTTTCCTGAGCCGCAGCCAATTCAGTCGTGCAGATAATTCAGCACTGTGATTGCACGAAAGAGGTAAAAAAAGGTTTTAGAACTGATATACTAACATTAATCAGTGACAAAAGCAAAATGGTTGTTATATGTTCAGAAAATCTCACCTGGTTTCTTAGCTCCAATATTTGTGGTTCTTTATCCAAATTGCTCCCTGTTTATTGAAAACATATAAATGGGAAGTTGTCTCCCTATGCACGTTTCTATATCTATGAAATTTATAGCATTATCATAATACTCAATCGAATAAGAACTTACTAGCAAGCTGCATAGTCTCCCTGCGAAGTTCATCTCTTATCTGGTAAAAAAGTTAATCCCGAACGAGTAAGAAACAGAAAAAAACGATGAAAGACAAAGGAATGACGAGCATGGTTTTCTCATCGCATGCATGTTCAAATAAATGGTTCTAAAATAAATTGAAAGACAATTGTTTACATTGTTATAATATATTTATATTATTTATATATAGTAATATTATTTATATAATAAAATAAATTGAATTAATCTCCACTGCAATTTAAAATATATATTATTTGTGCTGGAAACAAAATAAAAATATTAAGTTGGCTTAGTGGTTAGGAGATTGCCTTTGATTTTATAGGTTTCAAGTTTAAATCTTATTGAGTGCATAGTTTTTCATATTTTCTTCCAGCAAAACGACGTCGTTTTGAGCAATTTAGTATAAAAATAACGACACTAAAACAACGTCGTTTTGGTCTAGCATTCAAGTCATTACGTCGTTAAGAAATTAACTGCACGATGGTATAAATGAGTCGAAAAATAAATTTTAATAGTATTTTAAACCAATTGAGTGATTAGTGGTAAAAACGAGTCACCCAATAATTTAGTGGTACCTGACATAATTTATTCTTTTAAAATTTAACCCTTTTGCATGTGAATGATTTTTTAGTGGGTTAGTGTTAACAGCCTCACTAAATTCCATGTAATTATTAGATATTGAAAATTAACAAAATTTAAAAAAGATAGATATATATATATATATATAACCTTTTTGTTTACTTTGTTGCCTGAACTTGTATTTTTCCCACGTGTAAATATTTTTTTGGAAATAGGCTTAAATGAAAAATAAGTGGTTAAAATATATTTTTTTTAATTTTAAGTGGTTAAAGTATTTTTTATAAAAATATGTGCCAAAAGTTTCAACTATTACAAATTTAAGTGCCTGACAGTTAAAGGGTGTTAAATTTTTTTAACTAATTAATGCTTGACACGTGGCACTAAGTTAAATTTTTTAAAGAAAAATACCCCAAAATTACAATTTTTCATAAAATCCTAAAATTTTGCAATTTTTATAAAACAGTCCTCAAATCTCTAAAATTTCCCAAACCCAAAATCTCATATCGCCACCGATCACCGTTGATCGCCGCCCCTGAGCACACCACTTTGGTTGTTGTATCAAGGCAGTCATTTCTCCCAACAGGACGTCGTCAAAAATGCAGAATGGCATGCCAGTCGACGTTTGGTTACACGTCGTTCAGCATTTCTGACGACGTCATGTTGTGAGAAATGGTTGCCTTGGTCTAGCGACCAAAGGGGTGTGCTCAAGGGCGACGATCGACGGCGGAAGTGATGACGGTTTGTGGGTTTGGGTTTAGAAAATTTTAGGGATTTGGGGATTTTTTGTAAAAATTGCAAAATTTCAGGATTTTATGAAAAATTGAAATCTTTTATAAAAAAATGTTTTAAGTTTTTAATATTAAAAAAATAAAATAAATATGTCACATGTCAAACATTGATTGACTAACAATTTTTAACACCCTTTAACGGTCAGGCACCTAAAATTATAACAATGTAAACTTTAGTCACGTAAAATTATAACGGTTAAAACTTTAAACACCTATTTTTAAAAAAAAAGAATTTAGGCACCTAAAATTTAAAATATATACTTTAAGCACTTATTTTTTCATTTAAGCCTCGCAAATAAAACGGAGTATTTGCTAACGCACCATTGCAATTATACTCTAGTCTTAAACTTATATTAACTTGAGATTATATCATTTCTTACAAGATTTTACATTTGTGTGTGCCTAATAGAATTTTTTTTCATGGAAAAGTGTTAGATTGATTAAAAATGAAACAATGAGTAACATTTATCTATAAGTAACAACATTATTATTATTATTATTATTATTATTATGAGCGAAGCCACATGAGGTCGGCAAGGGTTTAGTCCTTGTAGCCATTCGTACAGTCTATTTTATTTTTAATTTGGCCTTTGTAGGGTTTTATATTATAATTATTTTATTTATTTTAATATCATAAAATGGTTATTATCTTAGTGAAATAATGTGTAAGGAAATTTAAGTTTATCTTACTTAAAGTTAGTTAAATCAGGTCTTGTTGGTGACATTTTTTAATTTTTTATTATTTTATTCTCGGTCCCTTAACTTTCAATTCCTGGCTTCGCCCCTTATTATCATTTACCATTAAGACCATTGATGAGTTCTTAAGTGATACATATTTTATATATAGGATTATTATTTTATACACAATGAAAAAAGTTTCACAAGCAGCGTTATTTAGGGATTTAGGGTTTAAGAGTTTATGTTGTATGGTTTAGAATTTGGAGTTTATGACTAGAATTAAGAGTGTATGGTTTATGATTAGAGTTTTAGGATTAGGATTTTAGATTTTAACTTGAAAATATGTATGCTCGTATATTTTTTTACACTAGCAGCATCAAATATCCCCCAATATATATATCAAGGGAAAATTTTGATACATAAGCTTGTTAGATTTAGGATTTATAGTTTAGATTTAGGGTCTAGAGTTCATAGTTTATGTTTACGATTTATAGTTTAGATTTAAGGATTAGAGTTCACATTTTAGGTTTTAGGGTTTTTAGATTTTAAAGAATGGTTGTGTAAGCTTGTATCAAAATATAACTCATATATTAATAGGGTTGTATTTTGATACAAGGTGTGTAAAAAAATATTACACAACCCTTCTTTAAAATTTAAATTCTAAATTCCTAAACCTAAAACTCTAAAATTTAAATCCTAATCCTAAAGCCTAAACTTTGCCCTAAAACTTAAATTTTAAAGCCTACAATCTAAACCCTAAATTTAACAAGCTTGTATAAAGTTTACGCAACTTGCATATCAAAGTTTTTTTTTTCTATATTAATACAAGGGAAAATATTTCACGCACTGACGGTAGAAAACTTGTTTTCCACAAGCGAGTCCAAATTAGAGTTTAAGGGTCCATGTTTTAAAATTTTAGGTTGTAGGGTTTAAAATTTATGGTTTAGGGTTTCAATTAGGTTTTATGGATTATGATTTAGGGTTTAAGGCTTTAGGACTAAGTTTTAAGATTTTAATTTTTATAGTCAAATTAGTCATACTTGTGGGACAGAATTATTTGTCAGTATATGATTAAGGACGGACACAGAACTTTATATTAGGGGGCAAACTTATAAAATTTTAGGAGGGGGCGAAAATAGATTTTCAATAGCAAATAGATAGAAAATTTGTAAAAAAATTTAAATTATCTAGAAACTTCAAACTTTTAGGGGGCGACCGCCCCCTCCAGCCCCCTTTAGGTCTATCTTAGTGTATGATATAATTACCCATTAATATAAGAATAGAAATTTTCTACCCTTTTAGTGCTCTTATTTATGCCCTCACTAAAAGATCAGATTTAAGGTTTAAAATTAAATTTTAAGGTTAGAGCTTAAAATTTAATTTTTTTAATATTATAAAATTTAATTTTTTTTAATATTAAGCATAGAAACGATATCGGTCAAAGATTTTTGTTCCTAATATAATTTATGAAATTTGAAAAATGAAAGAAGTGGTAACGCTATGAAGAGGCGCGTAAGGTAACGGAAACCTGGCTGTTTTAACGTCCCATGCAAGAGAATACTCTGATTTTTAATATCGTCTCTCAAAAACGGTAAAAATTCAAACTTTCTCTTTATTAATCCCACTCTCTAAATAACGCAAAACAGAAATCAAATTCGAAAATCGTAACGCCAGTTTCTCTCTTTTATCTTTTTCTACAAAAGTCTCAATTTTTCCATTGAAAACTGTTGGCCTTTTCTGTTTGGAATTCAGTGAATCTTTCTTAGCTAAGGTAGTAGAGTACTGAGAGGATCAATGGCGGTTCCAACGGCGGTACGTTGCCGGCGTCGACAGTTTCGTTGTACGTCGGGGATTTGCATCCCGATATCAACGACGGGTCACTCTTCGATGCTTTTAATCAGCTCAAAGGAATAACCTCTGTTCGTGTTTGTAGAGATTCATCCACGAGAAGGTCTCTTTGTTATGGCTATGTTAACTTCAGTTCTCTTGAGGATGGTGAATATTTTACACTGCTTTTCGTTTCTTATTATTTCTGTGTTTTGATTTCATTTTCCCAGATAGAAAATTTAGTCATTTTTAGTTAACTTTTTTATGTATGGTTCATGTTTCTCTTTTTTTGATATGACTAGCACATTATGCAATGGAGAAAATGAATCACCGTTTGGTTAATGGGAAAATGATAAGGGTGACATGGTCACTTCCAGATCCTGATGCAAGAAAAAGTGGAGTTGGAAATGTGTTTATCAAGGTACAAAAACACCCTTTTTGTTCTTCTTTTAACTGATATATTCTAATTCATTAGTGGAATTTTGAATCTGAAATGATTTGGATTTTTTTGGATTTGCTTCTCCAGAATCTAAATGAATCGATTGATAGTTTGGGGTTGCAAGAATTGTTTCAGAAGTTTGGGAATGTAATATCTTGCAAAGTTGCAACATTTGAAGATGGGAAAAGCAAAGGTTTTGGATTTGTTCAATTTGAATCTAAGGAATCTGCAATTGCTGCTATTGAGAAGCTTAATAACACCATGATTGGTGATAAGAAAGTGTAATAATTTTCATTTTACTTATCTTCTATTGAAATGTATGATTTCAGAAGTTTAATTCTTTTCTTTTTGGTCCCCAGATATGTTGGGAAATTCATGAAAAAGTGTGACAGGGTTTTGCCAAGTCCTGATGTTAAATATACAAATCTGTATGTGAAGAATTTGGATCCAGGTATCACTGAAGAGATTTTGCGGGAGAAATTTTCCGAGTTTGGAAAAATTGCCTGCCTGGTAGCAAGGGATGAAAATGGTGCCTCAAGAGGTTTCGGCTTTGTGAACTTCGAATGTCCTGATGATGCCGTACGGGCAATGGAGTCGATGAATGGATCACAACTTGGTAAGCTTTCTTTTTCTATGTTTTTGCCAACTCTTCAAGTAACATAGTTCTAACACTCTTTTCGTTCGTTTATGGCATAATTCAATCCAAATGAGGCCTAATACACTGGATTTGATGTATGGTTGTATACTTGTGTTCCTTAGGTTCAAAGGTTCTATATGTAGCAGGGCACAAAAGAAAGAGGAACGCGAGCAAATATTGCTAATCAGTTCGAGGAACGAAGGAAGGAGCAAATCATGAAATACAAAGTAAGCTTTCCTGAGCTCATTTCTCTACATGATGGAATTCAGATTATGAATTGTGTTTATTCCTTTCACCATTGTTTACCTTTCTCCAAATTTCAGGCTTCAAATGTTTATGTGAAGAACATTGATGACAGGGTGATCGATGATGAGCTGAGAGATCTTTTCAGTCTGTGCGGTACAGTTACTTCTGCAAAACTTATGCGAGATGACCAAGGAATAAACAAGGGGTTTGGATTTGTCTGTTTCTCTGCTCCGGAGGAGGCCGCTAAAGCCGTCGGCATGTTCCATGGTAAGTTAATGAGTCTTTTAGAATCATTTAGGAAGTTATTCACTTGTGACTTGCTTCTCAAGTTTCATGTCTTTCGTCCAGGAATTGTATATGTTTTAGGATATATGTTCCACCGGAAGCCGCTGTATGTTGCGATTGCTCAAAGGAAGGAGGATAGACAAGCACAGTTGCAACTTCAGTACCTGCAGCGTCTGGCAGGATTAGCAGGCCCTTCCACAGCTATTCTCCCTGGAGGATATCATCAGCTTTACTACACATCTCCAACTGGCATTGTTTCTCAAGTACCTCCGAGGCCGGGGATGGTGTACCAGCCTTTAGGTTTAAGGCCAGGATGGAGGGGTAATGTCTTTGCACCACCAGCCAGACCAGTCTTTCAACCATCACTGCCCTTGGTATGTATTCATCCTAGGTTCCTATACAAGTACATTAGAGGTACAAACTACTATATGAGTACGAGTATACGAGTACTTATTTATGTTATGTCGTAGTTACCTACTGCTCCAAGACAAACCAGGCAAACCGGGCTCGGATGAACGGTCGTGCTCTTATGCAGCTGACTCAGACGGTGAATTCTTCAAAAGATCAAAGTAACCAACAGGTTGATTTTCTTCCCCTCTCTCTGTCCCTTTTATAGGGATTCACTTGTTATATATTTTCAAGACTATGTTGCTCCAGCTCTACATTTTGCAGCGGCCTAAATATGTACCGAACAGTCGAGCTCGGGAGGTGAACAAAGGCTCTGATGCCACACCAGCTGGTTCGAACTCTGTTTCAGATTTGACACAAGGTACTGAGACGCTGAGTAGCATGCTTGCTGTGGCTTCACCCGAGCAGCAAAAAACAATACTTGGCGAACGACTTTATCCCCTTGTTCAGAAGCACCAGGTGATTTCCATAGCCTAGAACACTTCAGGAATATCTTATAGCCAGTTACTTGAATTTTAGACACGATCCGACATGAGTATATTCACTTTCTTAAATGTTATTTCATATACTTAATGAATGATACTACAACTGATGTTGCTCCAACTCTTTGTTATTTATGTCAAGCACTAGAGTCCATTGCATTCTTCATTTACGTATGTCAAGCATTCGTGTCCATTGCAGATTCGAACATGTTGCATAGACCTCAACTCTTTGTTTACTGCTCGGTCTTAATTTTTCTTGAAGTATTTATGTCCAACACTCATCTCCATCGCATACTCGTTATACAAGTACATAACTCTTCAATGACACCATATCCAAAACCAAGTAGCATAGACACACTTGGCACCTATATCCAGATACGAGTATCAAACACGAATACTTTCCAAAACTAACATGTTTCTCTCTTGTTTTGTTTATCTTGTGTACAGCCTGATCTGGTTCCAAAGGTCACTGGAATGCTTCTAGAGATGGACAACTCTGAACTGCTTCTTCTATTAGAATCACCAGAAACATTGGCAGCCAAAGTGGAGGTTCTCAAGCTCTCAAATGCTAAAGTGACAGGCCAAGATGCCCTTCATCCCAATTTCCTTTCTGCTGGAGTTGCTGTCAATTGAAACTAACAAATTTCCCCAAAAGTACTCTATTTAAGTTAGTTTTTCTTTATAGGTCCTTTGAACATTGTTTTTCCTTGACATTGACTATGAATTTGAATGTGGATTAAAATGGAAATTGGGTTTTTTTTCTTTGGATTAGTATTTTTTTCAGATCTTACAGAGCAGACTAACAACTAGTCATATAGTTCCCGAGTCAGAATATCCATCACTTCAGGCGGTGGCGCAGCGAAAACCAGATCACCTACAGGCCTCCCTCGAGCCATCTGTAACAGTATGGAAGGTAGAAAGCAGAGAAAATAGAGAAGAGAAGATATATAGAGTAAGAAAAGTGATCACAAATTGTTTGATAGTGTCTCTCTACACACTATTCAGTAATATATATACTAGTGTTTTGCTGCGCAATAGACAAAATGTTTAGTAGCAGACAAAGTCGGTTAGGAATTTGGGTGCTGGCCTCTCCCTTGTCCCCTGACGCCTCTCTGGCAGGTTCGTTGCTCAGTCATTCTTGGCAGTTCCCTCTCCTAGCTGGCTGGTAGTTGTTGCATCATTCTCCACATCGCTCGTGACATTGCCTTACCCAAATTCAGGAACCTTGTCCTCAAGGTTCGAGGCAGCAGTTTCCTGGGCATTCTCTTCTATATCAACATCGAAAGGCAGTGGCGTAACTTGTTCCAACGGTTGTCCCTTATATGGTTTGAGTTGCGAAATGTGGAAGACAGGGTGAATACGTGATGCTTCCGGCAGCTCCAGCTTATACGCCACATGTCCCACACGTTTGAGTATTCGATATGGGCCAAAAAAACGCGGACCGAGTTTCTGTTGTCTCTTCTGTCGAAGTGAGATTTGTCGATATGGCTGTAGAGGCACAAAGACCTATTTCTCTTCCTCCAATTCTACCTCTCAACGGTGCTTATTGGCTTGGTCTTTCATTCGTACCAGAGCTCGTTCCAAGTTTTGCCTCAATTCCCTTAACACTGCATCCCTATCCTGCAGCTCCCTTCCCAATTGGTCATGTTTCGAACTTCCCTCCACATAATCCACAATTTTTGGAGGATCTCTCCCATACAGAGCCTTGAAGGGAGGCATTCCTGCCGAGGTTTGGTAGGCTATATTATACCAATACTCTGTCCATGGCAAGTATTTTTCCCATTGTCGAGGTTCACAACCAGTTAGGCATCGTAAATACATTTTCAAGCACCTGTTTAAGGCTTCGGTCTGGCTGTCCGCTTGGGGGTGGTAAGCTGAGCTCATTCGCAGCTCCGTTCCTTGCATTCTAGCCATTTCAGTCCACAACTCACTCACAAAGATCATATCCCGATCACTGGCCATCGAACGTGGAATGCCATGCAACTTAACTACCCCTTGTATCAGCAATTTAGATATATAAACACTATCAAAATATTTGGAAAGAGCAAAGAAATGCCCATATTTCGTTAGTCGATCCACCACCACAAGTATTGCTTCCTTACCATTCGACTTCGGCAGGGCAGTGATGAAATCCAACGATATATCCTCGAACACTTGCTCCGAGATGGGCAGGGGTTGAAGAAGCCTCGCGGGAACTAAGCTGGCATTAACCTCGATGGTTGTCCTAGCGCAGTGGCGCATGAATTAGCATGGTGGTGCTTGTTGGGGGAAATTGTCATGGAATCAGTGCACACGCGGTGCATGTCGTTAACCATGATGATGATCCCAACGTAGTGGTGCATCAGGGTACAGTGGTACTCTATAGTGATGTAACACAGTGGCGTTTGTGATTTAAGGCACGGTGGTGCTTAACTTTTATTGGCTTTAAGGTGCCTAATGGTAAGGCGCAATGATGCTTGTTACTTAGCGCAGCGGCGCTTGCGACGTAGGGCACAGTGGTGCTCACTTCTATTCTATTGTAGTGGCATGTTTTGTATGTTGATTTGTGATGTTAATCTTCATGAGGCATTGTGGTGCTTGTTAAATTATTAAGCATGATTCTTGATTATTGTTGGTTGGAACACTAACAATTGATTCTCTTCTGGCACGTTGGTGCCTGGTTGTGTTCTCAGGATACCATGAGCTTGTGTAATCTCTGGGATGGCTAGACATCAGTACCTTGGGTCCGTGGATCCCGATAGGTTTGAAGCATCCGTTGCTGCGATGAAAGAGCATATGGTTTCGGGAGACCGCATTCGAGAAATTGAAGAAAATCAACAGGAACTGGCAGATGCCATAAAGGAGATCAGTAGCAATGCGAAGAAAGCTATAGATGAAATGAGGGATGAGTTGGAAGAGCTCAAGTGTGTTGTAAACCTGGTTCAGACAATTGTGGGAAACTTATCTGCAAGTGGCAGGATCCAGAGGGCAAGAGTCCTAGAGCCTCAACGGTTTGAAGGGAATAGGGATGCTAAAGAACTTGAGAATTTCTTGTTTGACATGGAACAATACTTTTGAACAATGGGTACCTCGTCTGAAGAGGACAAAGTCTCTGTGGCCTCAATGTGCTTAGTAGGTGATGCAAAGTTGTGGTGGCGCGCTAAGTTCACTGATGGGGTATGTTCTATCAAGACGTAGGATAAGCTGAAGAAGGAATTGATGGAGTCGTTCTTCCCCGAGAATGTGGAATATGTCGCGCGAAAAAAGTTGAGAGAACTACATCACACAACATCTGTGCGTGACCATGTATGGGATTTTGCTACTTTGATGTTGGACATCAAGGACATGTCTGAGAACGACAAGATATTCTATTTCCTTGAGGGGCTCCAGCATTGGGCCAGGATCGAGATCCAAAGACAGAGACCAAGTAATGTGGCTGAGGCAATTGTTGCGGCTGAACGTCTTAGTGACTATAATGATAACTCTCTAAAGCGTAAGGTTTCATTCTGGAACGATAGTAATGATCATCGTGGCAATGGGAATGGTCGTGGTTCTAGTAATGGCAATGGGTATGGAAATGGAAACGGTGCAGGCAACGGGGATGGTAGTCAAAAGAGAGGGGGCAGAGCAGAAAAGTCTCCATATTGGGGAAACAATGGGAGGCATCAGGATACTGTTACCTTGCAGGACAGAAAAAACCGCACAAGGGGATTAGAAAATGATGCATCCAGGCAAACTTTACGTTGCTTCCTTTGTAAGGGTCCTCATCGAGTGGCATCTTAGCCGCAGAAAGGTGCACTAAATGCGTTGAAAGTCATTACACAAGATGAGGATGTGTTAGACCACCATACTGAGAATCAAGAGGGCAAACCGGCTAGAGTGGGTTCTATTCGTTTTCTGTGTGCTATGGCTTCACAACCAGGAAGATCAATGATAGAACTTGAGAGAGGCCTGATGTATGTGGACATTATCTTGAATGGGAGAACTTTGAAGGCTATGGTAGACGCAGGCACAACAGATACGTTCATTTCTCCTGAGGAAGCAAAGCGGTGTAATATGAAAGTCATCAAGGATGGAAAGCATATGAAGACGGTGAATTCTGCAGTCTTGGCAACGTGTGGAAGTGCTAAGAAAGTGTAGACCAAGGTTGGACCATGGGAAGGGAACATTGATTTTACTGTGGCTCCAATGGATGACTATGATGTTGTCTTAGGGCTGGACTTCATGATATCGTCTCAGGCCATTCTAGCTCCTTCAGAAGGCCGTTTGATGTTTCAAGTGGACCGTCCAGGCACGGTTGCAGTTACTATTCTTCCAAGGGATAATGAGAAGACTTTGACAGCAATCCAAGTGGGCCCGAGAGTTCAAGAATATACAGTCGACGAGGACGTTGACAAATTAGGTGGGGGAGGATGTTGTGGCCTTCTCTTGTCATCGACCACAATCGAGTAGTTGCGTCATGACCAACCATTTGGGGCCTCATGGCTTGGTAAAGAATAAGTGTCTTCATTTCAAACATTGTTATGTTTTAGGGAAAGAGTCATCATTTTAAAGCATTTCTTTGGGTTAGAGAAAAGTGTCCTCAGTTCAAGCAAGTTAATGTCTATTTGGGTTATTCCTACTATGTTTTTTTCGCATATATGTAGGGGTGGACAGTCGGCTGAGATTGCGCTGGTCCACGGGTCAAGGCATGCTTCCTACACACCATCGAGGCGGCCCCTACCGCCCGAGTCGATGGTGTGGTCGAGCCTTCTTTTGTAACCTGAACATTTCTTCTATTTAATAAAACCACTTTTTCCATCGGGGAAGGTGGGGGCCGACTATGAGCATCCGCTATGCCCTACGATATCGGCATGTGGCTTGAAGGATCATCTTGTGGCCTGAAGGATCATCTTGTGGCTTGAGGGATCATCATGTGGCTCGAGAACTGACGCGTTGCGTGCTTTATCTTAAACGGATATATAGAGAATGTGGGCTGACTTGGTCGGGAAGTGTCCCTTCTGAGTGCCGCACGACATACTTACCGAGTGAACGGAGGTATGTACGTGACACCAAGCACGTGTTGAGAAATTATGGTAAATATGCTAAAGGACTTGTCTCTGAGGTCTCTGAATTTCTTTTCGGGTCGGGTTTCGCCATTGCTGAAGGTTCGCTTTGGACGGTAATATATCGGTTTCCTTCACTGCTATTGAGAATGTATAGATTAGTGACAATGTATGAGTACAGTTATATATAAAATCCAGTGCTCACCACGTGTTTGTTATATTTGTTCTTAAGTTTCTCTATTCGTTTGGAGAATCCAAGTTAGGCGTAAGTGTTATATTTTATAACTCAAATTTTATTTGAATTTTTTTTTAATCAAATTGAGTTTATGAATTTGAGTCGAGTCTATTTGTTCGAGTTCTAATTTAAATGGCTTTTATACATATATATTTCTTTCATATTATGAATGTGCTATACATATACCAGTAAAAGTTGATTGACTTAGACTCGAACTTGAAAACTAATATACTAATTATTAAAAATTTTGAATTATTCAAAGTTTTATTTTATAACTCGAACTTATTTAAATTTTTTCGAGTCGAGTTTATGAAATTAAGTCAAAAACTTGACTACCTAGATGAGTGAAATTGTGTTGTCAATCCAAGGAATTGGTGTAGAGGAGTTTACTATATTTGGTTGGACTTTGTGTATTAGTGGTAATGGATTCTCTATTTAAATGATTATTCTTTTGTTTGATATGCAAATCTTGTGCTTGGTATCTCTATGTTGCTCGGACTTGGGTTTCATGTTTTAGGATAACCATGTTCGAATATGCTTCAGACAATAGCACTTCATGAAAAATGAAGAGTCCGAACAGACTACGATATTAATTATAGGCAGAGTAGTGAATACTAAGGGAAAAAAAGAGAAATCCTATGTAGGTTGATTGCTTGGCCTCGTTCTTGTACATCTAGTAGTTGATATCTATATTGCTCGGACTTGGATCTAAGTGTTTGATACACATTTTGAATGTCTCGGACAAATGATTTCATGAAAAATGAAGAGTCGGAGCAAGCTATGATATTAATTAATGACCGAGTAGTGAGAGGAAAAGAAGAGAAATCTCTTGTAGGTTGATTGCTTAGCCTTGTTATTTTGTTCAATTTAAGACTCAATCTATAGCAGGGAATGTTAGAAACTAGTTGTTCTGTTGTCTTTTTCTAGAATTTTATGTCTTTCATTTCACTTTTCGAGCATGAAAATTTTGAATTTCAATAGGCGAGACGGAGGGCTGTGGTTCCATCTCTTCACAAGAAGTATTTATCTGTTATGGTTGATCGGGTATTTTGCAAATGCGCCGAGAGACTAGTAGAGAAGTTGCAACCTTTTGCATTAGACGGCACGGCTGTAAACATGGAAGAAAAGTTTTCCCAATTGACTCTTGACGTAATCGGTCTTTCGGTATTTAATTATAATTTCGATTCTCTGACAACCGATAGCCCTGTTATCAATGCGGTTTATACGGCATTGAAAGAAGCAGAGTTACGATCCACGGACATTTTATCCTATTGGAAGGCAGGTTCTTCCTCATGCTCCTTGTTTGGCTTCTCATGCTTGATCTTTTGATGACGAATTGGTTATTGATTCTGTTGCAGATTGGAGTTTTGTGCAAGATAGGTCCGAGGCAAATTAAGGCTGAAAAAGCAGTTATAGTCATTCAGAAAACTGTTGAAGAACTTATAACAAAGTGCAAAGAGATTGTGGAAAAGGAGGGTGAAAGAATCAATGAGGAGGAATATGTAAACGATGCTGATCCGAGTATCCTTCAATTCTTGCTTGCAAGCAGGGAAGAGGTCTGCAACTGCTGTTTACTTTTTTCTTTATGATTTCTTTTCCTTTAAGTATGAATACTTTGCTTCTTGTTCTACTGTCAATGGCTCGATATGTCACAGGTTTCGAGCGTGCAATTACGAGATGACCTTCTATCGATGTTAGTTGCAGGTCATGAAACTACCAGTTCGGTATTGACATGGACATTGTATCTTCTAAGCAAGGTACTTCTTTTCTATCTGCATCATATGTTAGGTCAGAGGCCAATGTGACCACGAGTAACTTTGCTTCCTTCTTCCATTTCAGAATGCAGGATCCCTCCTCGTTGCTAAAAGCACAACAGGAAGTCGACAGAGTTTTAGAGGGACGGCTGCCTACACATGAAGACATAAAGGATCTCACGTTTCTAACTCGATGCATAACCAAGTCATTGCGTCTTTATCCACATCCTCCTGTAAGTTGCAACTTTTATAGCTTCCTTTAAAGTAGATACATACAAATACATATATACATACATGTATATAGTATGATACGATGTAGACAACAAAGACAGACCTTGTACCATCTGTATCTTCTCGACTAATTGAGCCGTTTTTATGGTTGCCGGCTTTTTGTGCCCGTAGGTCTTGATAAGGAGAGCTAAAGTTGATGACGTTCTTCCCGGAAACTATAAAGTTAAAGCTGGTCAAGACATAATGATTTCAGTATATAATATACATCATTCTTCGCAGGTGCCAGCTTATTTTCATTGTACTTGTAATTCCTTTTCCTAGTTGGATTCGTTTCCTGGTTGTCGTGATTGACTTGAATATAAAAGTTACTTATATGTCGCTAGGACTCTTCATTTTCCGAATGTAATCGTGTCCGACACCTGTGTTCAATGCATATCTCTATCATCCCTCTTCTTGAGCAGCAATAACTGACATTGCTTTGCTATACTTATTGTGTCGCTTTTTTCTATCCAGGTTTGGGAATGAGCTGAAGAGTTCGTGCCAGAAAGGTTCAACTTGGAAAGCTCAGTCCCCAATGAAACAAATACCGATTATAGGTACGAAAAGTTACCGAATCTAATACCAGAAAACAAGCATGTTTTTGTAGCTTGCTCCGCGTCCCCAATATCCTTTACACATTTGCTTTACATAATACACACTCTATCATATCGGTACGATGAAATACGGTAAAATATGTTCAGGTTCATTCCGTTCAGTGGAGGGCCTCGTAAGTGTGTCGGTGATCAATTTGCTTTACTAGAGGCTATTGTTGCACTTGCAATATTTCTTCAACGCTTGAATTTCGAGCTGGTTCCGGATCAAAACATTAGTATGACCACCGGAGCCACAATACATACAACAAATGTAATTTCTCTTCATAAATGACCTGTTTTTGTTAAGCATAAGAACTCATCAAGCTGATGGTTCACAATGTGTTTTTGTTGCAGGGTTCGTACATGAAGCTCAGCCATCGCAAACCCGATATTAGTTCACCAACTTCTATGTAAGTTGCAAATTTAACCATGTGTCTGTTCAGGTTCATTCCGTTCAGTGGAGGGCCTCGTAAGTGTGTCGGTGATCAATTTGCTTTACTAGAGGCTATTGTTGCACTTGCAATATTTCTTCAACGCTTGAATTTCGAGCTGGTTCCGGATCAAAACATTAGTATGACCACCGGAGCCACAATACATACAACAAATGTAATTTCTCTTCATAAATGACCTGTTTTTGTTAAGCATAAGAACTCATCAAGCTGATGGTTCACAATGTGTTTTTGTTGCAGGGTTCGTACATGAAGCTCAGCCATCGCAAAACCCGATATTAGTTCACCAACTTCTATGTAAGTTGCAAATTTAACCATGTGTCTGTTCAGGTTCATTCCGTTCAGTGGAGGGCCTCGTAAGTGTGTCGGTGATCAATTTGCTTTACTAGAGGCTATTGTTGCACTTGCAATATTTCTTCAACGCTTGAATTTCGAGCTGGTTCCGGATCAAAACATTAGTATGACCACCGGAGCCACAATACATACAACAAATGTAATTTCTCTTCATAAATGACCTGTTTTTGTTAAGCATAAGAACTCATCAAGCTGATGGTTCACAATGTGTTTTTGTTGCAGGGTTCGTACATGAAGCTCAGCCATCGCAAACCCGATATTAGTTCACCAACTTCTATGTAAGTTGCAAATTTAACCACGGTATAAATTGTATCATGTTATAGTCATAATGCACCATAGTTCACCAACTTCTATGTAAGTTGCAATTACAAGTGATGCAAGAGTTTAGGCGTTCCTTGTTGAGTTTTGCAATGGTAGTTGGCTTTCCTCATGCTTTACGTTCTTATGAACTACATCGGCATTAGGCAGAAGAGTAGGCCGGATTCTTCTTATTTAGAAATTTCTATGCATTATCAATTAGAGTTTGTGTCAAGGGTCTGGACTTAGCCTAGAGGCGGCTGCAGGCACAGACCGTGACATTTGCACCTGGCTTAGGAATGCATGTAGTTAAGTACGTTAAAACAAACTGTGAGTATTGAATTGAACACAATAAACTACATAGACTTTTAATTGGGAAAAGGTTTAAAGTTTCAAAATGGGAATATATGGATTTCATTATTCATGATGCACCAAGCAGCAAGCGACGGTCTTGTCAATATTAAGTCATATAGATACAATAATAACTATCTCCAGTCGCTTCTGTCATCCAATCAGAGATGTTTTAGGAGCGAGAAGAATGAGAGCTCGCCGGTGGTAACTAGACCGGTGCTTCTTGTACTTCTGCACAAAGGTCCCAATATCTATTTCCCCATCCAGGAGCTGCCTGTTCACAATTTCCGATTCCTCTTCCGTCGCATTCATTGCATCTACAAGTAAAACCATCTTTTATTTCTTATAGAGATATATTATGTTGCTCAGACTCCTCTTTTTCTTAAGTACTCGCATCTAAATTGAGTAACATAGGTAAGTAATACAATTAGTATGTACCTTGAAGCCTATGCATAAACGAGGCAGGGGAGTAGAACTTCAGAGTTTCTTCTTTCTGTCTCTCGAGCTCATTTAGTTTTTCCTGAGCCGCAGCCAATTCAGTCGCGCAGATAATTCTGCACTGTAGATCGCACGAAAGAGGTAAAAAAAGGTTTTAGAACTGATATACTAACATTAGTCAGTGACAAAAGCAAAATGGTTGTTAGATGTTCAGAAAATCTCACCTGGTTCCTTAGCTCCATTATTTGTGGTTCTTTATCCAAATTGCTCCCTGTTTATTGAAAACATATAAATGGGAAGTTGTCTCCCTATGCAAATTTCTATATCTATGAAATTTATAGCATTATCATAATACTCGATCGAATAAGAACTCACTAGCAAGCTGCATAGTCTCCTTGCGAAGTTCATCTCTTATCTGGTAAAAAAGTTAATCCCCCGAACGAGTAAGAAACAGACAAAAACGATGAAATACAAAGTAATAACGAACATGGTTTTCTCATCGCATGCATGTTCAAATAAATGGTTCTAAAACATAGCTAAAGTGCAACCCCATTATTATGCCAACAATGAACAGAAAATATAACACGGAGCAAGACCCTAGTTAGCAAAGAGCCATGCTCGGATCGAAAAGGCTAAACATACGGAACAACAGAAAACCTAAAAGATCTAGCTGATAGAATTTAACAGGCTAAACTCTATAGGTTTAATCCTAATTAAGTTTAAACATAAGACTATCCCCCGATACCGATATAACCATGAGATCGTCTTCGGCTCAGTAATTTGAGTGACATCTTACTTTCCACGTCTTCTAAACAGGAACAGAATCCACTGAATTCCGAAACATCAGAAGTTTATTAAACCCTATCTCCTCGCCAATATGAACCTGTGGGCTACCGATAACAGCTTATCTTCATACTCAACATTTGAACACATGAAATGACAACAGCAGCACATGAAAACTAGCAATATGAATCAACAATCTGAATAGCCAGTATCCTAAACATTTTGATATCGGTCCGGAATAGACAATCAATGTCACCAAATCCACTGGTTAATCGATACCCCTTTTTATGCTATGGCCTAAAAGCCAAACCAATAATCTTTGAGACTGGAGAAGTGGAATAGTTTCATGAACATAACACATGGTGCAAAATGAAAACAAGATGCAAGTTCCTTACTTTGAAATGGAAACCAAATAAATCAAGGCGATTTCGTTACTTACATTGTTTTGAATTTTAACCTGGTCAACTGACTGTAAAAACTGATTGTAAGCGTCCTTATCAGACAAAATCTTCCGTAATTCATCGACACTAAGAAAATACAAAAGCAATTAGGACTCAAGAAACATTCTTAAGAGGAAATGGAGAATTCTTTGCCAATAACAAGATATAGAATGCCTGAACCAGACCCCTCACCTTTTGTCCTTTAAAAGAGGAATGACTCCAGCAGCTTCAGCAGGTGAGACAGGCAAGGGAGAATGTGACCATTCTGCAGGCCTCTGTGAGTTGAAGCTGTTAGAAGCACTGCTACTCGGAGTTGCAGGTCGGGAAGAATTAGGGGAAGGAGGATACCAAGAGTGTGAAGAACCCTCCTGCGGCTGTGGCTGAGCTTGTTGCTCGTGTGAACTCCTGCAACATAGTGAAACCAATATACGCATATCACAAATTATGTCAATGAAAACTCTTAATGCAGTTAAAAAGATCACGGCCGGGTTTAACTTTTGACCTCGATTGCACAAGTTCAACTTTATACACCCGTCTACATCAATGGAAATTCTCAAGCATTTGACAGAGTTAGCCCACAATGAAATCCAACAAAAAGTTGCATGTTTTTCTGGTGCATATCAAAATGACTAGGTAATAGACTAATAGCACCAAAATTACTTGAAGATCACCCTTATACCTAACTTCATGAAAACATATATTGTTTTATAAGCAACCATATTTTCCCAAATTATGCTTAGCTTCATCTTTTCAAGTAGCAGATCGAGCACTTTTGTTCTAGTTACAATTCCTCATCTATACCTAAAACATGTTTCATACTTAATTCTTTAGCACAAATTTCAGTCTTTGATAGTTAAAGAGCCTCTAAATACCAAAAAAGTGGTAGATGGTGATTCTGAATATACAATTTAGATTAAAATTCAAGGAAATGGGATTAACTAACATAATAACCCCTAAAAACAAAACAAACCCAGATTGAATTTCAAGGAAGCTATAAACAAAGTTAAAGCAAAATTAGAAAATTGAAGTGAAATTAGTCAAAATCACAGTCAATTGGGAAAGAAAATAGGCTTCTGGATATCCAAGCAAATCAAAAGATATTGAGGAATTAAAGGAGAAAAGCACCAGAACTTGAACATAGCTCAGACAGGTCGATTTGTTGATCGCCGGCTAACCAATTAACCCTATTGATCGAATAAAGGGAAAAAAAACAAATACTAAGAAGTTTTGATTGATTTGAATCTTCCACGAAGAAGAGGAGAAAGGTAAACCGCTTGTTTTTATATGGTTTTTTTAAGTTTGGCGTTAAAATGCAAATGGAGGAAAGGCTTTGGATTAATTTTAAATTGGGTAAACTATGTCGGGTACCACTAGGGGTGATAATGAATCTGACCGGCTCGTGAGCTATTCGGGTTCGGCTCGATCAAAGCTCGGTTCGAGTGAGCTCGACTCGAGACCTTAACAATAGTGAACAGGCTCGGAATAATTATATTATACATATATATTACATATACACTAAAATTAATCTCTTTAGCAAAAAAAAAAGTAATAAAATAAATTAAGAAAAAATCCACTAAAAATAAATTAACTAAAATAAATTGGACACTATTTTCCTCTTTTCTGATATTGAATTTCGTTTTAGTGTTAGTTATGAAAGGGTTTTTAACGAAGCATTATCTTTTATAAAAAAAATTATAGCAAAATTGTCCATTTCGAGCCGAGCCGAGCCTGGCGAGCTTTGAGCCCGAGCTGAGCTCAAGCCTAAAATTCCGAGCTCGCAGAGCCTCGAGCTCGGCTCGTTATCACCCCCTAGGTACCACCAAACTATTGGGGTGACCCGTTTTTCTATCAGCCTTTCAATTAGTCTAAATTTACCATCAAACTTCATAATTAATATAGAATTAAATAGCCCAAAATAATGTCGTTTTGCTGGAGGAAAATATAGAAAAATATGCACTCAATGGAATTTGAACCTAAAATCTTTAGAATTAATGGCAAACTATTAATCACTAAGTCAATTTTAATATTTTTTTTATTTCTAACACAAATAATATATATTCCAAACTGAAGTTTATCATATAAATAATATTACTCTATATAAATAATATAAATATATTCTTTCTAATATAAATATATTAGTATGCATATATTAATATATAAATAATAAATAAAATAAAAATATATAAATATTTTTATATTATAAATAATATTAAATATATAAATAGATAAATATATTATTATAAAAACTAAAAGAGTAATTTTCAAAACCCATAAATTTCCAAAAAGACCAAAATTCAACAAAACCTTAAACCATAAACCTTAAACCCTAAAATTTTATTCATAAACAAATAATATTAAAATATAAAAAAGCAAATAATACATTATTATAAAAACTAAAAATTGATTTTAAAAAAACTAAAATTTACAAAATTTACAAAAAAGAATACTAAAAATTCACCAAAACCCTAAAGCTTAAACCCCATATTCATCCATTTTGGTTGCTAATGGGTTTGTGGTTTTAGGGTTTAGGATGTAGGATTTTAGGGTTTATAGGTTAGAGTTTAATGTTTTGGTGGATTTTGGGGTTTTTTTTTTAAATTAATTTTTTAGTTTTTATAATAATATATTATTTATTTATATATTTAATATTATTGATAATATAAATTTTTTATTTAATATAAATATTTTATTTATTAATTATATATATTAATATATTATTATATGCATATTAATATTATTTATAATATATTTATATTATTTATATAGAGTAATATTATTTATATAATAAAATAAATTGAATTAATCTCAACTACAGTTTAAAATATATATTATTTGTGCTGGA
Organism: Hibiscus mutabilis; assembly: GCA_019671005.1. Lineage (NCBI taxonomy): Eukaryota > Viridiplantae > Streptophyta > Magnoliopsida > Malvales > Malvaceae > Hibiscus > Hibiscus mutabilis. Next base: position 39,501,077 of record CM033750.1, on the reverse strand, counting down.
AACAAAATAAAGATGTTAAGTTGGTTTAATAGTTAGGAGGTTGCCTTTTATTCTAAAGATTCCAGGTTTAAATCTCATTGAATGCATAATTTTTTATATTTTCTTCCAGCAAAACGGCACCGTTTTGAGCAATTTAGTATCAAAATAACGGCACTAAAACAACATCGTTTTGGTCTAGCATTCAAGTCATTACGTCGTTAAGAAATTAACGGCACGATGGTATAAATGAGTCAAAAAATAAAGTTTAATAGTATTTTAATCCAATTGAAAGGTTGGTGGCAAAAACGAGTCACCCAATAGTTTGGTTGTACTTGGCATAGTTTATTCTTTTAAAATTTAACCTTTTTTACATGTGAATGGTTTTTATTGGGTTAGTGTTAACATCCTCACTAAACTCCATGTAATTATTAGATATTGAAAATTAACAAAATTTAAAAAGATAGATATATGTATAACCTTTTTGTTTACTTCGTTGCCTGAACTTGTATTTTTCCCGCGTGTAATTTTTTTTTTGGAAATAGGCTTAAATAAACAATAAGTGCTTAAAGTATTTTTTTATTTTAAGTAGTTAAAGTATTTTTATAAAAATATGTGTCAAAAGTTTCAACTATTGTAATTTTAGGTGTCTGATAGTTAAAGGGTGTTAAATTTTTTTAACTAATCAATGCTTGACATGTGGCACTAATTTGAATTTTTTAAAGAAAAACACCCAAAAATTATAATTTTTCATAAAATCCTAAAATTTTGCAATTTTTAAAAAACAGTCCTCAAATCCCTAAAATTTCCCAGACCCAAATCGCCACCGATCACCGCCCCTGAGCACACCACTTTGGTCGTCGTATCAAGGCAGTCATTTCTCCCAACACGACGTCGTCGAAAACGCCGAATGACATGCCAGTCAAACATTGATTTCGTGTTCGACGTTTGGTTGCACGTCGTTCAGCATTTCTGACGACATCATGTTGTGAGAAATGGCCACCTTGGTTTGGCGACCAAAGGGGTGTGCTCAAGGGTGATGATCGGCGGCGGAAGCGGCGACGGTTTTGGGGTTGGGTTTAGAAAATTTTAGGGATTTGAGGATTGTTTTGTAAAAAATGCAAAATTTCAGGATTTTATGAAAATTTGAAAGTTTTTATAAAATAATTGTTTTAAGTTTTTAATATTGAAAAAAAATATGCCATATGTTGATTGGTTAACAATTTTTTAACACCCTTTAACAGTCAGGCACCTAAAATTATAACAGTGTAAACTTTAGTCACGTAAAATTATAATGGTTAAAACTTTAGGCACCTATTTTTACAAAAAAATAGTTTAAGCACCTAAATTTTAAAAAAAATATACTTTACGTGCTCATTTTTTCATTTAAGCCTTGCAAATAAAACGGAGTATTTGCTCACACACAATTGCAATTATACTCTAGTCTTAAAGCTATATTAACTTGAGATTATATCATTTCTTACAAGATTTTACATTTGTGTGTGCCTAATAGGATTTTTTTTTTCATAGAAAAGTGTTAGATTGATTAAAAATGAAACAATGAGTAACATTTATCTAGAAGTAACGACATTATTATTATTACGAGCGAAGCCACATGAGGTCGGCAAGGGTTTAGTCCTTGTAGCCATCCGTACGGTCTATTTTTTTTAATTTGGCCTTTGTAGGGTTTAAATTATAATTATTTTATTTATTCTAATATCATAAAATGGTTATTATCTTAGTGAAATAATGTGTAAGGAAATTTAAATTTATCTTACTTAAAGTTAGTTAGATCAGGTCTTGTTGGTGACATTTTTTATTTTTTTATTATTTTATTCTCGGTCCCTTAACTTTCAGTTCCTGGCTTCGCCTCTTATTATCATTTACCATTGAGACCATTGATGAGTTCATAAGTGATACATATTTTATATATAGGATTATTATTTTATGCACGATGAAAAAAGTTTCATAATCAGAGTTATTTAGGGATTTAGGGTTAAGAGTTTATGTTGTATGTTTAGAATTTGGAGTTTATAACTAGAATTACGAGTGTATGGTTTATGATTAGAGTTTTAGGATTAGGATTTTAGATTTTAACTTGAAAATATGTATGCTCGTATATTTTTTTACACTAGCAGCATCAAATGTCCCCCATATATATATCAAGGAAAAAACTTTGATACATAAGCCTGTTAGATTTAGGATTTATAGTTTGGATTTAAGGTCTAGAGTTCGTAGTTTATGTTTTACGATTTATAGTTTAGATTTAAGATTTAGAGTTTACGGTTTAGATTTTAGGGTTTGTAGATTTAGTTTTTTAGATTTTAAAGAATGGTTGTGTAAGCTTGTATATCAAAATATAACTCATATATTAATAGGGTTGTATTTTGATACAATGGGTGTAAAAAATATTACACAACCCTTCTTTAAAATCTAAATTCTAAATTCCTAAACCTAAAACTCTAAAATTTAAATCATAATCCTGAAGCCTAAACTGTGCCCTAAAACTTAAATTTTAATCTAAACCCTAAATCTAACAAGCTTGTGTAAAGTAAAGTTTACACAACTTGCATATCAAAGTTTTTTTTCCATATTAATATAAGGGAAAATATTTCACGCACTGACGGTAAAAAAATTGTTTTCCACAAGCGGGTCCAAATTAGGGTTTAAGGGTCCATGTTTTAGAAATTTAGGTTGTAGGGTTTTAATTAGGTTTTAAGGATTATGGTTTAGGGTTTAAGGTTTTAGGACTAAGTTTTAATATTTTAATTTTTATAGTAAAATTTGTCATACTTGTGGGAAAGAATTATTTGTCAGTATATGACTAGGGACGGACACAGAACTTTATGTGAGGGGCCGAACTTATAAAGGAAAATTCTATAATGGGCGTCGAACACCGCTGAACACCACTAACGCTGAACACTATTAAATTAATTTATAAAAATTAAAAATCTCAATGATTCAACATACAATTATAAATTATTTAAAATAAATTTTTAATTAAATTATTTTTCGTATATATTATATTTTTTAATCTTTTTTCAAATAATTAGATTATATACCAACCATAGTCAATCCCTAAATTAAAAAACCCTAAGTCTTTTCCCCAAATTAGAACCCTAATTCCCAATTTAAAACCTGAATTCCCAAATTAAAACCCTAAATAATTTAGGCAAAATTATGATTTTATTTATGTAACTAAGTGTGTTTTTACCCTATGTGACTGAAATTGTTTTCATTTAGGCGAAATTCACCACACTCAAATCTTTGAATTTAGGCAAAATTATGACTTCATTTACGTAATCCAAATATTTTAATTTAGAGTTCTAACTTGGGGAAAAAGATTTAGGTTTTTTTAATTTAGGGATTAATTATGGTTAGTATTTGATTTAATTATTTGAAAAATTTAAAATATAATATATATGGAAAATAATTTAATTGAAATTTTATTTTAAATAATTTATAATTATATGTTGAGTCCTTGAGATTTGTAATCTTTATTAATTAATTTAATGGTGTTCAGCGTTAGTGATGTTCAGCGGTGTTCGAAGCACGTGGTAGACTCATCCACTTATAAAATATTAGAATGAGGCGAAAATAGATTTTTAATAAGAAATAGATAGAAGATTTCTAAAAAAAATTTAAATCATATAAAAACTTCAAAATTTTAGGGGGCGACCGCCCCCCTCTAAGTCTATCTCTGTGTATGATATGATTACTCATTAATATAAGAATAGAAATCTTCTACCCTTTTAGTACTCCTATTTATGCCCCCCACTAAAAGATTATTTAAAAATTAAAATTAAAATTTAAGATAAAAACTTAAATTTTAAATTTTTTTTAATATTGAGCATAAAAAATACCGAAAACGGTCGAAGATTTTGTTCCTAATATAATTTGTGAAATTTGAAAAATGAAAGAAGTGGTAAAGCTATAAAGAGGCGCGTAAGGTAACGGAAACCTGGCTGTTTTAACGTCCCATGCAAGAGAATACTCTGATTTTTAATATCGTCTCTCAAAAACGGTAAAAATCCAAACTTTCTCTTTATTAATCCCACTCTCTAAATAACGCAAAACAGAAATCAAATTCGAAAATCGTAACGCCAGTTTCTCCCTTTTGTCTTTTTCTACAAAAGTCTCAATTTTTCCATTGAAAACTGTCGGCCTTTTCTGTTTGGAATTCAGTGAATCTTTCTTAGCTAAGGTAGTAGAGTACTGAGAGGATCAATGGCGGTTCCAACGGCGGTTACGTTGCCGGCGTCGACAGTTTCGTTGTACGTCGGGGATTTGCATCCCGATATCAACGACGGGTCACTCTTCGATGCTTTTAATCAGCTCAAAGGAATAACCTCTGTTCGTGTTTGTAGAGATTCATCCACGGGAAGGTCTCTTTGTTATGGCTATGTTAACTTCGGTTCTCTTGAGGATGGTGAATATTTTACACTGCTTTTCGTTTCTTATTATTTCTTTGTTTTGATTTCATTTTCCCAGATAGAAAATTTAGTCATTTTTAGTTAACTTTTTTATGTATGGTTCATGTTTCTCTTTTTTTGATATGACTAGCACATTATGCAATGGAGAAAATGAATCACCGTTTGGTTAATGGGAAAATGATAAGGGTGACATGGTCACTTCCAGATCCTGATGCAAGAAAAAGTGGAGTTGGAAATGTGTTTATCAAGGTACAAAAACACCCTTTTTGTTCTTCTTTTAACTGATATATTCTAATTCATTAGTGGAATTTTGAATCTGAAATGCATTGGATTTTTTGGATTTGCTTCTCCAGAATCTAAATGAATCGATTGATAGTTTGGGGTTGCAATAATTGTTTCAGAAGTTTGGGAATGTAATATCTTGCAAAGTTGCAACATTTGAAGATGGGAAAAGCAAAGGTTTTGGATTTGTTCAATTTGAATCTAAGGAATCTGCAATTGCTGCTATTGAGAAGCTTAATAACACCATGATTGGTGATAAGAAAGTGTAATAATTTTCATTTTACTTATCTTCTATTGAAATGGATGATTTCAGAAGTTTAATTCTTTTCTTTTTGGTCCCCAAATATGTTGGGAAATTCATGAAAAAGTGTGACAGGGTTTTGCCAAGTCCTGATGTTAAATATACAAATCTGTATGTGAAGAATTTGGATCCAGGTATCACTGAAGAGATTTTGCGGGAGAAATTTTCCGAGTTTGGAAAAATTGCCTGCCTGGTTGCACCAAGGGATGAAAATGGTGCCTCAAGAGGTTTCGGCTTTGTGAACTTCGAATGTCCCGATGATGCCGTACGGGCAATGGAGTCGATGAATGGATCACAACTTGGTAAGCTTTCTTTTACTATGTTTTTGCCAACTCTTCAAGTAACATAGTTCTAACACTCTTTGCGTTCGTTTATGGCATAATTCAATCCAAATGAGGCCTAATACACTGGATTTGATGTATGGTTGTATACTTGTGTTCATTAGGTTCAAAGGTTCTATATGTAGCAAGGGCACAAAAGAAAGAGGAACGCTCAGTTCGAGGAACGAAGGAAGGAGCAAATCATGAAATACAAAGTAAGCTTTCCTGAGCTCATTCCTCTACATGATGGAATTCATGATTATGAATTGTGTTTATTCCTTTCACCATTGTTTACCTTTCTCCAAATTTCAGGCTTCAAATGTTTATGTGAAGAACATTGATGACAGGGTTATCGATGATGAGCTGAGAGATCTTTTCAGTCTGTGCGGTACAGTTACTTCTGCAAAACTTATGCGAGATGACCAAGGAATAAACAAGGGGTTTGGATTTGTCTGTTTCTCTGCTCCGGAGGAGGCCGCTAAAGCCGTTGGCATGTTCCATGGTAAGTTAATGAGTCTTTTAGAATCATTTAGGAAGTTATTCACTTGTGACTTGCTTCTCAAGTTTCATGTCTTTCGTCCCGGAGTTGTATATGTTTTAGGATATATGTTCCACCGGAAGCCGCTGTACGTTGCGATTGCTCAAAGGAAGGAGGATAGACAAGCACAGTTGCAACTTCAGTACGTGCAGCGTCTGGCAGGATTAGCAGGCCCTTCCACAGCTATTCTCCCTGGAGGATATCATCAGCTTTACTACACATCTCCAACTGGCATTGTTTCTCAAGTACCTCCGAGGCCGGGGATGGTGTACCAGCCTTTAGGTTTAAGGCCAGGATGGAGGGGTAATGTCTTTGCACCACCAGCCAGACCAGTCTTTCAACCATCACTGCCCTTGGTATGTATTCATCCTAGGTTCCTATACAAGTACATTAGAGGTACAAACTACTATATGAATACGAGTACTTAATTATGTTATGTCGTAGTTACCTACTGCTCCAAGACAAACCAGGCAAACCGGGCTCGGATGAACGGTCGTGCTCTTATGCAGCTGACTCAGACGGTGAATTCTTCAAAAGATCAAAGTAACCAACAGGTTGATTTTCTTCCCCTCTCTCTGTCCCTTTTATATGGATTCACTTGTTATATATTTTCAAGTCTATGTTGCTCCAGCTCTACATTTTGCAGCGGACTGGAAAAGCTAAATATGTACCGAACAGTCGAGCTCGGGAGGTGAACAAAGGCTCTGATGCCACACCAGCTGGTTCGAACTCCGTTTCAGATTTGACACAAGGTACTGAGACGCTGAGTAGCATGCTTGCTGTGGCTTCACCCGAGCAGCAAAAAACAATACTTGGCGAACGACTTTATTCCCTTGTTCAGAAGCACCAGGTGATTTCCCTAGCCTAGAACACTTCAGGAATATCTTATAGCCAGTTACTTGAATTTTAGACACGATCCGACATCAATCCGACATGAGTCTATTCACTTTGTTAAATGTTATTTCATATACTTGATGAATGATACTACAACTGATGTTGCTCCAACTCTTTGTTATTTATGTCAAGCACTAGAGTCCATTGCATTCTTCATTTACGTATGTCAAGCATTCGTGTCCATTGCAGATTCGAACATGTTGCATAGACCTCAACTCTTTGTTTACTTCTCGATCTTCATTTTTCTTGAAGTATTTATGTCCAACACTCATGTCCATCGCATACTCGTTATACAAGTACATAACTCTTCAATGACACCATATCCAAAACCAAGTAGCATAGACACACTTGGCACCTATATCCAGATACGAGTATCAGACACGAATACTTTCCAAAACTAACATGTTTCTCTCTTGTTTTGTTTATCTTGTGTACAGCCTGATCTGGTTCCAAAGGTCACTGGAATGCTTCTAGAGATGGACAACTCTGAACTGCTTCTTCTATTAGAATCACCGGAAACATTGGCAGCCAAAGTGGAGGAAGCCGTGGAGGTTCTCAAGCTCTCAAATGCTAAAGTGACAGGCCAAGATGCCCTTCATCCCAATTTCCTTTCTGCTGGAGTTGCTGTCAATTGAAACTAACAAATTTCCCCAAAAGTACTCTATTTAAGTTAGTTTTTCTTTATAGGTCCTTTGAACATTGTTTTTCCTTGACATTGACTATGAATTTGAATGTGGATTAAAATGGAAATTGGGTTTTTTTTTCTTTGGATTAGTATTTTTTTCCGATCTTACAGAGCAGACTAACAACTAGTCATATAGTTCCCGAGTCAGAATATCCATCACTTCAGGCGGTGGCGCAGCGAAAACCAGATCACCTACAGGCCTCCCTCGAGCCATCTGTAACAGTATGGAAGGTAGAAAGCAGAGAAAATAGAGAAGAGAAGATATATAGAGTAAGAAAAGTGATCACAAATTGTTTGATAGTGTCTCTCTACACACTATTCTGTAATATATATACTAGGGTTTTGCTGCGCAATAGACAAAATGATTAGTAGCAGACAAAGTCGGTTAGGAATTTGGGTGCTGGCCTCTCCCTTGTCCCCTGACGCCTCTCTGGCAGGTTCGTTGCTGAGTCATTCTTGGCAGTTCCCTCTCCTAGCTGGCTGGTAGTTGTTGCATCATTCTCCACATCGCTCGTGACATTGCCTTCCCCAAATTCAGGAACCTTGTCCTCAAGGTTCGAGGCAGCAGTTTCCTGGGCATTCTCTTCTATATCAACATCCAAAGGCAGTGGCGTAACTTGTTCCAACGGTTGTCCCTTATATGGTTTGAGTTGCGAAATGTGGAAGACAGGGTGAATACGCGATGCTTCCGGCAGCTCCAGCGTATACGCCACATGTCCCACATGTTTGAGTATTCGTTGCTGAGTCATTCTTGGCAGTTTCCTCTTCTATCTCCCAGTCTTGGTGCAACAGTTCCTTCATACGAGTCACAAGGGCACTACCAGCCAATGTCCTAGAGCAGCCATGTAAAATGTCTGCAACAGTTATATTACCAGTTTCCAATTCAATCTTACGATAAATTAATATTTGATAAATTGGTAGTAAGTTTTTTATAAGATTTTTTTACAGTTTTAATTTAGTGTTATTTGTTCTTAATTAATATTTAAATAAATAATTACATATGATAGTTGATTAATATAAAAATTATTCTATTTGTCAATATCCTTTTATTTATATTAATATGCATTGCCAAATTTCTAACTAGAAAATGATATCAAAAATAAATATATAAGATAATTATTTGATAAGTAGATATTTTCTCTATAATAAGGTTGTTATAATATTCAATATAAAATAGTCTATCAACAAATCGAACATTGATGGTTATACAAAAATATTTTAATATATTAATTCTCGAATTTTGGTTAAATTAATTTAACTGAAGGTTAAATTCAATTCTGATTAGTGGTGATTAAAACTTGAATCGTAATTTCATAAATCCGACTTGAAAAAAATTCAAATAAAGTTTTGAGTTATAAAATAAGACTTCGAATAACTTGAAACTTTTAGAAATTAGTAGATAAATTTTCAAGTTTAAGTTCAAGTTGAGTCCTTCAACTTTACTTGATATATGTATATCATATAGAGAAATATGACATATATATGATATATATATATGTATTTATATGGTTATAATAAAGTCGTTTAAATTATAATCAATTACTACCATAACATTATAAATATCTATAATTAAATTTGAATAAAAACTCGAACGACTTGATTCAAATTATATAAACTCAACTAAAAAAAATTAAATGACTTTTTAGTTATAGAATAAAACTCATAAAATCGATTAACTCAAAAAAATTTAACTCGACTCAATCAGATACTGGTTTCGTTAATTTAATGCCGGTTCATTAATTGGTTTCGTAATTTTTAACAATATCCTCGAGGTATATATATGACAACGTTGCTAGTGTTTCTAGGGTTTCTTGGTAAAAAGAACAAATAGCAGAGCAGCAGCCATGGTTCTCAAGTACGCTCCTTTGTTTTCTTCCTCTTCTTTCTTTCAAATTTGGATACAAATCGTGATTTAATGATCTGTTGCTTGTTTTATTTGGAAAAAAAATGGATCTGTCTTTTATTTCATTTTCTTATCTTATATGTTAGTTTTCTACATCTTTTCCCCCTTGATTTTGTTAGGATGGATTTACATGTTAATTTCAATGTTAATCAGATTTATGATGAAATGTCGTCGTTGAAGTTTTTCATTTCAATCGGATATCTGTGTATAGGATTCGGCTAGTTTATTGAAGTTAATAGCTCTGAATTAACGAAAATAAGAGTTTTAGTGCCTGCTGTAATTTGGTTTATTGAACATTACAAGAGGCTACGGCAATTAATTAATTTCTTTCTGAAATAGATCTCTCATTTTCGGATACCTTTACTGGGGCCGGGCCGCCGGGGTTTGTATCGAATATGATTATGTTCCGGTTTGGGTATGTTTAATGTTTCTTCAAAGTTCTTCCACTCATATGGAAAGTCTATGGAGATCACAATATCATGCCCTTGCTCGTGGATGCTTCAAGAAAAAAAATAACAGAGCAACATAGCTGGCCTGGGTAATTTAGGGGGAAATGAAGAGTGTGTGAATAGCTTATGAGTTGGAAATGAAAACTTATAGATTTTTGTTTCACTGTGCTATTGGCTGTTACGTGGAATGTTATGTGGTTTTTACAATCAAGAGCTAGAGTAAGGGGTGATTCCGTGCAGGATTCTGTTTATGTTGATGGTGATTGCTGTTTGGTTTAGTTTATTGCGTAATGATCTGGTGATGGGTTAATTTCTTGTGTAGGGATGTACAAGGTTGGGTTTAAATTTACATTGCTCTATCATTGCTGTTATCCATTGGCTTTCTTTCATTATGTCAAAAGTTTGTATTTGAAGTTCCCAAACCTTGCACTTATTTTTTCTATGTTTGCGTGTTAGGACTGAGCTTTGCCGGTTTAGTGGTGCCAAGATATACCCGGGGAAAGGCATCAGATTTGTTCGTTCTGATTCTCAGGTAGAGTTCCATCCAATTCTGGGGTAAAATGGTTGATATTACTTACACTGGTTAACAAAATGTGTTCTGCATCAATTTGCTTAGGTCTTCCTCTTTTCAAATTCGAAATGCAAGAGGTACTTCCATAATCGTCTGAAGCCATCGAAACTTACATGGACAGCCATGTATAGGAAGCAACATAAGAAGGTGAGTGTCAGATTGGTGAACGCAATTTCATTTCAGAAGTTTGTGTTTCTTTCAATTTGATTACTGAGGAGATTTGAAGTAATTTCATCTAGGTTACAGGTAATATCATGTTTGGGATTCTCGTTTTATTTATATCATCTACTGATGAAAGTTTTACCGGATTAAAAATAGCTTCCTTATGAATTTTATAGTTTTCATGCATGCTTTTGTATTAATTTTGCTGTTGTGTACATGCATGTAGGATATTGCCCAAGAGGCTGTTAAGAAGAGGAGACGCACCACGAAGAAGCCTTACTCCAGATCCATTGTCGGTGCCACCTTAGAGGTTATCCAGAAGAAGAGGAGCGAGAAACCGGAAGTTCGTGATGCTGCTCGGGAAGCTGCACTCCGGTATGTGTGTTTTTTTTTTTTCGTTTGACATATAAGTTTCATCTGTTCTTTTGTGTTTGCCATTACCAAATTTCCCCCTTTATTATGCTGCTGTCGTACAGAGAAATCAAGGAAAGGATCAAGAAAACTAAGGACGAAAAGAAAGCGAAGAAAGCCGAAGTAGCAGCAAAGCAACAGAAGACACAGGGCAAGGGTAATGTTCCGAAGGGTGGTGCACCGAAAGGTCCCAAGCTTGGTGGCGGTGGTGGAAAGCGTTGAGTTGCTATGTTAGTATCACTTTTCCCTACCCTGAGAAATAGGCAGTATTTTCATATTGACATTTGTATGGTATGAATTGTGCCTTGTTGGTTATGTTCTTTCTTTTATGCTTATGTACCTGTGTGCTCAATGTTGAAGTTAAGTTACCAAGTAATTTTATGGATTATTTCTTTAATTTATAGTTTCTGTTCTAGATTCTATTTAAATGTTGTGCTTATATTGATTTTGAGTATTTTTCTTATTAAAATACATTTTAATAAATAAGTCTCAGCTAGTATTGAAATAACCTGTTGAATATTTATTTTTTTAAAAAAAAGTATTATGCCAATCTTAATTTGTTTAACTACTTAAAATTTGGATTCTAGCAAAACTTGATCTTAAAAAACTGACATTCTTGTCTTTGTTAGAATTGTAGTTTTATAAACTCAACTTAATTCGGAAAAAAATCAAATAAAGTTAAAGTCATGTGTTTCAATGTATAGAAAGTTGTTTAAATTAGAACTAATTAATATCATAATATTACAAATATTTACAATTAAATTTGAATAGAACTCGAACAATTTGAATCGACTTGATTCACAAGTATTTTATAAATCTGACTTGACTTGAAAAATTTAAATGAAGTTTAAGTTGTAATATATTATTTTTTATTTTTATTAACTCGAGACTTTTTAACTAGACTCAATTGAATACACATAATCCTTTACTGGATTTACCTAAATACTTCTAATAAAATAGATACAGATAATAAATATTGAATAATGATTTATATATATCATATGAATCACAATATCTAAAATTTTACTATTTGTTGTCCATTACAAACTAAAATTTTAAAAAGTTCAAATTATGTTACAGTTCTTATCCAAACAATAATTATTAAAATATGGAATTAAATGATGGATTTTTTAGCATTACAATATAATTCTACTACAATATCTGTTCTTTTTATAATTATGAATAATTTTATGAACATAACCGTTGAAACCTGAATTTCCCTATTTCACTAAAACCATCCCTTTAAGTTCTACCATTTAAATTTGGCTTAACTACAAAATAAGTGCTCAAATTATGCCTCTTTTTTATAATAGGTGCCTAAAGTATTTTTTGACTGAAATAGGTTCCTAAACTTTTATTTTTGGTTGAAAATATGTGCCTAAACTTTTATTTTTGGTTGAAATGGGTGCCCAAGAAGGTGCCAAAATTGACTTTAAAACAAGTAAAAATAAAAGTTTAGGCACCTATTTCAGCCAAAAAATAATTTAGACACATATTTCAGCCAAAATAAAAATTTAAACACCTATTTCAAACAAAAAATACTTTATACACTTATTACAAAAAAGAAATATAATTTGAGTACTTATTTTATAGTTTAGCCTTTTAAATTTCTAAAAACAATTTTTTTAATGAAGGCCCCATGAGAAAGCCCATATTGAACCCAATTTTATTTCATGTCCCGAAAGACAAACCCGAATTAGTAAAAATCGAATCTAACAGGATGCCGACCCATACAGCAAACGGGTCCCACCCACCTGCCGATTCGTTTCCTACTTTCCCTCATTACTTAACGGAGCCGTCTCTACCCGTCACGGCCCATCTTATTCCGTCAAACCATCCCTCCACTCTCACCTCAACGTCTCTCCCCCCACCCCCTAACGTCTTCCGTTCGAAACCGTTCCCCTTTCCCCCTTAACCCTAACGTCCGCCTATGGCTTCTTCCGTTGACGACGAGTTCTCTCTCATCGACGACGAAACTAACCCCGGTCACCACCACCACTACCACCCTTCGTACGCGCAGGTCCACGCGCCACCTCCCGATAATCACAACGCCGACGACGACTCCGATTCTGCTTTTCCCGGAGCCAATTTCGGTACCACCAACAACAACAGTAGTACCGCTGCGGCTTCTGATGTGCGGATCGAGAAGAGGAGAGATCAAGAAGAGATAAACGACGGAGCTTTGAAGAGATCGAAGCAGTCGTCGTCGACGGAGTACCGGAAAGACAGAGAAGAATGGAGCGATGCCGCGATTGGGTGTTTGTTGGAGGCGTATATGGAGAAGTTGACGCAGCTGAACAGAGGGAATCTGAGAGGGAGAGATTGGGAAGAGGTGGCGGCCGCTGTCAGCGAGCGGTGCGAGAAGCAGAGCAAGAGTGTAGAACAGTGCAAGAACAAGGTTGATAATTTGAAGAAAAGGTATAAGCTGGAGAGGCATAGGATGAGTGATGGCGGCATCACGGCGAGTCATTGGCCTTGGTTTAAGAAAATGGAAGAGATTGTTGGGAATTCTCTACCGGCGAAGGCGGTGGCTGATGAAGAAAAGGGCGGCACTTCTCCGGGAACTGCCGTTGCCGTTAGACAATCCAAAAGGTAGGTTTTTTTACCATTCCATTTCTGGTTATTATTTGCTAATGTTTCACTAAGTTCAAATTTAGCCAGGGAATAACTTGAGAAATGATTGTTTTTATATTCAGATTTGTTATCCACTAAAGTAAAGCTGATTCGAATGCATAATTTTGGTATGTTATCTGCATAAGTAATGTAGATTCTGATAATTGGACATCCAAATTCCTAAGGTTCAAATCTGCACTTGTTTGGGGAATCTTTGCCAACAACTGCTAGACTATTATTTGTTACAGTTACCAGGGTTCATACGCATAACCTTTACTATAAAAAATAAATAAATAAAACAGGAACGAGATAATGAAATGGTTGGTATGTTGGTCTAATATAATCCATTATCAATATGAATTGTAAGGGAAAACGTGAGCAAAACATTCTCAGTTTCACTCTTTTATTGACTGCATTCGGAAATGATGCTATTCTCAAGTTATTTCAGTAAAATTCTAAAATTTGAGTCTCTACTCTCTATTTGATTTTATCACTTCATTGTACTAAATTCATATTGAAGTGTTCTATCTTCTGATAGTTCTTTACTCTGGCTTGTAAGTAATGATATTGATTCCCTAGGTTGTGATTAAAGGTCATGTTTAGCGTATTTTGTTCTTTATATAATGGTAGAGATGCCATCGTGGTTGTTTGATTGGCAGATATGCTTTAGCTACATCAAGCCCTGTAGAACAGATTACCATGAAATCCAAAAGTCCTAAATGGCGCAGAGTGGTATTCAAAATCAGTGGTGCAGCTCTTGCTTGCACTGGTCCTCTCAATATCGACCCTAAGGTTCACCATGAGTTTGTTATAAAAAGTTTGAAACTCGGATAATATTTTTGTCAATTTGCATAAATGTGGTTTCTTTCTCAATATCAGGTAGCAATGTTGATTGCAAGGGAAGTTGCAATTGCGTGCCGCCTCGGTGTAGAGGTAATCATTAATGCTTTTATCTCTTATGACTGTGGATGTTTGCAATCCTGTTAAGATGCAATACTTTTTGGTGATATTCCAGGTAGCAATTGTTGTTGGAGGTCGCAATTTCTTTTGTGGGGACACTTGGGTTACTGCAACAGGTTTAGATAGAAGTACTGCATATCAAATTGGGTAATGTGTTCACTTCTTGACTCATGATGGATACCAAATTTGATTTAATCTCGACTTATATAATAGAAGAGTATAAAGCTTAAACTTGGGTCAGACTTGTAAGACTAAGCTTGCTCGTATATAGCTGTTTTTAAATTGTATGTTGAAACAACTCTCTTTGATAGTTTTATAGTTCTCGGGTTATGATCATAAGCCGATACTTTTTGGCTGTTTTCAGTAATGACTTGAGTTGGATGGTATATTGTAATATTTCTGCTTGTAAGTTCCATGCTGCTTAGATTCAGGTGTAAGCATTGGAAATGAGTATGGGTCTCACACAGGTATGCTTAATTCTTTCCAAGATTTTCATGTATTTGGAGGGTCCTTGGACAATCATATTCCCATACCCATGTCTGAGTATGTGTTGGACATAGGTGTTAGAACGGGTGTTTTAGGAAAGATAAACAGTCGGAGTAACATCGGCATATTATATCTGATAATCAGAATAAAACGATGGGGTCACAAGAAAAGATCTTAGCTAATGAATCTGCTTGTTATGTGAACTTTCGATCTTCATGCTCTAAAACATATTACTTCTTATCTGATTATGAAACTAATCAAAACCATGATCCTGCAATATACTGCAGCATGATGGCATCCGTGATGAATTCTATACTACTGCAATCATCGTTGGAGAAGATGGGAGTTCAGACCCGTGTGCAAACATCATTTTCTGTGCAAGAGGTTGCAGAACCATACAGTCGGCAACGTGCCATACGTCATCTTGAAAAAGGTAGAGTTGTAATATTTGGTGGCATTGGTGCTGGCACTGGAAATCCACTCTTTTCTACTGACACAGCTGCAGCGCTTCGAGCTTCAGAAAGTATGGCCATCTCTCTTGAACTATATGGCACTCTTTTCTTTGTTCCCCTTCCATCTATGACATGGAACACTTGACCGTCTACTGACTTTTTTCTTTCTTTTTTCTACTGACTTTTTTCTTTCTTTTTTCTGGGGGTTCTCTACATTTGACCGTCTACTGCTTTCTCCTCAGTTCAAGCCGAGGCAGTTGTTAAAGGTACAAATGTTGACGGTGTTTATGACTGCCATTCCCAGGACAACAATGCTACATTTGAGCACATCTCATTTCGAGATTTAGTCTCAAGAGGTGCCACAGCCATGGACATGATGGCATTGACCTTCTGTGAAGAAAATGGCATTCCTGGTTGGTATTCTTGTAGAAATCACTCTTCATGTTTGTATTCCATGTTCTGAACTTTTATGAATAGCTGCCGAAATATGTCTTCAAATTCAAGATTACGTATCGTTCTTCATTACGAGACAATTGATCCCCTACGAATTAAATCAATTTACTTTGGCACAGTTGTGGTCTTTAATCTTCTTCAGCCTGGAAACATCTCGAAAGCATTATGTGGAGATCAAGTTGGCACGTTGATCGATCAAACTGGAAGGATAAGCTGATCCGATGCTTCTCCAGTTGCTGTGATCATGGATATTAAGTCCGATACGGTTAATGTACTCTAGTAACAACTAGTGTTACGCGGTAGTTCTGCTTCCGTGTTTCTACAACTGAGCCTTTGATTGATTCTTGACCCGAAGATGCTGCTGTAACATCTGGAGGCCAGGTTTTATTTTTAGCATGCAATGCCAACTTTATCGGAAATCCATAATTTCGTATGGTGACCATATTTATTGTATTTAAATGCATAAGAAATAGTATCAACTTATTGAAACATCAGCTGTGGAAGATGATTGCTGCAATGTACCAGTACTGATTCATAAGAAGACAAAGTGATACTGTGAGATTTTCTAGTTCACTGATAATACTCTAGATTAGAATTAGAAGTAGGAAGTTGTCATAAGCTGAAACTTACTATTGTTCGACATGTATCCGAAATTTTATTATTTGCAAATTTGAAGATGCATTTCTCAAATTGCTGAAAATTTTGATCATTGTTTATTTCGAGATTTTTGATAACTCAGAAGGGTGAGAACCTATATTACTCAGACTCGGGTATTAGTGCCGTATATGTGTATGTTCAGTTTTTTAATGTATATAGAGTTATATCCCCACACTTGTATCCGGATAGATGTTGGACATTGGATGGTTCAAGAAATATAGTGTCGGAGCAACATAGGTAAGAACTCTGACCATTGCCGTTAAAACAAGTATCTGCTCTGTGTTTTTGAGTCATTCTGAAATGCTTCCATTTTCTATGTATTATGAACTTGTGTTCTTGACAGGGAGGTCAAAGATGGTGGAATCCAGTGCGGATCGTGAAGGATGATGGAGAATGATTTTGCCTTTCGGATTATATAGGAGCTTTGGAAGCAAGAAGATGGAAACATCGGTAAGAATCTAATGCCCCCGAAAAAATTGTTAATGGTCAGAATATACATATCCGACACTTCGAATCCTGAGTAACATAGTTAATAATCAGTCTTCTGAAAGTATATGCATACCATGATTCTAAGTTTCTCTCATTCTCAATATGGTGCTCTCGGATATCGACTCTTAAAAACGATTACATGAACCAACTGAATTAAAGTCGAACTTTGAAAGCTTGCAACTCTAAGCCATAAGAAAGCGAAATCGTGTAATTCCTTCTTGCAATCTTACAATTAAGAGAAAAATTCTGATACACAATACGTATAAACTTTAGGGTTGTCAAATTTAGGGGTTATGGAGTTATAGTTTAGGAGTTTAGTTTGTAAGGTTTAGATTTTAGAGTTTAGGGTTTAAAATTTAGGGTATTAGGGCTAGGGTTTTTTAGCTTTTAGATTTTAAAGAAGTGTTGTGTAAAAAAAAATTACACGGGTTGTGTATTAAAACATAACCCTACAATTAAGTATATGTGATTAACATTTGTTTCAACCAATAATTAGACATGGGTATTAAGGATATGCCTCTTCAAAAAATTTATGAAGATATTGAGATCATGAAAAGTTTGGTATAGATATGGTTGTTGGTTAAGGACAAATAAGTTTCAAGTTTCTTTTATTATTTTTTTCATCCATTATTATTTAACACGTTAAATTACCATTTATTACTATTCATAAATATAATTTGTACCCTTAATACAATTGAGAGATCTAACGTATCATCTCGTTATATTCTAATTGTAATTATGGTCTCAAATAAATAAAAGTAATCAAATAAAATGTTTAGATGTTTTTTTAGATTTTTTTAGAATTTTATATATTTTATAATTTTGGATTTTTTAAAATTATTAGCATAATTTTTCGCTACACTTAGAGGATAGAAAACAACTAAGGCTATATTTTTGGGTAGGGGGGCCAAAAGAGAAGATACGTCCAAGCTGATAAGCTCAATCAAGGCAAAGGCATAAATAAAATAAAATAAAATAAAATAAAATAGCTTACATTTTATATTCGTATTTTCAAACATAATTATTGTTTTAAGGACCGTTGAGAGTCCATTCAAATCACATGAATACTCTATCATATGAATCCTAAACGTAAAGTTATCATATCCCACACGATATTTTTTTTGAAAAAGTTTGATACACAGTTCGTGTAAATTAAAGTTTACACGTGCTTTTCAAATTTAGGGGTCAGGGGTTTAGGTTGTAGGGTTTGGAATTTAAGGTTTATGGTTAAAGTTTAAGGTTTAGGGTTAAAATTTAGAATTTAGGGTGTTATGGTTAGGGTGTTAAATTTTAGATTTTATAGAAGGGTTGTGTAAAAATATTTTACAAGGGCAGTGTATCAAAATAAAATCCATATTTTTAAGTAGCGGTGGAATTTAACACTCAGTTTCGAAGTCAAATAGAGATTTTTATAAGGATCTTATATATATGTATTATATAAAAATAAAATTTCGATGGAAAACTTTGTTATTTTTTCTTCATGTATAAATACATATTAATTAAAAATTAAAAAAAACAATTAAAAATTTTCAAATATTTAAAGGACTCTAATTAGATTTTATAATTTTCAAAGGATCAAATGATAAACTTTCAAAATTTTGGGAAGGTCATTTAAACATTTGAAGGGTCCAATTATATTTTAATTTCAAAGGACCAAATGATAAATTTTTTAAATTTTGGGGCTATAAGCCTATAACCCCCATCGTTCCCCACCAAGTTGACCGTTAAATGTCTAATTCCAGCTTCAACTCGATATATCAAAATTTTATAATAATATACATATATATATTTACACCTATCACCCCTCTTCATTAGATGTCAGTATGTCCTTCTCAATCAAATATCAAACATTAGTATCTTTTAACAAATAAATAGCCAATTTGACCTCTATATATATGTGGCAGTTATGTGCTTTTTTAAACATTACCTTGTTGGAACATATTAATATTCTGTTTTTTTAACACAAGATTTCTCTCTCTCTCTCTCTCTCTCTCTCTCAAACACACATATATGTATAGTATATACAAAGACCGAGTTATTTAGAAAATGAGAAGGGTCGTGTCTCCAAATTTTTATTCAATGATAATTTTACTACATGTTTTTCTTAAATTTTGGATTAAATACTTATTAAGTCCTTGTTAATTTTAAAGTTGGACGGTTTTATTCCTTTCATTGCCTAACTCTAACTTTGTCCCTAATTATATATAGATATTATATATATGTATATATTTTTTCTTGTTCTTTTGCTTAGTAGTATCATATATATATATATATATATATCAATTCTTTATTGTTATTCTTTTGCTCAGAAGACATCAATTCATTCAGCTTTATTCAAAGTAAGAAAAAATGAGAGAAAGCTACATTTAATAAATAATTGTACCTTAAATCATTGTACCATTAAAGCGTTGTTGGTACAATATATGGTTAAATTGTCCAATTTATTACTAAAAAAATATATTCATATTAATAGTTATAGATATTTTTATAATTAAATTGAAATAACTTTTTATTAGATATTAATTCGAATCGAATTGATATAAATTTATGAATAATTTGAGAAGTTGATTTCCTCATTCGGTGTAATGGGCTTCATTCGAATACAAATAAAAATGAATTAAAAACAAATTTTAATATATTTTACTTAAACTTAATTACAAATTATATAAATATCAATATAACGTAATTCTAATACTTTTTAAATAATAAATCAAGCTCCAAAAAATGAAACAAACTTAGGTAAAAAAAATTAGTCAACAAATAGACCAGATGTCGATAGTTATAAAGAAATAGTCCATTCATAATTAATATAATATACATGCAACTTCCCGTGGTTGATACCAAAAATTCAAGGACCACAAAGTAAAATTTAGTAATTATTAACAAATTTAAGGACCACAAAATGAAAAAAAAAGGCATGTCACCATTGATCAAAATTAAAAACTAGTAATTGTTAGAAAACTTAAGGACCACAAGTACTTATATGATTTTATTTTTTTTAAAAATAAATTAATTTTATAAAAACTTGATCAATGACCTTATAGGCATAGCTATATTGAGATCAAGCAAATCCTATGATAAATTGATGTTAGATCTTAATGCTTAAATATTCATTAATTTTGGACTAAATTAATTGAATCGAAACCTATGATTTATTTGGTAAAAGTATCATATCAGTCTTTATACTATACTTAGGTTGCATTTAAGCCTTACATACTACAAAAATTAGCAAATTAATCTATGCACATTTCGAATAAGAACAAAATATCCCTCCATTAAAATTTGGGTTAATGGTGTAAGAAGCCATTGAGCTTTTGAAAAAAAATGAATTAAGCCCTTGAATTTTTTGTGTACTCAATTAAGCTCTTGAATCAATAAATTAAATCAATTAAGCACTTTGACCAACATTGATCGTCGAATATAATGATTTTTTGGATTAGTTGGCGTACGCCATGTCATAGTGTTGCCACTTGATATTTTTTAAAAATATTTTATTTAAAAATTCTTTAAGAATTTTAAAAAACTTATAAAAAATAATTTTTAAAAAAATATAAATACAATGTGGTAGAGCTGTAGAGTATTTGTAGAAATAATATCTAAAGAAAAAAATTGTCATGATGTAATGGTCAGAATTGGTCAAATGGCTTATTTGAGTACAAAAAGTACATGAAGTTAATTAATTTTTTTTAAGTTCAAGGACTTCTTTCACCCCTTGTTGATTCCTAAAATGAGTAGACACCGAACAAAAGAGGTAGAGAGAAAGGTGGTTGATGGTTATTTTAGGCGGTCTACTTTGATAGATTTGGGCCGAGAATTACAGACAATACGATAGTCAGAATAAGGAAGTATAGAGAAGGTAGAGTGAAGTGGGAGAGGGGGATTTTTCCTTTTTGTTGTCCTTGTCCTGTTCTCTCTCTATGTTGTTTTCAGTCTCTCTCTTTCATTCTCGATTCCTTGTGTATTCATAACCCATGTATTATTTTTGATGGGATGGTATTAGTCTTAACATCATGATGACTACTAATGGGCTGACAGAGTAGGCTCGACTGTTGAGTAATAAGCTAAACTGTTGGATTAAGTGTATTTGACGGCCGTCATGTCAAGACGCGACAATTGAGTATGGAGAGCAGTCTGAAAAACAAAAAATTCGTAAGCAATAGTGTTTTACATGCCGAAAAGTGGTATGGAGAATAAGAGTTCCGAAAGAACTACATCGAATATTTATGAATTTCAAGGAGGTCTTAAATGCTTCCGAAAGAAACAAATGCTAGGGGTATAACACCCTTAAACCTTAAAAATTCTATCCACTTTTGTCATTAAGTATCATTTATACCTTAACAAATGAAAACAATACTTGGATTAAAAAAAATGCTGGTCCAAGCCGTATCAAATTCAATCTTGTTTAATTATAAGTTTGGAATATATATAATTCTCAAATTTTATTTTAAAATAATGGTAGGTTGGAGATACCTATCAAAAAGTTCCCATGCTAAGTCAGCATGATTTTGTCACGTAACTAAATCTACTGGCTTTTATAAAGAGTGCTTCCCCAAGTATATGAACCATTGTTATGATTTATACATATACATACAATGGAGTATGAAATTCTGGGGTTAAGTATAGCACTTTTGCTATGGGCTGTATGGGCAATAAGGATGGAACGGCGCCACCGGCGGTTGGAAAAGCTAGGTCGACTTCCACCAGGGCCGACATGGTGGCCGGTGGTCGGTAATATTTTTCAATTGGGATTGGCGCCACCACATGTGTCGTTCGCCAAGTTGGCTCGTCAACATGGACCCATCATGACCTTATGGTTATGCTCAATGAGCACCGTGGTCATCTCGTCGAACAAGGTGGCTCGCGAGATGTTCAAGAACCACGACGTGGTGTTGGCGGGCAGGAAAATCTACGAAGCCATGAAAGGGGATTCCGGCCACGAAGGCTCCCTCATAACGTCCCAGTACGGCCCGCACTGGCGGATGTTGAGGCGGCTATGCACCACGGAGTTCTTCGTGACGAGCCGCCTCGGCGCCACGCGGGAGGTCCGGAGACGGTGCATCGACCGAATGTTGCATTTTATAGAAGACGCCAGCGCGAATGGGACGAACTCGGTCGATATTGGAAGATTCATGTTCCTGATGGCATTTAACCTCATCGGAAACCTCATGTTCTCGAAAGACTTATTGGACCATAAATCAGAAAAAGGTGCGAGTTTCTTTTATCACGCGGGAAAAGTAATGGAGTTGGCCGGTAAGCCGAATGTTGCGGATTTTTTACCCGTTTTAAAGCGGGTCGACCCACAGGGTATAAGGAGGAAAACCCAATTTCATGTTAAGAAAGCTTTTGAAATTGCTGGAGGATTCATCAAAGAAAGGATGGAAAGCATTGGAAATGGAGAGAATCAAGGAAAAAGAAAGGACTTTTTGGATGTTCTTTTGGAGTTTAGAGGTGATGGCATGGAGGAGCCTTCTAAGTTTTCTTCTCGAACCATCAATGTCATTGTCTTTGTAAGTTGACATCAATTTACTCTTGGTATATACGCTATATATATATATATAAATTCATAAAAACAATTGTATAATTATTTTAAAAGATAAGTTATATCTAACTCAATTTTTTTAAAAAGGTTAATTGGATGTCAAATCTGAGGACATATCAAATTCTGTCATCTTTAATCCGAATCGAATCTTACAGTTTTTTTATGGTATATGGTAGGAGATGTTCACCGCAGGAACTGATACAACAACAAGCACATTGGAGTGGGCAATGGCAGAGCTTCTACACAATCCAAGGACACTAGGAACCGTCCAAGCTGAATTGAGAGACAAGTTAGGCCGCCATGAGAGGAATCTTGAAGAAAAAGACATCGAAAATCTACCCTATCTTAAAGCTGTGATCAAAGAAACCCTAAGACTTCACCCACCACTCCCTTTCTTAGTCCCTCATATGGCAATGGACTCTTGCAAAATGTTGGGTTACCAAATCCCCAAGGAAACCCAAGTTTTGGTTAATGTTTGGGCCATTGGACGAGATCCGAAAACGTGGGACAACCCTTTAGAGTTCAGACCGGAACGGTTTCTGGAGTCGAATGCGGCAGATTATAAAGGCCAGCATTTTGAGTTTATTCCATTCGGATCCGGTCGTCGGATGTGTCCGGCGGTACCTCTTGCGTCTCGGGTGCTCCCGATGGCACTCGGGTCGTTACTGCATCGCTTTGATTGGAGTTTAGCCTATGGGATTAAGCCTGAAGATTTGGATATGAATGAGAGAATGGGGATAACATTGAGGAAATCTGTTCCTTTGAAGGCCTTACCAATACTTTACAAGAGCCCTTAGACATCCTCGTACATGGATTTCAGATGTTAAATTTTGAATTTTTAATTATTGTCTATTAAGTGTAATTGTGTGAATCATTTGAATTTCTGTGACGTTCTTATGTATGTATGTATGTATAGTTCGAGTTTGGGAGTTTCGAATAATGTAGTATCTTTGGTAATTATTGTGAATAAAAATAGTATCTTGGTGAATGGTTTTAGCAATTAAAGAACAAACATTTTTTTCGGTAGCTCGATTAGTATGTTGTTGGTATGTTATATAGGAGGATATGAATTTGAACATGTTTACCTGCTTACTATCATTTGACTTATGGGTGAATAGAAATTTAAATAATATATATATTGTATCAAATTGTGTGTTGTTAAAAAAAATTCTCAATTAAATATTTTTTTATAATAAAGAACAAACAAAAGTTCATGTTTGAATTATATGAAGAAAAAACAACCAAAATCATATTCACTCGAGCATATTAATTGGTTTTTATAAAAAATAATTGAGGAATCTTTTAGTTATAGATGTATATTAGTAGGTTAGATTATAGTATTTGAGGAAGAATATATATATTTTTTTAACAATTTTTACTTAAGGGAAGGGGAAGGGAAATATGCTCTTAATAGATTTAAAATTCACAACTTAAAAGAAAGGAAAAGATGTTAACTGAGAATTTTAATAACTTATTTTAAAGATTGTTGATTGAAAGAAGAATATTTGATTTAGTTGGTACCTCAAGCCATGATCTTTTGCTCAAAATATATCATTCCAAATAAATAAATACATTCCATAAAGGTGATAGAAACATGTAACACATAAATGATATTATAGTATGATTAAATTATCTTTTTTGCTCATAAATGGGGAATGGATTTTGATATAGTTGATAAAGGTTGTCGTTTTAATATTTTTAATTAGTGGTTTCAGTGGTGATAGATTGTGTGTTCTTTCTAATTCAGACAATGTAGTTTATAAGTATACATGAATTTATTTAAATTTAAAATCGGGTTAATATACTAGGTTGTAATTGAATTAAATAATTCAGTATTTATGATGATTCATTTTAGTTATAATTGTTTTTTTAATCATAAATTGTAATCTATAAAGGCGTTTATAAATCAACTCAAGGTCGTCTCGGATGATGAAGCAACATGAGCGTCCGTTCAGGGCCCTATAAAGTCAAGGTCGTCTCGGATGGTGGAGCAACATGAGCGTCCCCTCAGGACCCCACCTTCAACCCTACAACTTAAATAATTTCTTAAGTGGTAATCTTATAAATTAGTGGTTGCTCGTTATTATTTTAGTTGTATTTAATGTGTTTTCTAAACAAAACAATAAAAATAATAGTTTGCTAATAAAATATTGAATTAGTTATTTAAAGTAATAAAATATGCTTTTATTCTACAGTGGCCTATTCTTTAGTTTTTGTTACTAAAAATATCCAAAACGGCTTTAGATCAAGTCGAGTTAAATCTAAATAATAAATAAAATTTAACTTGAACTTAAAATTTATTTAGTTATATTATTTTAAATTAAAATTTTAAAATATCTTTATTTAATTCAAAATCCTAAATAATAAACTTCTTTGAATTATATATAAAAAACTATTATTAACTAATCCAGATTCTAGACCGATTGTCGACAATAACTATTCAAAATTCTTGTTAATACATATACATATATAATGTGCATAGGAAACATATCAAATGTCGGCGTCATTTTCAGCCTTTCGATTGTTTAAATACAAAACTAATCATAATATATAAACAATAAATTAACATAAATATATTATTCGTCTGCTATGTGACTTTGTTAAGTTTTTTTCACTAAATATGATTTTATTAATAATATCGTATAAATTTAATTAATATATGTGTTTTATTAAAAAATTTATTAATTTTAAATAAAAAATAGTACGCATAATCCAAGAAAAGGAAAGCACAACCACAGCTCACGAATTAAACAAATACTTATTTCTAAGTTTCAAAGTTCCCTGGTGAAACAAACCAACCACAGATTACACCCAAATTTCATAAATCTCATCGACTTTGTTAAGCTTCAATGTATATCATTAATTAATTTCCATGTTGAATGTTAATTATCAACGACAAGGAGTTCGTTTTGATAGAGTTGACAAAAAAATGAGTATTTAGGAAAGGAGATAAAGTCGACTCGAGTAAAGCATATTTGATCGATTAGTCAAGTTGTTCGTCCTTGTTTCCTCAAATTTCCTTAGGTCATAGGTTTTAGTCATACTGAGAGCTCTCATTCCTACTCCTAGAGTCCTCTTTCCTCTATTCTCTAGGTAGGATTAGGATTAGAATTAAGATTTAATAAATAAAAAAAGATAAAGTCAAGATTAGACAATAGGAGAGATAAAATCATCTGATTTTATTATTAATAGAAATTTAATAAGTATTTAATCTAAAATTTTAAAAGGATAATACTTAATTAATCAAATATTCAAACTAACTGAGACTAAAATTACTATTAAAGAAAAAAATTATGGACACCATCTCCTCATACTCTTAATAGCTTTGTCCATATTTGAGGATTAAGGTTTGAGTTCAATCCTACTTAAATTATGTGCAAGCTTTCCATATTTTTTTTAGTAATGACAACCGAATTTTATTAATAAAAATAAAAAAATCAAAATTATAACGCATTCAAGCATAGATAAAAAAAATAAAGGCAATAGTCACCAAAAAGCTTATACACAAAACAAAATATTAAACACAAAGATATTAACGAAAATGAAACATTCTCTTGAGGATGACGTCCAACATCAAAAGAACCCAATATCTTTACAAAAACTCTTTGTCTGTGTCGAACGAGATTTTTTATGAAGTGATAATGGAGTGGTGAGCGAACCAAATTATTTGGCATGTTGCTTCGCTCCACAATTCTGATTCTATTGGCAAACAACGTTTTACCGAAGAGTGGATTTGATTATACATGACCACTAACAAACCAATCAGAAAATAAATGTCGTGAGTCTTTGTGCGAGCACCAAAACGACTGCAAAGGTATATTAAAAACGTACTAAAGGTTACAAGGAACGTGCCACAAGAACAGAGAAAAAGTGTCATAAGAGTAGAGAAATGCATGTTATAGGAACATAGGTTCTTATTCAAAATTAAAAAAACTCAAAAAAAAAAGGAAACAAAGGATATAGTATGAAAAAATAAGGGAAATAATAAAAACTAGCAGTCAAAAATGATTATGATTGTATTTGTAGCTCGTCGAATCCATTTATCTTATGATTTTTTAAGTTACAATTACAATGTACAATTATAAGTGATAAATATTTTTTTAAAAAATTCTAATTCTAATCTTATCGAGAGGGATGAGAACGGGGACTCCAGGAAAATGAGTGGGGTAGGTTGAGTTAATTAAGCATGAGTTAATTTTCAAATAGATAGTATAATTCAACCACTTGAGTTGGTTTTGTGTTGAGTAAATTTGAATCAAGTGTATTTAGTATCCTATCGAACAACTTTAATAGCGATTCGTTGTGTCCTCAATCTTTTAAAATAGATCGTTCAATTCAATGACTTGAATTAGCTTTGTGTTTAATTCATTTGAATCAAATCAGTTTTAAAAACTTTAGATCATTTCGGATTTGAATATTTTTGGATCCGAATTGTTTTGATTTCGAGTCATTAAAAATTGCGAGTCGAGTTTTTTGAATCAAATTATTTTAAACTTAACACTCAAAATTAAATAATTCAATTTAGATCATTTAAAATCATATAACTATGATTATTTGTCTATATCTGATGAATGTTAATAATTCATTCATAATTAATTTTTAATAGAACAAACTGGATTGAAATGATCATTCTATAATGATTTTATGCAGTATCAAATCCAGATTATTCAGTCTATAAATCGGATACCGATAGTTAGATAAGAAATAATTTATTCACAATTAAATATATATACATGAAACGTTCAGTGGTTGATATCAAAATTCAAGGACCACAAAGTACAAATTAGTATTAGCAAAATTAAGGACCACAAAATGAAAAAAAAAAATCATGTCACCATTGATCAAAATTAAAAACTTGTAATTATTAGCAAACTTAAGGACCAAAAGTAGATTTATATGATTTTCTTTTAAAAAATAAATTAATTTCATAAGAACTTAATAAATGAGCTTATGCTATTATTCTGGAGATCAAGCAAATCTGATGATAAATTGATGTTAGATCCTAATACTTAAATATTAATCTTAATTTTTGTTAAAAATATTATTCTTAATTTTGATTAAATTAATTGAATTAAAACCGATGATTTATTTGGTAAAAGTATCACATCAGTCTTTATACTATATTCAGGTTGCATTTTAGCCTCACATACTACAAAAATTGGCAAATCAGTCC
Organism: Hibiscus mutabilis; assembly: GCA_019671005.1. Lineage (NCBI taxonomy): Eukaryota > Viridiplantae > Streptophyta > Magnoliopsida > Malvales > Malvaceae > Hibiscus > Hibiscus mutabilis. The sequence goes on along the minus strand of CM033750.1, from coordinate 39,473,330 downwards.
ATACACATTTCGAGTAAGAATAAAATGATCCATCCATTAAATTTTCTATCCACTTTTGCCGTTAAGTGTCGACATGTCATTTATACCCAACTAAACGAAGTATTTATATTTAATACACCGGTGATCATGACGGAACACAATGGAGGTCTGCCTAAAATTTAAAAATTATAATTTAAACCTTTAAAATTGTTAAAAAATTTAATTTGATTTTCATAAAATTTTTAAAAATTCAGATTAAGTTTTAAAAAAATTTAATGTTCTTAATTAAATCTCTCCCATAATTTTTAAAAGTCCTCATTAAGCCTCTCAAAATTTCAAAAAATTTAGTTAGATCCCAATTTTTTTGAAAAATAAATTTAAATTAAACCCTTCAAAAGTTTTAAAATTTTGATTTAAACCTCTAATTTTTTAAAGTTTTAAGTTTCCTCCAATCTCTATCACCAAGTTCCGCCACTTCGGTAAAGCCTTTATATAATCTACAAATTTAACTAATCAGCAATTATCTATTAATTTATGCAAAATTAAACTATTTTGAAAATATAGATTTTAGTATTATCTACTATTTTTTAAAAATCACCCTTTATGTTTATACTACTTTTGAACAAGTAACGAAATATATAAAATTTTATAGAGCTAATGAAATCAAGAAGCAGGTTTGCCCGAGAGGTTAAGGGGGAAGACTTAAGATCTTTTGCACATAAGTGCTGCCAAAAAAAAATTCAGTACACATAAACAACAGAAGTCGGAGAGAAGTTTGTAATTGAACTTAACATCCACCAGTAATATATTATAATACGAACACCACTAAAGTAATATAAAATAATAATGATAATAAATAATCTTGGATGTCCATAGTACTTATGAAAATTAGTGTAAGGCCACTTGAGATTACCTTTAGATGTGATTTTGTTACCTTCTATTTATATTTTGGAGAGCTCGAAGTTTTGAATTTTAGGTCATATTAATAAAAAATTAAAAGACAATTCCTTAGCAAGAACGTTGAGATGGTCGAGTTGGTCTAAGGCGCCAGATTAAGGTTCTGGTCCGAAAGGTCGTGGGTTCAAATCCCACTCTCAACAATTCCCATGTTATGTTTTCTTCAAATTGGTAAAATTGTTTTTTTTTTTCATTCTACTATACTTGAATTTAAAATTTAATCCCTATATTTTAGTTTGATAAATTGGAACAATTTGACTCTGTACTTCTATAATAATCCATAATATATATGGTTGCATTTATAATGGAATTCAGCCGTTTTCAATATTAAAATCAATAAATTAATAAAACATTTTTAAAATTATTATGTATACATTTGCATTAATAATAATGGAATTCCAAATTCTTTTCAAGTCCAGTTCAAGAACACAATTTACTTCAATAGATATACCAGTGTTAAATATGAAAACGATTCTATATCCGATAAAAACAACCGATGTGATTCTGACCCGAAACCACTCGACCTTCGTATTTGTCTCATGTCGATGTCGATCCTGACGATTCAGTCCATTCAAAGGCTACTACAGCCTTTCCTCCACGACTGTTCTAACAACATATGTTCTGTTCCATACCAGTACTATTGTCTTCCTCTGCATTGGTTTTCTATAAGTCTCTGCAGAAACGGAGCCTACGTTGCATCGAGCGATTTTCATGTTCCTCAAAGAATACCTATCAACATCCTGAAATATTATCCGAAAAAGAAGTTTCAGACTTTCAGTTTGTTTCTCTAATAACACGCGATGAGTGGCTTTACGGAAACAATCGACAATAAGGAACATTGATCATAAACTATTAGTTAAAGAAGTTGTAAAGGATCATAGTATTTTTTTGTACAAATGAGGAGAAAGTAAACTTTTTAACTTACATAAGGAAGGTTGAAATCTCCTTCTTTTGCATCACATTAGTCCGGCTATACTTGCCGAAGCATTAGCATCTGTAGTAAGGTAATCAATCTGTATTAGGTACTAGACTCGACTCCGTAAAGAAGTCGAACAAAGAAAAACACAAACTAGCATGTTTATTTTGGAAAGAGATTACCTTTGAAGTAGCTTCAAGGATGAAGTCTCTTTGTATGCCAGGGCCTGAATAAAATAAAAGCAATACATCAGCTATTGACAGAAAACAATATAATGACATTAAAGTACATAAAAATTCGATTAACAGTTTGCAGCTTCGGATTATCATCTAGAGAGCAATGGCTTACTGCTAAGACACATGCAATTTGACAGAAAGTATGGTACGGAACCAATTGAGTAACTTGTTGATGAAGAAAAAGATCTGTGTCTGATATGACAATCCGGTAATATCTTATACCAAATATTCTAAAACAAATTTACATTATGAGCTAAACATTATTAAAAAAAACTCCCTTTCAAACTACATGTTTTTCATCAAAATAACTCAAATTCAAGGTGCACTCCAGTAGCTTTACATTCCTCCAAATAATTGCTCTTTGTTTCCGGGGACATCCCGGCCGGAACCCCGTATTCATATAGCTCGGGTAGTTCCGGTGGAACAGTGCATCGTATCAAAGCCCAATTCAAGCCTTCGAAGAAAGGGTGTTGCTTGATCTCAGCAGCTCCTTTTTCTGATCCCAGACGATTCTCAGGTTCCTTTACCAACAGCCCTCGGATGAGTTCCCTTGCTTGGAAACTAACAAGAGGGCTGTCCGGGAACTTAAGGGTTTGTAACAGGACATTAGCCAGCGTTTCATCGTTCTCTGCTCCTTTAAAAGGTGTCTTTCCATAGAGAAGCTCGTAAAGGAAGACACCATAGGTCCACCAATCAACGGCGGCTCCATGACCCTCTCCTTTAATGATCTCAGGAGCTAAGTACTCGTGGGTTCCGACAAAGGAATTGGATCTTGCATCGGTAGGCTCAGCCACGAGCTGTGGCAATGATCTGACACGGGATGCAAGGTTCAGCCCCGTCTTCTTTGTTTTTGGAGCAGCAGGCAATAACTTAGGACTGAAGCATCGGATTTGACATGAGTGTTGAATGCAAAAGGGTTCGGTGCAGCCAGATCTTCCACACGGGCCGGATATTCTTGCAGGATCCAAAATGGACGAAGATTTCAGGAGAGTTGGACAAACCGTGCATCTAAGCGAAAGGTCGAAATCCGTGAGCATTATGTGGCCATCTTCTCGGACGAGAATGTTTTCTGGTTTCAAATCGCGGTAAATAACTCCAAGCATGTGCAAGTACTCCAAAGCAAGAAGGACCTCAGATACATAAAACCTGCATATATAATAATGTAAATATAACTAGTCCAGATATCAGAACATATGTGCTTTAGATGTTCAAACTGAACGAATGACCCAAAATATGCAAAATCAAAGATAATTCAAACTACTAGAATGCAATACGAATTCAAATTCACATTTTATCATCTAAGCATCTTACCTAGCTGCGGGCTCAGAGAAACATCTCCCGGGCTGCCTTTGCCGAAGGACATGCAGGTCCCCACCCGGACAGTACTCCATAACCAAACATGACAAGTTATCTGATGTGAATTGTGTAAATAACGTAGGTAGAAAAGGATGATCAAGCATCCTTAATATTTCTCTCTCGGTTTGGGCCCTCGTAATTTTTTTCCTTCCTGCCAAATATTCGTTGTCCATGATCTTCAATGCGAACAAGAAGTTTGTACCAATAAGCTCAGCAAGATATACTGTCCCGATATCCCCACAACCGAGCTTCTTTAAAAGATTGAAATGTCTCAACCCCAAGATTCCATCCTGCATTTTAATGTGTCGGATGGCTTCCCACCTTACGTCCTTTGACATGTGAGGTCTATTCCCACAGCTTGAATGACTTAAATTGCTGTCATCACTGATGCTTGTGCTGCTACTATCCCAAAGGCTACTCGGACTTTGGGAGAAGTCTCCCTTGTGTCTTGATTTTGGGCTCTTGTTAGCCCTCGGAATTGAGGCTCGGCTTTTGTTAGAATTGTTTTCAGCCAAGGTTGGTCTGCACGCATCGATATTCACATTACTTGAGTTAACTTCATCACTAATCCCGGATGCAAGCGACTTCTTGGAATCATGATTAGACTCGTTACTTGAACTCTTCAGAGAGCATTGGCATCTCTGACAAACTAATTGACTCGTAGTGGAATCCAAGCTGCAGTTAACTCTATTGGAAGTATTAACAGTGCTAGTGGCAGAAGAGGAATCCGGCTTTATTTTCTTCTTCACCAAACTCTTGTTCCGGACAACAGTTTCGGCCACCCGGGGTGCATTTCTCATAATCCCGCTTGCCTTGCTGCCATTCACTGATCTAGAAGAAGCAACAGCATGCAGCCGGACCTTTCGTCCCAACTTTGGCGTTGATGCTCGTTTTGGTAACTTGGTTGAAGCAGGCACAGTATTGTCATGTTCTACCGTATTATTATCGGCATAAGAGCTAGATGTCGAAGATGCAGAAGTGTGCTTTTCTTTCAGATGAATCTCAGCCTTTGGTGCATTAGTTCCAGCTTTTCTCAATGCAGAAACATCAGTTTGACTCGATGTAGAAGCTTTGGTGCTAATTTGTGGCGTTGCATGAGCAAATCGAGGTGAAGAATTAGTACTTCGGCTCAATGGCTTTACCTCGGTAGCTTGAGAAGAAGCTGGTTTGCTTCCTTCAGGCACCAAAGATATTTCAAACACACTCCGCTTACCTTCACCTCCGGGACGACTTGATCCACCGGAGGATTCGACTACAACTGATTTGAACAAAGTTTTTATCCTTCCAGCTTCAGATACCCTGGGGGAGCTAATTGACATTGATTTCCTTTTCATAGCTGCCATTTCTGATGCCTTGGAAATACAAAGATCCCTTAATGCCTGTTTCAGTGACAACGGCTCCGAGCCACCTATTCTCGGGGACTGGGGCATCCCCACCGTAATCGGCTTCTTCAATTCATTTTTCTTTGAGCTTGAGCTCGCGCCTCCTTGGTACGAAACACTTAAACCTTTTGGACCTTTAAGATTGATAGACTCGAAAAGCCGATTAATATCACCTTCAAGAGAATCCTTGTATCCCAGTTTCAATGCAGGCTGCTTCCGATCTCTGTCACCTAAACCCGATCCTGAATGTGGTCGGGTTGCCCAGGTAGATTGTTGTACTGGTTTCAACTCTTTGCCCACTTCAATGATTTCACTAGCATCGGCATATGAACCCATTCTAACTGCTACAGTGTACAAAAATCTCTCAGCCCGTCAGCCGTATCCTAAAGAACAGGTACAACACCGCCCTCAGCCTCCGAATTGATATTTATTCATGTTTTCAAATTAACCAGCTTCAAACATACGAATGCACAGCCACTTGTGAACTTCCCATTATCAAATCAATTCAAAAGCTCGAATATTCCAAGACCCTAAACATTATAACCAAATTAGAAAACCATTCAAACCATAAGTACAAAAAAGCCAAAAAGAAGAACTTGGATGTATACATACACACACATACATACTTACATACATAAATTCCCAGTAAATTTACAGATTCAGAGAAAATCATACAATATAACGAATTACAACAAGTACCTAAGTAGATTTCCTTAAATCCATTTGATCTGAGTAGCTATTCTTATCTTCAGCTCCTGAATCTTATGATGTTTTAATTCAAAATTTCGCTATCATCATAAACAAATTAGTTAAAATAACTAAAAATCACTACTACGCCATTTTTCACACTTTTCATGCATATAATCCATCACTAATTATCTTCAAACCAAAGCCTAACACTGAAAAAAGGAAACACAAAACTCAAAATGAAAAAAAAAAACAGAAATTGGAAGCTCAAACCTGCTTAAAATTTCCTTCCATGGATCAAATCTAACCCAAAACCAAAGAGAAAAAAGATCCAAATCCCCAGCAACAATCAGAAAAAGGAATAAAGAAAAGGGTGAAGTTGTACCTTGAGAAAGAAGAGAGAACTGGCATTGGAGACAAAGATCTTTGGGACCAGAAATGTATGAAATGATAAAAATTTACAAACAGATGTTTCAGAGATTAAAAAGTCTGGCAATGAAAATCAAAGGACGAAAGTGGGTTTACAAAAGGAGAAAAAAAATCAAAAAACAGAATGGGCAGACAGAGTACCCAGAACAGTATGTTGTTTTCTCTTAAGCACTTTGATTATACAAATGAACCCACCACCCTGTATTAAAGTGGAGAAATTATATCGTAAATTTTCCTTATCATATTAATTATAATCGAAATGAAATTAAGTTTTATCATTTTATATCATCAACTTATTTAAATGATATAATTTTTGAAGAAAAATACAAAAAGAATACTAATTAAAAATAAAAAATATAAAATAGATGATTTTTTATTAAAGTTAAAGTTGAACATTTGATTAAGTCGAGTTGAGTCAAAAAAAATTAAGTTAGTCGAGTTTATGAGTCCTATTTATGATTTAAATTTTATTTGAATTTTTTCGAATCAAATCAATTTTTCGAGTTTTTGTACAGATTTAATTCTAGTTATTTATAATGTTATAATACAGATTAATTTCAATTTAAATGAATTTCTATATCTATATACAATATATATATATATATTCACATGTGATATATATAATATATCAAGTAAAATTGAGAGACTCGACTCGAGTTTAAAAACCGATCAACTAATTACTATAAAATTTGAGTTATTCAAATTATTCGAATTTTTATTTTATATTTCAAACTGTTTTGAAATTTTTTCTAGTCGAGTCAAAACGAATTAGGAATTTTTATGTCAATTTGAACAATTTACTTTTTCGAGTCGAATTTTGTATCCTTTATTAAAGTAGATCTCACGTAATAGGGAAGGAAGGGGAAAAGTACGTGACAATAATAATTATTTTTCAAAAGTATATGTAGGGTTTGGTTGGATTTTGAAGTACTTATACTATTTTTTTCGAGGGTTTTGAGTGTAAAGTTGATAATGTGGCGTGCGAGTATGTGAATAAGTTTATATGAAAATATTGAATTGATTTTTAATTTTTTTTTAAAAATCTCATTAATATTTCAAGTATGCTCATAGGTAAATATTCTAATTATCAGTTATGAATATCAAGTAGATGTGAAGATTAACTTTCCTATAATTTTTTTATTCTAATTCATTTTACTTTTACATATAATAGTTTTAAAAAGTTTTTTTATTTTAATATTGCTTTTGTTTACACAGTATTGAAAGAATTTTATTTTTCGTAAATAAATTTATTTGGGTTTCATTCATTAGATAATTAACAATCATATTATTTAAGTAAAAATGCCGTCGGTATTATCACGAGAAAATATATTTTATAATCATTTGTATTTAATTTATTAATTAACTAATTCAGTTTAAATACTGCATAGACTCATTAATCATTATAGACAAACTTTTTAATTCAACATTAAAATTTAAACTATTAACGATATTTAAGAATTTTTGTGTCTCATGTCGCTAAATCAATAGATAATTGGTATAAAACATATAAAGCATTCAACTTGAATATTTATTTTAATAATACTTTTTTAATTTAATTTTAAAAATTAAAAAACTCATGTTTTAGGGATTTACCCTGAACCTAGAGACAACAACACAAACATAAAAACAGTAGTTTCAACAAAAATAACAAACAAAAAGTAGAAAAGAAAATAAACACGAACAAGCATAACAGAAGTAAAAAAAACACAATACACGACAAGAGAATAATTAAACAACAATCGTAACCATAAATTTACAATAAAACTCGAACTCAAATACTCAAATCACATACTTTTATCATCACATAAAATTATAAATTTCACTTGAATTTGAACTAATATATATGATTTCATTTATAGAAATATCATAAGGAATCTAATGGTGCAAATGCAATGCTATGCTCAAACAAAGGGGACATAAATAAAAGCAGTGTCTTGGAGGGGCCATGCCCATATGCCATACTGACTGATGTTACACTGTGTACTGCTAATATCCAAAAATTATAGACTACTATAAATTTATAATCAACTTTGCCTTTGATGTCGACATGGAAATGACTACACATTTATTTTCATTAATTATTTTAAAATATATATAAAAATAATTTATAAATTACGACTTAAACATTCATTGTTCAATAAACCAATGAAAAAATTTATTAATTTTTTATTAGTATAAAGATGATTACAAGTAATTGAACCCTTTGACAATGCACATACGTTGCTGACAAAGCGATTGAACCCGAGTCTTTTAGGATGAACATTATTTGCTTTTTCACTGGGCCACTTGTTAAGTTCAATAATCAATTAATTTTTTAAAATGAGTTTGATAATTCAAAATAAAATCATCTAATATGTTTTTTGTTATTAAAAATAATAAGTAGATAATGACCTACTTATCACTTGATGAATATTATATATATATTATATATATTTTTAAGTATATTATTTTTAAATTTTATATTTATCAAAAAATCTAACCATATCCGACACTTAATTTTAAGCAAAACACCAAACATATTTTAAAATTAAACTCAATACTTAGTTTTTCAGTTTCATCAAACAACACTCAAGTTTGCAACTTTTTGTTGGGGCCAAATTAAAATGAAAGAAGTTTGAGGGAGCAAATAATTGAATTTTTAACTTTATTAGGGTCCAAAACTTAAAAAATTCCATTTAATAAAGGAGTTAAATGGGATTAGATTGACTTATTAAGGCTTAAGGGGAATAAAAATGTAATTAAATCATTCAACCAAGGAATCCAAGGCCCCTGTGTCAGCTCTTAACTCCCCCCCACAATTATAAATATTCCTAAAAATACAAACCATCATTTTTTTATATAAATTAAATAAAAAAACTATATAAAAATAGGTTCAAACAAAAAATATTTAGTATAATAGGTTGAAAAGGATAATGTGAAGCTTAAAATACTATTTGCGTATGGCATTTTGTATAACCCTCGTGTGAGTTTGGAGTATTTAGATGTTAATAATGGCAAGAACTCAAGACAATTATAAGAATTTAAAAAATAGAACAAACATTTACAAAATTTGAAATCAATTTCAATACTTTAACCTTTTTAATAAAGAAAATTGAATTTCAAAAGCATGTTTAAATAATAGTGTCAAATCTTAAATTAAATTAATATTTGTGTTAAACGAGACATTAGATTATTTTAGCAAGGTTAGAAATTTAAGGTTTGATATTACAAGTGATGTAAATTAATTTAAAAATATCAAACTATAATAAATGTTTATAATTTTTTTAAATAATAAATTTTATATATTTGATTCAAATCAATTCGTTAATAAAATACTCCTATGTCCCATGAATTTTGATCATTTTGTATTTTAAAATTATGTCATTTAAATTATCTTATTGAAAAATTCAATCATTTTTATTAGACATTTTTTACCATTTTTTATTTTTTCAACAAAATAAAATATTTAACTTTTTCAATAAAATATTTAATTGTATGATTCACGATGAGGCACAAAATTCAACGTTCTTTAAAACTACATATTTACTTTGACAATTTCAAATTTACATGTTTGTCTACTGGATCCAAGTTTATTCGCAACTGTTACTCTCTTATAACATGACACGTGGTGTTATCCTAGACACCGTGTCATTGTCCCGCATCCCGAAAATTTTCGGACAATATTAGATACACTATTTCCTATTAATTTTGTCTAGTATTGACTTTTAAAATGTCAAAATTTTTTAACTTTGACCACAGTTATTTTAAATATTTAAATTAATTAAATTTTATAAAATATATATTTTTAAACTACTTGATATAAGGGTTTTAAAACATATTTTTTTATATTTTTATCAATAATACATTTAAAGTAATAAATAGTTAAAATTTTAATTTTGACTTAAAAAAAGTCAATGCTGAACATTTTCACGGGGACGGAGGTAGTATTATTTTCACAACTGTCACTCTCTAATTATTAAATTTATTAATCGGCCTAATTGTCAAAAATATCTAATTTATTTTATTCTGTATGAATTCAAATTATAATATAAAAAAATATTATTTCTATTTAATTTAAAAAAATCGCCCCTTTTAACCACGTTTCTAATGATCTCAATCACTAAAAATCATCCATATTATTATTTTTATATAATCAGTCTACTTAAATTATAACCGTCAAATAATTATTTTTAGATGACATGTAAAAAATAATGTAAATTCATTAAAAAAATTAATATATTTTAATATACTCCATGTTATATTTGAATAAAAATTTAATCTTCAAACTAATGGATGAAAAATACTTGATAAAATATTATTATTTTGATAAATTTTATTTTTAATTATAATCTTATCTAGAAGGCAAAGGAAGGGGCGACTTTAGTGAAAAAAGAAGATACTTCTAGTGAGTTTAGACTCTAAAATTAATAACTTAAAAAATATAAAAAAAATAATAATTAATAATTGACCATCCGGTTAAATGTATTTTTTTTTAAATTGATATTTTCAAGACGGATGAAGAATATCAGTATAGACCGATTTATAAATTCAAATGAAAATGATACGAGATTGGGCTTGCTGCTACTCATAAAATCAACGTAAACTTTTTAAACGTTTTCCCCCAAATTTGGTCTTAAATCACATTCTAGTCCAGCACACCAGCAGTCCGCCCATCTATATTCAATCATCAATGGCGGAGAAGCATTTCTAGTACGCGTGATCCTTGGTGGCGGTGGTATCCGCTGCTGTAAGCTCACTCAAATCGCTTTCAATTTACTGTTATGGAGTATTAGAATTTTTTCTTGAATTTGTTTTGAATTTACGTTGCTTATGGACGTCTTTGTTGCTGTTCTAAGTTCACTCGATCGCTTCTCGCTCAACGATTCCGATTATTTTTGTTTTATTTTCTTGAATTTGATTTGAGTTTAGCTTGTTCGTCGAAATCTTTGCTTTAATCTGTAACTACAGTTAAAAATTCTGCAAATGGGTTGCAGGCTCTTCTTCCTCGCAAAACCCCTCTTAAACCCCAACCCTAACTTCCCAAATCCACGTACCTTCTCCACCTCTTTCCTCATAACCAAAACCCCAAAGAAACACAAATCCAAACGCCCCAAACCCAACTCTCCCCGTACCCGATCCGTCACGCCCGACTCCAACAAAATCCCCCACTTCGAATCGCTCCTCACCCGTGACGCCAACTTCCGATTCCTCACCAAAACCAAAGAATTCCTATCCAAACAACCCGAACAGATCCTCCGTCTTGTTGACGCTGGAAAATTCTACCGGGAACTCGGTTTCCCCCGCGGCCGCAAAGTCACCAAATCCATTTCGCGCCACCCGCTCATCTTCTCCACCTACCGTCATTCCGACAACAAAATCTGGCTCGGGTTTACCGATCTTATGGACCAATTACTCCTCGAAGAGAGATCAATAGTGGAAGTGATGGAAGAAGATCAAGTCATGAGAGTCCGTAAATTGTTAATGATGTCGAAGAATAAACGGATTCCGCTAAGCATGATATATCATAAACGTCTTATGTTTGGAATTCCTGAGGATTTCAGGGACAGAATCCGGAAATACCCGGATTATTTTCGTCTCGTGGTTGAAGATGATGGGAAACAAGTACTTGAGTTAGTGAATTGGGATCCGAGTTTAGCTGTTAGTGCATTGGAGAGGGAGTTTTTAGTGAATGAAGATAAGGTTAAGAAAGCTTTCAAGTTCCCGGTTAAGTATGGGAAAGATTTAGGGTTGGAGGAAAATGATGTGAAGAAGCTTAACTTGCTAAACACGTTACCGTTGGTTTCGCCTTATTCCGATGGGTGGAAGCTGGACTTGTGGAGTTTGGAAGCGGAAAAATATAGAGTTGGAATCATACATGAATTTTTGAGCTTGACTTTGGAGAAGAGAGCTCTGATACATCATATTGTGGAGTTTAAGGAAGAGTTTAGTTTGACCAGGCAAACATACGAGATGCTAAAGAGACAGCCTTGGACGTTTTATTTGGCTGGGACGGAGATGAATTGGGCAGTGTTTTTGAAGGATGGGTACGATGACAATGGTAATTTAATCGACAAAGATCCACTGGTGGTTTTCAATGAAAAGCTTTATAAGTTTGCTCAAATGCAAGAAGAAGAGTTCCATAATGAATTTCTACAATATAAGCTTTATAAGCTTTAAAAGCTTTATAAGCTTTATATCATAATTTAAAATAGGTAAATATCATTGATATAAATTGTTATGACGACTTGCTTGGGATTTCGTATTTGTTCTTTTACCTGAATTTTGTTCTATTAATTGTGGCAATGGTTTATACACAATTAATGAATTAATAATTGATTAGATTTAGTCAATTATTAATTGGTTTAGCGCATGAGACACTAATTTCATTGAGTAAGGTTAATGATTTAAATCTTTACGTCGTGAATAAATAAATTGAGTTGAAAGAGTCGTTCCATAATGAATTTCTACAATATAGAATTCGAATTACTCGATCAACGTGGCATGGTTATAAAAAATGTTAATAGACTAAATAAATTTGTTATTATAATTATTATTGAAATAAACATGTAATTCATTAATTTTTTTGAATTAGGTGCAAATAATCAATTAAATGAGGAAAAATCTTAAAGTAGTAAATTAAATAATCCTTAATAATTGCATACCTTTGTACATCAGTTAAGTTAATCCAAATATAGTTAATGATATTTCAAAAAAGGCATAATGTTAGAAGTAAATCCTAATGTTTGACCATTTGGTCACTTTAGCCCATATTCTTTTTTGGTGCAAACAACTATCTAACGTTTCATTTTCGTTCAAATTTTACCCTCGCTGGATGGAAATCGTTAGTCAACTAACGGTCAACGCCTGAGGCTGATGTGGCATGTTTGCATGGCATGAGAAGATGACATGGCAATGCCACGTTGCACTTTGCTGACATGGCATCACATTTTTTTTAAAAAAATTATTATTATTATTTTATATATTTTAACCAATCAGATGATGCCACGTGGAACTTTGCTGTCATGGCATCATCTGGTTGGTTAAAAATATTTTTTTTTAAATATTTAAAAAAATTATTTATAAAAAATAGCCCACAAATTTTGAAATCTCTAACTCCCCCAAACCCAAATCTCGATTTGAGCCGATTCCACAGTCGATTGTCACGTCGCTGCCTACCACATCGATTGCTGAACCATCACGATCATTCACCCCATCATCTCGTCGCAGGAAATCGATCAACGTCGTGCGAAACGTCGGACAAAGACGAAATCGTCGAATGATTCATTTGAACTATTTGCGACGAACGGCAGCAGAACGAACGAAGAACGGTGTATGGGTCGTTCGGTGAGGGGAGGGTACTTTATTCTGTCATTGGCAACTCGTCCAACATCGATGAGAATGGTTCAATTTAGGGATTTGAGGATTATTTTGAAATTTTCAGAATATTTTATTTTTAAAAAAAATATATAAAATAATTATTTGTTTTAAAAATATTTTTAAATATTTTTTAAAAATAATTATTTAATTTTTTAAAATGCCACATCAGTAAAGTACCACGTGACATCGCCACATCATCTCCCCCATGTCGTGCATACATGCCACGTCAGCCTCAGGCGTTGATCGTTAGTTGACTAACGGTTTCCATCTAACAAGAGTGAAATTTGAACGAAAATAAAACGTTAGGTGATTATTTGCACACAAAAATAAAGGCTTTTATCCAAATCGACTACTTTTGACCTTTTACCTTAAAAAAATATAGTTAATGATTTTTTGGATATGAATTTAAAATTAACTACTCATTTGGATAAAAGCCTTACCAAAAATAAAGAGATAATTTTTTTTATTGTATTGTCCCACAATTAATAGTCGATTTCTGATATTTATTAATTTATTGGTAATTATTGAGAGTGCATGAACCTGAGTGTTTGATCGAGTCAAGTCAAAAATTTTAAGCTATTCGAGTTAACGCGTCATATTTTACAACTCAAATTTATTTGAAATTTTTTAGATTCGATTCGAGTTTAGTTTTTGAGTTCTTATACAAATTTAAGTGTAATTATTTATCATTTTATAGTGTTGTTTGATTCTAATTTAAACGACTTTCTCTAATCATATACGATATCCATATATATCTCTTCATATTTTTTCATATGTGTCGTATATTTTTTCATATTTTTTATATCAGTATATATATATCAGGAAAATTTGAGGGGCACGAATCGAACATAAAAATTAATCCACTAATTACTAAAATTTTTAAGTTATTCGAATTATTCAAATTTTTATTTTACAACTTAAACTTTATTTAAAACAATTTTCAAGTTGAGTCAAGATGAGTCGAATTTTGCTAACCTTTATAAACCACGCAAAAAATGGAAAGTGTGTTCAACGAGGGATATTTAAGTCAATTAAACATTATATCGAGGTGGGAAATTTTGAGAATTTAGAAGGAAAAAGAGTTCATTTTGTAGTGTATGTAAGTCAAGTACACATAGCTTTTTCAATTAAATTTAGAGAAAAAAAACCCATTAACTTTATACTTTTAATGGTTTATATTATAATGTTGTTTATAATTTAGGTAAGAAAATTATTTGATATACAAATTACATAAAGTTTATAAAAGTTTACCTATTTTTGCTTCTCACGCTTAGAATCTACGGAGTTTATGTTTTAAGATTTAGAATTCAAACTTTATATTTATAATTTATGATTTAAATTTTAATATTTATGGTTTATAGGTTAGAGATTTAGATTATTATAATTTAAATACAATAATTTTTTTACATTGTTTGTGTATAAAAAATAACTTTGTATTGTATATAAATATTTTTGATAAAAAATTATGGGAACAATGTTTAAATGAAAGGAAAAAATTCTGATACACAGGCCGTGTAAACTTTAGTTTACATGTGTCTTTTAGTTTTAGTTTAGGGGTTTAGGTTGTAGGGTTTAGAATTTAGTGTATATGGTTTAAGGTTTAGTTTTTTAGGGTTAGGGTTAAGAATTTAAGATTTTAGTTTTTATAGTGTAAATACGCATTCTTGTGTAAAATTAATTTTATACAGTTTGTATATCAAAGTTTTACCGAAAACACATATTTAAGCGTGATAACATGAACACAGACACATATACGAGTCGGATAGGACAACACATATATTTGTATTTATTTCAGTCAATGAAAAAAATATAAATATTATATTTATAATCATAAAATATACAAACCAAAACAATTAGCTCCATGATTCATAAATCTAAAAAACACACAACAGAATTTAAAGTAAAACACTTTCGGTATTCCATTAAAATCCCATGATTCTCTTCAGATTAAAAAGAAAAACAAAACCCTTGAAAGAACAACAAAGTGAAATGAAATCTTGAAGGTTTTGTCGCCGACACAATCAAATTTTCCATTGCTTTTCTTTTAGGGACATATTCTCCACGCTTTCTAGTCATCTTTCCCGGAAAATTTAAAATTTAAAAAGAAAACTCAGAAAGAGTCTCGAAAACTTCAACCTTTTCCCACTTACTTCCAACTTCACGCGAGATGTAAAGCGCAGTAATATAAAAAGGGTAAACTACACCAATAGTCACCGAACTATGATTTCTTTCCTATTTTTGTCACCAAACTATTTTTTTTGACAAACAACACTACTAGAGTTATGTTTCCTTCCTATATTGGTCACCGAACTATTTTTTTGGCAAAATCATCACTAACGTTATGTTTCTTTCCTATTTTGGTCACCAGCTATTATTTTATTTTATTTTTTTAATTTTTTATGTCATTTCTTTTCTCTCATCGCAAGCAATATATGTTATTTTATAATATTTTTATTGAAACTAACAGAACGATGACACATGTCACTGCCTATTAGTGGAATAAAAGGAATGAAAAATCAAGCCACTTATGCAGCCAGAGAGATTCGACTAATAGGCAGTTACACGTGTCACCATCTCTCTAGCTGCATAATGGGCTTGATTTTTCATTCCTTTTATTCCACTAATAGGCAGTGACACGTGTTACCATCCTATTAGTTTGAATAAAAATATTATAAAATAGCATATATTGCTTACGAGGAGAGAGAATAAATGACATGGAAAATTAAAAAAAAAATCACGTTAGCAAAACCGTTAAGTTTTTAACATCCGGTGACCAAAATAGGAAGGAAACATAACGTTAGTGATGTTTTTTGAAAAAAAAGTTCGGTGACCAAAATAGGAAATAAATCATAGTTCGGTGACTACTGATGTAGTTTACCCTATAAAAAAATATTTTAACCACGTGATGCACATATTTTCCATTTTTATTCATTGGTAAATAGTAACTGAGTTGACCAAATAAATATTCAAGTACCATAAATATATACCAATAAATTTGTTCAAGTGGTAAGCAACTTAATATTGCTAAAAAGTAGTTTTTGAGTTCGAACATTGTGTATGCAAAAAATCTTTACTAGAAGACTCACCCCAAAACTAAGTATGCCACGCGATTTGGTCCCGATTAATCATGACGAAGCCTTAAAAATCGGAAGGATGACCAAAACATACCATAAATATATGATATATATTAAAAATTATATTAGTATAAAATGACTGAATTTGTGGTTCTGAATTAATCAAGCATCAAAATTTTAACCAATCACAACATATTTTATATAAGATACAAATAACTATAAGATATAATTATTTTATGCCTTGAAACCGAAATAAAAGAACTTCACAAATATTTATATATTAAAATCAAAATTTTATAAAAATACCAATATAATTTAATCATCCAAGATTTTGAATTATTTAAATTACTTTAATATTTTTAATTTTTACCTAATATATAACAATCTTAATAATTTAACATTAATCTTAGCAAGATTTGAATCATGGTTCTCCATGCTAATTTACAATAATTTTATCATTTCAATTATATATTTGTTTAATTTAACTAGATTGCATTACACTCACAATATGAATAAACAAAAGTACTTTATAAAAATGTATATATTTAAAAGATGATTATAAATCAGGCGATAAGAGACTTGTATATGAAATCATTAGTCGAACTCTAAATCCTAATCAATGTTTTATAATTATCTTATTTAAAATTATATATAATTTAAAACAAGAGTGAAGAGAAAATATTTCAGTTATTAAAATAATAATAAAATAATCAAAGCGACTAAAATAAGAGTAATTTAAAATTTTAATTATTTAATTAAAAATTTTAAAAATTAAGTGCCTAAAATAAGAGTAAAAAGATAGTTAAATGATGACCTGTATATTTTATCACTATATA
The DNA here is from genome assembly GCA_019671005.1 of Hibiscus mutabilis. Lineage (NCBI taxonomy): Eukaryota > Viridiplantae > Streptophyta > Magnoliopsida > Malvales > Malvaceae > Hibiscus > Hibiscus mutabilis. The sequence continues at coordinate 39,456,122 of CM033750.1, read as the reverse complement.
TAATACTAATTTAGTCATGATTTTACAATAAATATAAATTATAAAAAATATTTTCGCATAAGTCTAACCCTAAATTTATAGTACGAAATAATGAAATATTTTTTTTAACAAAATGAAATATTCAATTAAAAAAATGAAATATTAAACATAGAAATGAGGTTGTTTTTGTTGTTTTCCGCACCAAAATGAACTCCACTTTCAACTATAGCGCGTGAACCACGCACTTAACTAAAAAAATACCGAGTGGGATACGAGGAAATTGACTGGTGAGTTTCCCGGGGATTTTCTAAAAGATTCAACTCTCTGCTATTTATACTCATTGCCCTCACTTCTTTCATCACCAAACGATCAAAGATTTCCTTTTTACATAATTTTCCGAGAAAAAGAAAACCCAAGTCTTTGTTTGGCTTAAAAAAATTCTCTTTGACTGAATCAACAACTCTGGGTTTTCAAAACCACAAAACGAAAACAATGGAAGTGATCGAAGCTCAAACAGCTGTTTCAAATTTCGATCTCAACTCCAAGTCTCCGTTCTATAACATGTCTTCTCTGGGATCCGAGCGCTCCGGTTTTTTCTCTATGCATAGTCCTAAAGAAGCAAGCGAATCGGATTCTGCGTCGGGGAATATGAATAACGATGGCGGTGGATTTGAAATGCCGTCGTCGTCGATCGACGGTGGAGATTCTTCGGTTGTGAATCACGCACACGGCGGCGGGGACGACGGGGTTTCTTCGCATACGAAAGCGGCGGTTAAGGTTCAGAAGGTGTATAGGAGTTACCGGACACGGCGTAGGTTAGCAGACTCCGCTGTTGTCGCTGAAGAACTCTGGTAAATACAGAGAATCTTTGTCTTTCACATTGTCTTTTTTTTTAAAAAAAATAAAAAACAAATTTATTATTTTTCATATTAATTGGTAGCAATTCTTGTTAATAATTAAATTAATGATATAAATAAATATTCAGGTGGCAGGTATTAGATTATGCAAGGCTTGAGCGCAGCACAATTTTGTTTTTTGATGATTCGAAACCTGAAACTGCTGCTTCAAGGTGGAATCGTATTCTCTTAAATGCTTCTAAGGTAATTAAAAATAATAATAATAATAAATATTTTTATTTTTCATAAATAATCAAAATCTGGATTTTATTTCTTAATTTTTTTCAGATCGGGAAGGGATTGTCCGAAGACGCTAAAGCACAGAAATTGGCTTTTCAACATTGGATTGAAGCTGTAATTTCTCTTAAATCATAAACAAAAATCATTTTAATATTTTATTTTTAATGAAATTTATTTATTTATGTTTCATGCTAAACTGTAGATTGATCCACGCCATCGGTACGGGCATAATTTGCACATATACTTCGAAGTGTGGTGTAAAACTGTTGCTGGTCAACCATTTTTCTACTGGTTAGTCTAATTTCAATATCTATGTTACTCGGATTCGGGTGATTGTCTTGATAAATATACGCCTATGAGTTGAGTATATTTGAGGGGATAATTGCCAAATATGTATAGAATACGCGTGTCAGATAAGCAGGGGCGGAACGTGGTGAATACCCGAGGGCCTTGGCCCCCCAACTTTTTGGGAAAATGTTATAAGGCTCCTAACTTTTTTTTACAAAATTTAATTTGACCCTTACAAATTTTGAAATTTTTTCATTAATATAGCTATGAACTCGAAATATCTCAACGGAGGAAAGGGTTGCTTAAGCTGTTAAATTGCTCATGGAGCTTTTTTTCTTCTTCTTGTGTTACTTTACAGGTTGGATGTAGGGAATGGCAAAGATATTACTCTCGACGAGTGCCCGAGATCGAAGCTTCGACAGCAATGCATCAAGTATCTTGGACCTGTATGTGTCTTCGTGTTGTTCGATTCGATCTATATTTTAATATAAGACATGGAATTGTTAATTATGAGTTGTGATGTCCTGATGTGTTTTTCATATCTTGGTGGGGAAACAGCAAGAGAGGATAAACTATGAGTACATTGTTGTTGAAGGAAAGATCATCCATAAGCTAACCGGAAATGAACTCGATACGATCGAAGGATTGAAAGAGGGGAAATGGATATTTGTTATGAGCACCTCGAAGAAATTGTATGCCGGCAAAGTAAGCATTTTGAATCCGTGCAGAAACTGTTTGTGCTGTTCTGTAGATGACATCAGAAAACTTAAAAGCAGTCTTTTTGTTGTACCTTGCAGAAGAAGAAAGGAATGTTTCATCATTCGAGTTTCTTGGCCGGCGGAGCAACATTAGCAGCCGGTAGGCTGGTGGCAGAGCATGGAGTTCTTAAGGTATCGGTCCATTATGTCATAATGATTTATGATTCGGTATCGGTTTCGTTCGAATGAATGCATAGTTCAATTTATGTCCATAATTCATCATTGAAGCTAATTGGCAATGCTGTTAGAGTTCTGATACATTTCATTTTTCAGTCCATTTCTGCATATAGTGGACATTACCGGCCGACAGATGATAGTCTCGATAGTTTCTTATCGTTTTTGAAGGAGAACGGAGTGAACCTCGATGAAGTTGAGGTAACCTTTTGACCTATCCATTTTCTCTTCGGCAATAGTCGAACTGAAATTTCGATGTTTCGAAGTTTCGTCGAGGGAAGTGATGATTGTGTTGTACAAATGTTCTCTGAAATGGCAACTTGGCAATTTTTTTCTTATACTTCCCGGTTATTACCGTGAGCCTTTGGTCTCATATGACATTTTGTTTCGTGTTCAGATACGCCGGGCAACTGATGATTCCGATATCTATGGCGATGCAAAAGCCAGTAGTGTTGGGAAACCGGTTGAATTTTCGGTAAGCTCGGTGCCAACTGAACCCGGAATCGACGAGGCAGAGAAGAACTTCTCATCAGAATTACCCGAAACCACTCAAACTAAGACCACAAACACTTACAAAAGGTCTTTATCTGGTGGTCTTCAGAGCCCGAGAGTCGAGGTGCCCGAAAAAGTCATATTGAAAAGGATCAACTCCAAGAAAGCAGCGAAGTCGTACCAATTAGGACATCAACTGTCCCACAAATGGTCAACCGGAGCAGGACCGAGGATCGGGTGCGTCGCAGACTACCCCGTAGAACTGAGACAAGAAGCATTAGAGCTCGTCAACCTATCTCCGAGAACTCAAACCCATTCACCATCATTGTCTCCAAGAACACCACAGACCCCTACTACGCCTTTGGCATGCTGGAGTCCCAGTGGCCTTGCATCAACTACATCGCAACCAACGTCGAATAGCGCTGATGCTGATGGGATTTCGGCCATCTAATTGTAATATACAATCAGTTTAATCTTTAGGGTTTCGATATAACCAAGCTGCTTTAATGTTTTACTTGGCTTGTAGTAATATCATTATTGTTAGTTGCTTCTTTAACGCTTTACACAGTTAATTTTAGGCCGGATCAATTTGGATAGAATCAATTGAAGTTTTAAAAATTTCAAGTCATTTAAGTCTGGTTCGAGTCATTCGATTTATTGCTCAGATTTATGAGTCGATTTGGTACGGATTTAAATCATTTCAAGTCTGAATATATTCGGATTAGAATTCTCTTTTAAATGTACATGGCTATAAATAAACTAGCTCACAACGTGCGAATAATATCCATATCGACATCCAAATAAACCGTCTGAAATTGAACCAAACTAACCAAGGGTTGAATTTCCCCCCATTGATTTCAGTTTAAACCGAAAAATCGATTTTTTGGTTACATGCACGAAGACATTACAGACTCAGAAGTTCAGGTACTTAGAAAGTTCAAATATAATAATATTCGATACCACAAGAAACATAAACACGATTATAACACAAGCAACACAAAATACACACAAAGATTCGAGTTAGCACCGATCCATAGTAATTCCAATCTTCGCAAGTGTTGTTTCTCCTTCAAATTAGCAGCCCTAAACTCTTCTTTTGCATTTTTCATGAATCCCAGATTTGTTATTGTTAGCTCTCCCTTTAAGTCGTTAAGGTCACCCAATTCACTTAAATCAGCGGCAGCATCACCATGGGAACCGTCTTTATCCACTACAAACATGCTTAACGTCTGAAGCGAAGTCGGCTTCCCTATTCCTCGTGGCATATGAGTTAACCCCCGACAACGATAACACGGAAGATGGGTAAGATTCAACAATTTCTCAATCTTCTTTGGCAATTCTTCAAGCCTTATACAATTATCAAGTTTCAGCACTTGCAGATTTTGTGTGTTGCAAATACTCTTTGGGAGGATCTTAAGATGATAATTATGAGAAAGATCGATGTACCTCAAATGTTTCAGTTTATAAAAGGAACCTGGGACTGTATTAAAATTTAATCTATCCACTCATTTTCAGTTTCTTTAAAAGATACCGTACTAGCTATCGTCTTTATGACTAAGGGAACTCCACCGCACCTTTCTAAAATCTACTTTCCTATTCCCACAAAGGCTGAATTTGTCGAATCTGCATATCTTTGCTCAAACGCTATTTCTTTGAACAAAAACCATGCATCATCATCACACAAGCCTCTCAGAACATGGGGCTGAAATTGATTAGTAATCTTCGCTACCCTCAGAGAGCGAGTAGTTACTATTATCCTACTTCCCTTAGCACACCACCCATTAATAACTTCTTTAAGCTAAACCATTGTTCCCTCTCCTCATTCCAAATGTCATCCAAAACAAGCAAATATTTTTTCCCATCAATTTTGTCTCGAAGTTGTTTTTGCAATTGGTCCATTTCGAGATTTTGGGAGGTTGCTTCATTAGTCACGGATTTGATAATGTTTTCTACTATTATTTTCACATCGGAAACACAGACCCACATCCTAGACTCAAAGTGATCTTTGACCGTTTCATGATTATAAACAAACTGCGCTAACGCAGTCTTCCCTAACCCTCCGATCCCCACAATTGGAATGTTAAAAACATTCTCTTCACTTTCAAACTCTAACAAGAGTCTTAAAAGAGCTGCTTTATCATCCTCCCTCCCTATAATTTCATCTTTACGCACAAAAGAGTGCGTCTGCTGCCTCCTCCTGGCCATGAAAGGCGTTTCCACAGGATGGTCACGCTCTACCAAGTTTAACATCTTGGTCTGACTTTGAATGGAACTTAATCTGGCTTTAATGGCCTTGATTTTACGTCCCATTTTGAGACCATAAGCAAACTGGTTTGAGCTTGAGAAGAAAACGCGTACTTCTTTGGTCAGCTTGTTCTCACAAATCAGATCTTTCCGCTGAGCTTCAGTATGGATATCATCCAAAAGGTCATCAGCATCATAAAGTGCATCTTTCAGCTTTTCAAGACAGTCTTTGACAAGATTGCTACTCACAGATCGCTCTTCAGCGTCAAGAAGCACGGCTCTGATTGCGGACACGATGCTTTCGAGGTCCTGGAAATCGTCTTTGAAATTCCACCACAAGCCAAGTTGCTGCATAAGAAGAGGGGAGCTCAATCTAGCAATGACGTTAAAAGCTACTGCTTCTGCCATTGCTCGGTGCTGCTGCTTCAAACAGAAATAAAAAGGCAAGGTGTTTGGAAGTGATTTGAAGAAGATGAAATGCCGTTGTTGTCTGTACATACGATATAAATTTCATTGCAAGTGGCGTTCATCCCACTAGCTAATTTTTTTTTGAAGTTTATATATTTAATTTAATTTTAATTTTTTAATTTTTATAAATTAATCTTTAAATTTTATAATTTATACCTACCCTTAAATTTTGAAGTTTTTATAATTTATACTCATCCTAAAAAATATTTTAACTTATGTTCACTCTTAAAAAAAGACATTCTGAATCCGTCACCGCCAGTAATTGTTAAAGCAAAGTAGGGCCTTTGGCCGTAGAAGACGACAAAAAAGCTTTCAATGGTGCAAGCCAAGTCCGTCCTTTAGCCTTAAATGTCAAAATTGCGCCTATATATAACGGCCATTAGAAGAAATTTCTACTCCCTCCGTCCCAAAAATAATGTTCCTTATTAATTTTTTACGTAATTTTAGAAGAAAAAATTTATGTAAGAAGTGTGTTGTAAAGTAATTAAAATGACAATTTTATCCTTAAAAAGTTAAAGTTTGTTTTATTGGAAAACTAAAAAGAAGGTAAAAAAGAACATATGTTTAGTAAAAGTTGTTGAATTTTTTAAGATGACAGTTTTAAAACACAAAAGGGACATTATTTTTGGGACCGAGAGAGTATCATTTTCGATGTTGATTTAATATTCGTAAAAATGTCATTTTTTGACACGGTCATAAAAATATCATGATTTACCCATAATAATAAAATAAATAATTTTTATTTGAATACATTATTAAAAAAACAGGTGAGGACACTTATATTTTCTCTCACATGCAGGAAAAATTATTAGATGTGTCTGACTCATCATGTCATCTATTGTCCAATCCAATAATAATTTTTTATCTCATTTTTTCTAAGGTGAATCTTCACATTTTTCTTACATGTCATTAAAGAGTGGGTAGTGACTTAAAAGTTACGCTGAAATGGATGAATCCCGTTGGATGGACCATGGATGACGCGGTGAGTCGAGTCTATCTAATAATTTCTCCACATGCAGATTACGTTGTTCGGATCCTGATCACCTAAGAAAAACAACAATATCCTTTAGTGTTGAGACCACTCAATAAATTTAATTTGATTATATTTTTTAAAAATAAAGATATATGATATTCAAAATAAATCTAAAATTCATAAAATTTAAGGAAAAGTCATATAAAATAATATGGATATTGTTAGAATTGTAATCTAAATTCTTTTGGGATTTGGTTTAAAATAAGAATTCTACTTTTAGTAGATCTTGTTTACTTTATATTAATTAAACGTAGGAAATTCAGTTTGAGTAGAATTTGTTTCTATGCAAGTTTTCTCTGTAAACGAGGAATCTATCCCTATAAATATATACTAGGGATTAGGGGTTTAGACAGAACATCATAAATAAGTTGTAATCTCTTTCTCCATCATAGTGAAAGTTCTACCCTTACTCTTGAATAGGTATATGATAATTTGAATTCACATGACAAGATGCAACATCTTACCGGCTTCGAGTTCCAAGCAGAGAGTCTCATAGTGCATGGATCGACTAGTTCAGACCGCGGAAGAAAAGGTGATCGTAATTTCGGCAGTCAAAATAGAGGCAGGTCCAAGTCGTCAAATAGAGGTAAAACATGTTTTTCTGCAAAACGAAATGTCTTATTAAATCTGAGTGTTACAGATTACAGAATAAGATAAAGAGAGAATCTGAGAATCAGAATTCCAGTGAAGATGAAGCTGATATTGCAGAGGAATATAATGATGATGAATTTTTAGTTGCTTCCGGCAAAGACTCTATAGCGAGTGAGGAGTGGATTCTTGACTCTGGTAGTAGTTTTCATATGAGTCCAAATCGGGATTGGTTTGCAACGTATAAACCTGTGTCTACAGGTGCTATCTTGTTGAGAAATAATGTCTCTTGTAAAGTTGCAGGTATTGGAACAATCAAGATTAAGATGTTCGATGGGATTGTTCAAACATTTGGTAATGTGAGGTATGTTCCAGATTTAAGAAGAAATCTGATTTCGTTAGGTACTCTGGATTCAAAAGGGTACAGATACTCCAATGAATGTGGAGCTATGAAAATTTGCAAGGGCATTCTCGTTGTGATGAAAGGGTATAAAAGAGTTGCCAATTTTTATGTTCTGCACGGTTCAACTATTTTAGGTGATGCATCCGTTGTTTCCTCCTGCGTGTCAAATGACGATATTACTGGTGAAGGCGTCTTGACTGAATCAAGTAAAAGATGATTTTGTGTTGAACATAACAACCGTGGGCATAATGGTTCTGGTAGGCAGAAAAGAGTTCGATTTCGTAGGCATAACGAATTTGAAAAAAAGAATAAAGTTGAATTCCGTGGGTATAACGGATTTGAGAAGCTTAAGAGAGTTCGATTTGCTTCAAAGATAAATAATGAGAAAAGTAGTAGTGCCATTGATGATCGGTGTCGTGTTATTGCTCGTGGTGATATAGTTGTGAGCAAAGTTGGCACTAATGTTGATCTTACCGACGTGAAGACTAAATTACCTTGTACATCCAAGCTTAGGCAAGGCTTGGATTCAGTCGATGTTCATGGCTGAAGACTACCCCTTGAAGGGGTTTCGTGGAAGAGGTGGAGATATTGTTCGGCAGGAATTTGTCTCAAGGTAGAGATTGTCAGAATTGTGATCCAAATTCTTTTGGGATTTGGTTTAAAGTAAGAATCCTACTTTTAGTAGATATTGTTTACTTTATATTAATTAAATATAAGAAACTCAGTTTGAGTAAAATTTGTTTCTATGCAAGTTTCCTCTGTAAACAAGGAATCTATCCCTATAAATAGATACTAGGGATTAGTGGTTTAAACAGAACATCGTAAATCAGTTGTAATCTCTTTCTCCATCATAATGAAAGTTTTCATCCTATGCCCGTTGTTTTTCCCTTTTGGGTTTTTCACATAAATTCTTTGTGTTATTTTTCTTTTTTGTGTTTGCACTTATTTACTTGTCCCGTCATTATCGTCTCGGTAGTATAACAGATATATTAAAATTTAACCAGGGATAAACTTATATTAGTGTAAACTTTTTCAAAAAAATTAAATTAACTGTTTTAACTTGTTATACTAAGATTCGGCCCGATTTTAGACATGTGAATTTCCTCATCGTATGGTGCACAGACTACAGAGTGAACAAAATATATATACCTCAGCTACCGATGCACCTGAAAAAGGAAAAGTCAAGAATGGTGGGAATAACCCGTAAATTAAGAAATACCTCTTGCTGAGCAAGTTTGAGCTTAGTCTCCAACATTTGATTCACATAATTTATTTTCTTTCCTTTACGGTTCTGGAAAACATATTTCAAAACTAAATATAACAATAGAACAACATGATAATAAAAAATTATTAGGTTTGAAGCAATTTAAATCCATGGTAGGACTGGTGAAATGGTTGAATCCAATTCTCATGTCCGAGGCAAACCAAACTGCTGTTATGAAGCATAATTCGATAAGCAGATGAGAGGAAGTTTAACAATCCTGCTGACACAGTGAAAGTAAGTAGATTGTGTTGTGAATTCACCGGAATGTCTTAGGTTTGAAGCATGACAGATGGAAACCATAAAGTTTAACAAACGATTTCATACCGAAAACCAAAGTTTCAGAGGAAAGTAAATATGGAAACCACGCACGCAGAACATCCAATACAAACGATTTCACATTGAAAACCATAAAGTTTCAGAGAAAAGTAAATACAGAAACAACTCATGCAGAACAACCAAATTGAAGAACATTTCTAATGGCGACTTAAAAAAGATTTTGCTGCAACAGCAACTGCAAACCGCCCTTTGATTCACATCCATGAGAGTGCAGCCACTTCTGATATTCCGAATCTAGCTTCTTCTTCAATCTCGTCCAAGAACCGTCGAGTGACTAAAGTAGGCAAGAAAATTCATCCTCAACAAATTGTCAGCAATTCCCACTTGAAAACCATGTCCCTTAGCCTTGTTGAGGGTTGCCGCCCACTTTTTCAACATGTCCCAATTGAGTTCCTCAACCATCAGCTTCTCCATCTCTTGGATTGCGGCGCAAACCAGAACTTGAATACCGTAATCTGGAAACTCAGTAGCTTTTCCACGAGCCTTTTCGATTCGGGCTGCAATAGGTTCGAGATAGTCTGGGGGTTTCAATGAGTTAGTGTTCTTCAACGCTTTTTCTAAGCCATCGAAGTCTTGAACACCAACTTTATTGTTGTCTTTGTTGAAGAGTTGGTTTTCCATAATACTAAAAACATATTGTAATATCTCACTCTCACGAGTAACCAAACTCCCATAGTCTTGAGCTTGTTCCCGATCACCAGTAATAAGCCATGGACACACTAAAGAAATCTGGAACAAAGAAAAAAAGCCATAATTTCACAATGTTTTATGTTTGTAATATGAATTCATGCACTATTTTTGAAACCCAAATCATATTTTGAAATCTAAGTTCACAAATGCTACTTAGGCCTGCTAATGTTGAATGCAATATATAAATATATGTATATCACACCTCTCGTCTTAGACTCTTCACGATGAAATCCTGAAATTTAAGAAAAATAAACAAATAAATGATTGAGATATAAACAAGGGAAGTCGAAGAACACTTGAACACAATATATACTACAAATAACAGAAGCAAGAGAAAAATGGGTGGAGAACAAATTAATCAAGATATGCATTATAAAATATATTTACGTAAGTGCTTAGAAAGATATAATGATACCTATTGTTCTAGAGGGTAATTTTTTTTATACCTATTGTACTTAGAAACATACATGCATATACTCTTTAAAAACTAAAATCTAACTTTCTAACAAAATTTTAACCATAAACCATAAAACTTACCAATTAAACTCTTAAACTAAGTCCTTAAACCTTAAAACAGAATTGATTGTGTAGTACAAAGACTACACATTTGCGTATCGAATAATGTTCATGCTTTAAATGCAAAGTATGATCATATTCATATTGAAAACCTAAGCGGATCGGATTCAATTGAAAACCATATATAGAAGAGTGATTTTGGAAACCCAAGTCCAAGACAACAAACATTGAAGCTCATCCGTGCGGTTTACCAAAGATTTTGCTGATTGCAACTGCAAAAACACCCTTTGATTCACAACCATAGAGCTCGGCTACCTTTGATTTCTAATCTTATTTTCAATCTCATTCAACAGTTGTTGAGTAAGTGAAGTAGGCGAACAAATCCTTCTGCAATAAATTATAGCAAATCCCACATGGAAACCAACTTCCTTAGCCTTATGAAGAGTTGTTCATCACTTTTCACTGCACCAAATCAACATCCTCGACTATCAAACCTTTGTTCCCTTTGATTGCAGCGCAGACCAGAACTCGGATCCATGGATTCTTAACCGTTTTACCAATATCCTTTTCGAATCTTATACAAATGAGGTTCAGGTAATTCCGGAGTTTCGCAGGAGTGTTCTTCAATGACTGTTCTAGGCATCGAAAGTCTGGATAATTCACTTTGTTGTTGACTTTGCCACAAAGTTAGTTTTTTGAAATAATTATATGATCAACTTGATCAACAGTAGAAAGATCATTAGCTGTAGTAGCATCTTCGATATCAGCCGTGAACATGCTGAAGAAAGCTAGAAAAAAAAAAACAGAAAACAAGTCATAATTTATAAGAATAATATGTATAAGATTATATATATATATGGAGTAGTATTTAAAAGGAATAGAAAACATGAATTTCAAATTCATTACTACCATGCATTCAACACATCCATATATTTGAAAAAGTAATCATAAATGTCAGTGTCCTCCCAATACTATATAATATACACTATTTTTATACCTAAATTATAGTTTAAAATCAAAGTTCTCAAATGCTACTTAGGTGATCAGCTGATGTCCAATGCAATATATCTATATATCATACCTCTTTTCTTTGATTCTCCACGCTGAAATCCTGAAATTTATGATAAATATAAATAAATGATCGAGAAAGATAGATATAAACCAAGGCAAGTCTAAGAATGAGTTGACATTGAATCGAATAGCCCTTGCTTTATAAAGTATGATTGAATCGAATGTATACATATATATGGTAAATAACAATAATGAGGGTCGAATACGAAATACTAAGTTCAATTAAGAGACTTACGTTCTTTTTTCTTCTGTTCATTCGATCTCTGTAAATTTTCGTCATTGCCGCCACAGGATTCAGCTTGATAGGCGCATTCAAGCGCTCTTCTTTACTTTTCGGCTCCGGTTGTTGCTGCAAGGTTGATGATTCACCTGTAGAAAAGGTTACCTGGTGCCTGCACTGGCGTGGATTCTTCACACCTTTTCCTTTAGCTTTTGATAAGTCAGTGGAAACGGATTCCCGGTTTCTTTTCTTGTTTCGACTCGACGTCGAGCTCAATGACTTCTCCTGGTGATCATCGGGCAACAATGCTGGTCCATTCGCACCAGATTGTGCTTCAGTTGTCGCATTCTCAGGCCCTTGAAGGTTTTGCATATCAAATTCCAAATCGAGAGACCAATCCATGTCGTTCCACAAACAGTCACCGTTGCTCATATTGCTCGTATCTGGGAAATGTACTCAGATCAGATCAAATCCGTGAATCGAAAACAATAAAAAACAATAACGAGTTTTTAGAATTCAGATAAAAAAATCTAGAAAGAAACAAGCAAATCAACGACACCGTAAATGTTCTTCCAAACAACGGATATAGAATTATAAACTAACAAAACATAATTTCCTCAAGTAATTATAGAAACAAATTATGCAAAGATCAAAAACAAGACATGATAATGAATTATTGAATTCAGTGGCACTCACTGGTAGTGAAGAGTAGAGAAGTCAGTGGTGGGGATCTAATTTATTAAGAGAATCATTGGATACCAATTGAGAAGGAACAGGTCCGCAAGTGTTTGATTAAATGCATCAAGCTTCTGTCGCTAGCTGGGAATCGAACGTATCTGCCGATTACTGGCCGAGAATCGCACGTACCAGTCGATTACTTGCCCAGAATCGAACGAAACCAGCCGAGCGCCAGTTGGGTAGAAATTGAGTCATTGTCACGAACAGCATCCGGCGTTGCTCTCTGTATTAATTGACTGACAATATTAGTAGATTGCCCACATGTTTAAGTTGCCATGATTGGAACTTTAAAATGGGTTTAATAAACTATTTGGTCGTTAAATTTGACAACTTTTCTCAATTCGATACGTGAATTCAATCTCAAAACTTAATATGTCGATGTCATTAATTATCATATGTCATAATATGATTGAATGTTGAAATATCACATCATCGTTGAATATCAATTTGAGAATTAAAGTGGAGTCAGAAAATATTTTCAAAAGGAAAATTAAATTATAAAGTCATAAAATATTAAAAGTATAATTTTATCGTTGTTTTCCCTTTTGATTGTATAATTTTTAAAAGATTCAATTAAAAATATATAATTTGAGGGCAACTGCAATTTTACCGTTACTTTAGCTTTTCAACTTTAGATTTTTACAGTTTTACCAGTTAGGGGGTCATGGGTTTTCCTTCTTCCTTGTTAATAATTTTTTTTCAAGTTAATGTATCAAATTAATTAAAAAATCATGTATAAATTGAGAAAGTTTCCAAGTTTATGGGCAATTTCACCCAAATATATCAATTTAAAAAGTATTTATTAAAATAAGCATCCTCCCAAGATTATTTATCGAATTGACACTCTTTAGTTGACACCCTAGTAAGACGTAGGTGACTAGACACATTTTCGCTTACATGACATGATCATGAAAAAATATAGATAAAAAGATGCAACACATGCGTGTCAAAGACACACATGAGTCAAACAATGGGACAACTCATGTGCATGATTCTCGTCTTCAATCATTTAATAAATGTATGAAGATAAGACTCTTACATGTAAGTTGTTGCCACCTGGCTTTTGCATGTTCTAACACGTGTATTTGATAAGTATCGTACGTGTTACAACTTTGGACAAATTCATTTATTTATTTTTTTATTTTGGTCCTTAACAATATCAACTTGCATATGTCTTACATAAAATCAATAAAGACGTGCTTCTCCATTCACGTATTTTCATGATCCTGCCACTTTAACGAAAACGAGTTTAATCGGTCGCGTCTTTATCTTAGTGTCAGAAAAGGGTTTTATTTAAATAAATAATATCTGGAGGCGATAATTTGATAGATTATTTTGTAAAATGACATCTTTGATCAAATAACTAGAAATGGGCATGGGTCGGATCAAATTTTTTAGTCAATTTGAATTTGACCCAAAAATTATATACTTAAGCCAAACCCAACCTGATTTATATAAAAAAAAAATTAATATTGGTGACCTAATTGTAAAAAATAATTTTAAATATCCAATTATAAAGAAATTTAATTTTAAAGACTTAATTATAAAAAATATATAAAGAGAAAGTATTATTATAAATTTCCTTAAAAATATAGAAAAATTACATTATTAGTCCTAAGTGAGGTTGGATATTTTTCATCCTAAACTTGACACCACCTTTAATAAAAACTTAACCCGAACCCCATTTTTTACAGAGAAAACCCTAACCAATCAAGTTGGGTCGGGTCAAAACCCAATCGAATCGGGTAAAATATGCATCCCTAAAAATAACATAGTTTATGGATATATTAAACTTTTAGAATATAGAAATAATTTTTTTCCCTTCGTGAGATTTCAGAAATCTAGAGATGGGTATTGGTAGTGGTGAAGAACGAAACCGAGAAAATTAAAAAGTTGATTCGAATCAGGTTATGTGGTTTAGATTTGCATTTTGAAGTTTGGTTTAAAATTTTAGTTTTTCAATTTGGTTTGGTTTCAAGTTTTTCATACGGAACTCGTTTATTCTCTACCAACCCGAATTAAAAAAGGTATTACGACTCAAATCAAATAATTTTTAGGTGGGTCCGGTGAAATGCCTAACCACTGAGCTAGACTTTTAGGTGGGTCCGGTGAAATACCTAACCACTGAGCTAGACTTAGATTTGATTAGATTTTATCCAAATTAATAGTAAACTTATACTCACCCAAACTCAAAAAAAAAGCCTCTGTGGAGATTTGAACCAATAACATCTTACAATAAATAAAAAATATTTAACCACTAAGCTAAGATAAGAACTTATTAAAAATCTACAAAATTTATCCTTTAATTTATGATGTATTATCACCTCAAAATTAAATTAAAATACTACTAAACTCAACGAATTAAATGTTATTTTAAGATTATATTTAATCTTAAATAAATATTATTATTTTAAAATTTAGAATTTTTTAATATTAATTTTATTATATAAATAAATCATTAATTTTTTATTTCAAAATAAAATAAAATAAAATTTTAGTTTGATCTTCAATTTTAATTATATTTCAAGCTAAAAATATTTTTAAAATAAAAATAATAAATTTAAATCTAAATATTCATTTTTAAATAATTAAAATTTTATATTTTTACCATAAATATATATTGTATAGTAAATTTTTATAATGATCTAATACAATTTTATAAAAATAAATAATTATCAAAAGAATTAGAAAAATAATTTTAGATTGATTCGAGTAGTATTTTGATTTAATTTTGAGGTGAGTAAATTTTAATAAGTTCTTAGCTTAGTGGTTAAACATCTTTGTTTGATGCAAGATGTTCTTGGTTCAAATCTCTATAGAGACATTTTTTTTATTTTTGAGTTTAGGAGAGTATAAGTTAAGTATTAATTTGGATAAAATCTAACTAAATTCTAAGCCCACTACAAAAAAAATTTAAATTACCGAGGGAAAAATTTAAACAATTTTTTAGTATGTAAACTTTGTATTTTACTCTTTTTTTATTATTAAATATTTTATTTTTATGTATAGTGTACAATCATATATTCATATTTATTAGAAACATTGAATTGTGAAATATATCTATTCAAAAAAATTATGAAATATATGTAGTAAATCCATATTTAATCTTAGCTAATATGGTTAATTTAATTTTTTATCATATGTTATTATTTTCTTATTAAGACATTACCAAAATACAATATGAACTTGTTAGTAGTATTATTATTATCTAATTTTTTAAATTAATGTAATTATTTGAATTATATTAATTATTAATTTTTGGTACATTAATTAATTAAATAAAATTTTGGATTCATTGTATTTTGGAGGGAATGAAAAAATTTTCGGGTAGAATCCCAATAAATTTTCCTTTCTTTTTTTAAAAAAATTAAGATTTTAATTTTCGACGGAATAGATGTAATCTATCAGAAATCGAGAAATTCAGCTTTCTTTTTATATTTTTTAATATCCCGACGAAAAAGATATGTTCGTCGGAAACATAAAGTATAGTATTTTATATATATATATATAATTTTTCGATGAATTTTAAATATTTCGTCAGCAATATATTGTTAGAATACTTTATCTCTTCGAAAATGTTGATTTCGACCAACATTTTGCTGACCCCTCTCTTCCCTCATAAATTCCGTTAATAAAATCAAATTCCGTCATAAATTCCCTCAGCAATCACACATTTTTTGTAGTGGCCTAGCTTAGTGGTTAGGAGTTGGACCCCTTATGCATGGGATCTCGGGTTTGATTCTGCCCAAGAGTAGCACTTCGCACATTTTTTCTTTGATTTATTCAAAATCAGGAGATCGAAATTGTCAAATCAGCAATTCCAGGAACTAAAACAGAAAAAAGTGATAGTTTGGTGACCACCAGTGTAGCTTTCCCAAAAAAAATTGTATATATAAATAGCTGTATATATAAACAAGGACTATTTTGTTATTTTTTCTGACCTACTAGTTATAGTATAAGATGGAAATTGTAAACTTGGTTAACCGTCAAATAGTTTCCTTTCCATTTTCATTCCTAAGGAAATCTGTCAAAGTTTATCGATCTGAAATTTTTCCTAAAGAAACAGGTGCCTGTTTTCTTATTTTTGAACTTCAGGATTTTGAGCCGAATTTCGTTTTTTTTTTTTAATTTAAGAATGACGAAAGTGAAACATTCTCGATTCGCAGCGAAGAAAAGGTTGGCGGTAACGCTTGTATTATCGATCTTGCTCATGTTAACGATCGTTTTGCTGATGCTGTTTGGATTCGGAGTTTTATCTCTCACGATGAACACTGACGATTCCTCATCCTACGATCTCGCTTCCGAAAGGCGACGCATGGTTTCAGTTTGTCCTGCTATCTCTTTCGATCGTCGGCGAGTGTTTTCTGATCGTTTTCTATGATCTAGGAAAAGGCTTGGGGCACGGAGAGGATCAGTGGACCGAAGTCATTTCTTGGGAGCCTAGAGCTTCCATTTATCATAATTTCTTGGTTGGTTTCTATTCTATTTCTTGTATATCAAAATATTTTCCTTATTATATTCGACTCTTTATACTCATTTGATGTTTGAACAGTCCAAAGAAGAATGCGAGTACCTAATAGAAATTGCTAAACCTTTCCTGAGAAAATCCAATGTTATTGATCCCAAAACAGGCAAGAGTAAAGATAGCAGGATGCCATTTTCTATTGATTGTAAATCCCTAATTTTTGGTGTTTGGATCATTCTATGTAAAACATTTTCCATTGTTTGTTATATGAACACTTAGACAGAAAGTAACATCCTATGACAGTAGACTTGTAAGTTTCATGCCTATATAGAATGGAGAAGGTTTTCAAATTCTCCACTATGAAGTTGGACAGAAATATGATCCGCACTACGATTACTTCATTGATCAGGTCCGGGTTAGAAGGGGAGGTCAGCGGATGGCTACGATGCTTATGTATTTGTAAGTTCTATAATGTTCACAGTACATGTCGATGATGCATTCCGTTCAACGGACTGTCTTATGTTACTCGCTGCTGCTAATGCAGGACAGATGTTGAAGAAGGGGGAGAGACGGTATTTCCCAATGCCAAGGGAAACTTTAGCACCGTTCGGTGGTGGAACAAGTCCGAATGTGGCAAAAAGGGTCTTGCCGTGACGTGAAGCCTAAGATGGGTGATGCACCGCTGTTCTGGAGCATGACGCCTAATGCCACTCTAGATCCTTCAAGTTTGCATGGTGGATGCCCGGTGATTAAGGGGGACAAATGGTCCACTACCAAGTTGATGCATATTCAAGAATACTAGAAATGTAAGTTCTTCCCCTGATATCTTTCATGTTCGTTTTATGATCTATATTTAAAATCCGATCAACTTTAAAGTTCGAACCTGGCTAACGGTCGAGGAGTGCTTTGAGGCCATCAAGGGTAGGGGTGTAATGATGCCTAGCAGAGCTCAAGCTGTAATGATTGATATTTGTGTAAGGGTGGCGTGGTAAAGAATTTGTATATAAATTTATGAGTTCCATGTTTGATTTGTGTAATGGTTTTAGTTCTTTTATTCAACTATATAATTATAAAAACGATTTTCAGTAATTTTTTAATTGAGTTGAAAATCGGTGACATCAATACGATCAAACTTTTAAATAATAATATTGATAATTATAATACAATAAAGGGTCAAATGAAGGCTATGAATGCAATTCCAATTTTGTTTACATTTCATCATATGCAATGACATTAGCTATTGAGGAGCTCTCACTCAAAAACTACCTCATATCCATACCTGAAAATGTCCATTCCTTCGGCTAGAAGTGTTGAAACCAGGGCCTTATCCAATGTTCCCCGGATTTCCGAGAGTACTATCGGCTTCCAGGGGATAAATTTCACGTCTCGGATGCGAGCATCAAGCGAGCTGTTCGAGAAAGAGAGCTGATATTGTTCATTTGAGGTGGATAAGCAGCATCATTCATGCGACAATAAGGAATATTGTTCTAGTGGCCTGTCGATTGTGGAGTTGTCTATCAGACTAATATCAATGTGTATCTGCACAGACAGTGGAAAAGGGGTCGGTTGATGAGTTGAATATAAGTGGTAATATAAAAAAAATTATGATTATGTCTTAAGGGATAATTTTATCCTCGTAACCGTTCACAATCAACAATGTTATCTTTCGTTATTAACTTAATCGAAAATCTCAAACTCCTCGAATTGCATCAATGTTAGCCTTGTCCGATGAAAATTATTGTTTATTGTTACGATGAAAATATAATAGCTAACTGTACTGATGTGACAGTCTACATAACTAATTTGATAGTTCATCACACTGACATGATAATTCACTTGTGAATGATACTCTATATGTTCCATAAAACTTGTTCCACTTAAATTATCTCATGAAATAACTCAACAACTTTTATTAGACATTTTTTCCACCATCTTTTTTAATTTTCTAACAAAATAAATTTTAACTTTTCAATGATAAAAATATCATTTTAATTATTTTACAACACATCTTTTACATAATTTTTTTTTAAAATTACGTGAAAAGTCAACAATAGACAAGATTTGTGGGGACAAAGTGAGTAATATAATAAAAGAATTTAATTAATTTTTTGTCCGAATTTGAGGGGTTAATTCTTTTTTTATAAAAAGCTCGATACTTATTTAATCTTAAAAATTAAAAAATATAAAATATAAAAAATTGTTAAATTTATTAAAAATCAAGTATAATTATTAAAAATAAAAATACTCTTAAAGTTTTAAAAAATATATGTAAAATTATAAAATAAAAAATATCATAAGCTATAAAAATGATAAAAAGATTGAATATTAAAAATTAAATTAAAAATATAAAATAAAATTTTGAAACACTCATTTAGTAAAACTCGCACATATCTTATATAAAAACTATTGGAACCCAATTTTCCTAAGAAAATCAACATTCCGTTTTAAGATAAGGGGAATAAACAGAAAAAAAAAGTTAAAAATTTAAAGACCATAAATTAACATCCATTTTAAAACCCTGAAACTATTCATAAATTCATGTCTTGAGATTTTATCACTCTCCTTTGTTTTGTTTTTTTCCTTTCGACTACAACCTGACAAATGAATTCTCATAGCTAAATCCAAAAAGAGCCCCTTTTCCCATTTCTCCAATTTCCAGCCCGACCTTTGTTGTTTCTGTTATCATGGACTCTGCATCCCTTTCAGGTTTCTTTCTTTTCTTTTCCTCTTTCTCTTTAAAACCCAGTTTCCATTTTTTTTTTTAAATTCCATTTGCATTTTCTTTTTGTAATTTTTACACTTGCTTTTCTTTTTTTTTTCTCTTCTAATTATGGTTCTAGGTTTTAGCTGCAATTTGTTTGATGTTATACTTTGCAGTTTGAAGCTCATTGTGCTCTTCAAATTAGAAAAGTATAGCCTTTCAAGCATTTAGCTTTGGGTTTGAGGTTTATTTTTATTTTTACTTTTAAGGTGCTGCTGCTAAGTGAGTAACAATCGTGCTTGAGCTAATGGGTTAATTTCTGAATCTTTGTTTAGTGTAGTTTTGATTTTATTGTGTGTTTTATGCAGGTGTTAAGAGAAAATTTGACTGTGAAACTTGAAATTTAAGCTATATGGGACTCTTTTAAGTTTTCTGGTTTGTGTCATAGCTGAAGTGAAATCTGATTTCTTAGTGCTGACGGTAAAATGGCGAATGCTCTATCGATATAGCCTTATTTTAGGCCTTCCGATACTAGATCAATGGGGGTACTTAATGTTCTTGGAGGGAGGGTGTTAAAGGAGAATCCTTTAGGGAAACTTAGCTGCCTTAAAATGTGTGATGGGAAAAGTGGGTCCTCATTTCGAGCCAAAGGCCTACTGTGTCTCATTTTAGATGTTCCTCCAACTCTCAAAGCGTCAGTCCATATCAAAATCAGGACCATTTTCTGAATATGCACCCGGAAGTTTCAATGCTTAGAGGTGAAGGGAACCCTTTAATAACCAAACCGGGAAAGGATAGCTCAAGTCCGGAGAGCTTAGGAGATGTGTCTGATTCAAGTAATTACAATGAAGCTAAGATCAAAGTCATTGGTGTTGGAGGCGGTGGATCAAATGCTGTTAATCGCATGATAGAGAGCTCATTGAAGGGTGTTGAGTTCTGGATTGTTAACACTGATGTTCAAGCCCTGAAATTATCTCCTATCTTTCCCAGAAATCGTTTGCAAATTGATCAGGAGCTGACTCGGGGTCTTGGTGCCGGTGGAAACCCTGAGATTGGGATGAATGCTGCCAAAGAAAGCAAGGAGTCAATAGAAGAGGCTCTTTATGGTGCTGATATGGTTTTTGTTACTGTAAGTTACCATCCTTGACCATTTAGGTAGATTTTTTTTATTATTACAACTTTACAAGTACTATTACAAATATGATTTTATGAGTGGCTTTGGTATGAATTTCCTCTGTTTTAGGCTTTTTTTTTAGAACTTTCTATTAACTAGACCCCTCTTGGAGACTAGTCAAGGATATTTGTCGAAGAAAATATTTCAAGCTTCATATTTAGAGCAAATATTCGTTGGTCATATAATAAACACAACTAATCTGGCTACTGATGTGATTTCTTGTTTTATGAAACTTATTCAGTCAACTGCAAAGTCCTTATACATTCTAAGCATCAGATGCTTGTCTATAGCCATTTAAGTTAAACATCGTATATCCAATCATACTTTTTCCTACAGTTTGATTTGTCTTGTATTTAGTGGTTCATGAACTAGTTTTGTTCATGATTCATTCGTGCTCCTGATACTTTTGTCCTTTAAATTGCCATTTGCGGAACCTCTTGTTCTGGTACTATTGCACGTGGTGTTCCCATAGATTGATATTTTCCGAGTCAAAGATTAGTATGAGCACATAAGGTCTTACCTTTCCTCTGTCTTCTAGTATCTTTAACATTTTTACCTAGGACTTCTAGCTTGCATTTGCGGGCCGGAATGGGTGGAGGGACTGGAACTGGTGGAGCTCCTGTAATTGCAGGGGTTGCAAAGTCAATGGGTATATTAACTATCGGTATTGTGACTACCCCTTTTTCTTTTGAGGGAAGAAGGAGAGCTGTTCAAGCACAGGAAGGAATTGCAGCTCTGAGAGAAAATGTTGACACGCTAATCATTATCCCGAATGACAAGTTGTTGACTGCAGTTTCACCGTCTACTCCAGTAACGGAAGCATTTAATCTAGCTGATGATATTCTTCGTCAAGGTGTTCGTGGTATCTCCGACATAATTACGGTATGGAATGCTTCCAGAAACTATCGAAAACCTCCTAATATATATGTATAGTCTCGTGATAGAGATGAAACCCAAATATTTAGAAAAAGGAAACAGAATTGTAATGCCATTTTCTTTCTTTCTCCTCGCATAGTCCTTGAAAGTTGACACTGTCATTCCAATTTTGTTGATGACCACGTGGGAATATTCTTGAGAGATATTATGACCAATTGGTGAAAATTCGTGCACCTTAAATTTTTGGCTAAGAATATTTTACTTTCTCTGGTTTGTTAGATTGCAAGGATGAACTAATAGTTTGGTGCCACTTTTTTCTCTCTCTCTTTTCCCTTTTCAAATATGAAGTTGTAGTCATAGGCAATTGGGTGGCAAAACTGGCATACCCTTTATCCATATAATACTTGTGGAGTGCACTTTTTGATGAAATATCTCTTTTTTTCTGGTAAATAGTAATTGTGATTCATTATCAAACATGTTATTTATTCTAAGGCTCATATATTTTCCGGGGTCTCTATGTTATCAGAATGCAGCAGTAGTGTCTTTGTGTGTTAGTTAGTCTGGATAACTTTGGTCATACTGATTGGTACTTATAAATCTATTGATTTCCCAAGCTCTGGAATAGAACCTTGGAGCCTGTAAAATTCAGTATATCAGCATGACTTCCCATGCATATGTGTGATGTTTCTGGCAGCAGAAACCTTGAAGCATATTTCAGGGTTTGGACCATAATTCTGCACTCTCTAATTGGTTGTTTTATCTTGTTGCAGATTCCAGGGCTAGTCAATGTGGATTTTGCAGATGTGCGAACTATAATGGCAAACGCAGGTTCTTCACTGATGGGGATCGGAACAGCAACTGGTAAAGATCTTTAACATCTTTGACTTTGAATGCATAAAGTTTCTACCTGAGTCCCCCCCCCCCCAGAAGTAGAAGTGATTTTAGTTTGTCTAGTTTCTATCCTTTCTTTCCTTTTATTGGCAGTACATATTGATGTTATCTTGAAAGAAACAAATTTTTACATGTCTTATGGCCTTTGATCTTGCCCCATCATGATGTTTTGGTTTATGAAATGGAAAATTTAGTTTTTCAAATTGGAGTTGACAACTCACTTGATTCGAATAGATCATTATGTTCTAATTGTTTCTTTCTGGTTTGTAGGGAAAACACGGGCAAGAGATGCTGCACTAAATGCTATCCAATCACCTTTGTTGGATCTTGGCATAGAAAGGGCTACCGGAATTGTTTGGAACATAACTGGTGGAAGTGATTTAACTTTGTTTGAGGTAACCATCTATCTCTAACTCTATCAGTTTGTGTGCATGTTTTGTGGTTTACTGCGGGAGGCAGATTTGACCTTTAATGTATCATCTCATTACACTATATATCCACCTTTTTCTGATGCAAAATTCTTAGTCATGTGGGAGTGGAGCCCTTCAAGGTAAGAGAAGATTTATTTAAGCTTGAGCAGGCCCACCATATCTGATATGGACTTTCTTGAGTATAGGATGAGAGAATAATGAGAAATACTAGTAATGAATACTACATAGTGACTGAAATATTATACGCCGGAGACATTGATTATCTTGAATTTTCCTCTTGTTTTAGAATATGCCTTCATGTTTTATTTCTCTGTTGGTATGCATGATTTGACATTGGATGACTTTCTGTAGGTTAATACTGCGGCAGAGGTTATATATGATCTTGTAGATCCAACTGCCAATTTAATATTTGGAGCAGTGATTGATCCATCACTTAGTGGCCGAGTAAGTTAATGTTTGTTGATACATCATGCATACTCATGCCGAAGTTTAGACTCACAGATAGTCATCTGCATACCTCTATCATCACAATACTTTGAGTAGTCGTCTAATGTCTAACTGTAGTCTTAATAAAGCATATTCTATGATTTAACCACTCCGAGAAGTAGGAATAAAACCTGCAATAAATCGACTCTTTTGAATGAACTTTACTATCTAGGCCACATGTTGGTTCGATAAGAGACGCCTTTGTGTTTATGTTAGTAGATATTTCTCCTATATCTAGTTTCTGTTTACAGGATAAGTTATCTCTGCTCCCTAAAGGCTTATTTGTTCTTGTTCTCAAGTTCGCAAAATAGATAAAATATTCAAAGGTATGTAGAATTAGGCCAAATTTAGATGCTGAATTCACATACTGTTGAATTGATGATGGAAGATGTATGCAAAATAGATAAAATATTCAAAGGTATGTAGAATTAGGCCAAATTTAGATGCTGAATTCACATACTGTTGAATTGATGATGGAAGATGTATGCGGTATGTGTCCTACATGAATATGCTCAATTTTTTCCGAGTTTGTTTTTTCATATATTTTAAAAAGCACAACCCCCAAACCAGTGTTCAAGTATATATCGGATATTGGTGTCGGACACTTACTTTTTGGAAAATTAAGAGTCAGAACAACATGCTAGAAAGCCATATATGCTGGCATTCTCTTTTTTTTTGTTTCGTTTAGGTAAATAAACAAGGTCATGTTTCATAGACCAGCAAGACCTTTCACCGCAAACTTCATTAACTTGACGACAAACACCATTTTTGGGTCTTTATATTAGGTAAGTATAACCCTAATAGCAACGGGATTTAAACGTCAAGAAGAAAGCGAAGGAAGTCCCCTTCAGGTACACCTCAACTCTCTTTCTTCATCTCCCTTTCATACACCAATTTATGCCGAACTCCCATTGAAAAACGTAGGCGAGTCATGTAGCACAAGGAGATAGCGGCCTTGGAATCAATAGGCAACCTTTCAACGAAGGCGGTTCATTCGACATCCCGGAGCTCCTGAAGAAGAAAGGACGATCACGCTATCCTGGAGCTTGAATACCTCTCTGCATAGTGTTTTTCTTCTGATTCGGTTAGCGAATGTTTTCAAGTACAAAGTTTAAAATAAAACCTAAGAAGCTTGTATAGAGTGAATTTGATGAAAAATCAAAGATGAGATTATTGTTATGGTGATAACTGATAAGATCCTTCAAATATAAGTAAAAAGTTACCATTAGATTTTGAGAGAACATGTTCATATTTGACATTATTTATCCTCGAGTTCAGGTAACATGTACAAACTAAACTTGACCCTACATGCTTCGTATATGGGTTTTGGACGCCAATATGGGCATGGGGAACCTATAATAACACAATACATGATGGGTAACATATATGGGAAGAGGTTTCTATTAGTATTGAGCATATGTAGCTCTTAAGTAATCTGCTATCTCTGCACTTTCAAACATCTGCACCCCAGTGTTTGGATCTTCTAGATAAGGTACCTGTAATTGTCAACCATTTTTTTAGAAAACGCCATTTATGAACTTTGTGAAAGTCAAAAACGTGTTAACAAAAGTTCTGATGTACCTGAAAATGTCCAGCTTTCTCATATAGGATATTACGTTTCGGGCTGCCTCGAGGACAACTATTAGAAAGAAAAAAAAAAGAGAGGAAAACTATAGTTAATAAAAATAGTCTCGGAAGCATGTCTTGGGGAACCCCTTGAAACTCGAACAAGTAAATGAAGACCAGTAATGATACACCAAAATGATTGAAATCTTTTGAACTATTGAAAAAAGATAAGGATGTGAATGATCAGGGTTCAAGGCTTGATATATGATATATCTTAACCTTAGTCACAAGTCACAACTTTTAGTGCATATGCAAATGCAAGTAGAGTCTACGATAAGTATGATGACAATCACGATTTGAATTTGCAAGGACATTTTTAACCCGGAGCATTAATTGAACAAATGGCTCAAACTAGAGTCTATGTAGCCAGATAGAATTTGAATATTCATGGACCATTAAAGTTTGAGAGTCGAGACAAGGGGCTGCTTCAACAACAACAAAAAAAATACCTAATCAAGCAGTGATTATTTAAACTTTTTACCTGCGTTGAATGTGTGGTAACTCTAATTCGACTAGCACTTCTCGAGCAATCTTACAGAATGGGGAGCCCTAAAAAGGTCGAAACATTTTAAGGGTGAAATTTGTAGGTATGAGTATATATAAAAACTAGCAATACTTCTACACATATATCATTGAGAAATTATAGTTGCCTCGGATTTTGAAAGGAACCTAAATTGCTGGACATAAATATCTTAAAATTCTGAGATTTTTAATACTCTACTACCTCAAATGACCATATCTCAAGTGGTTTGGGAGGCAATTTTGAAGGAGTGTAATAAGTTCCCTGCATAGAACATCATAGGGTTTACGTTATGGTATCCTCGTAGCATTGTCCGAAAATCAAATGTATGGAATAAATTTAGCATAATCGCTTTAGGTTATAAACAAGCAAGATTACTTGGACACAGGTGTGAGTGTCAATATGTGCATATATCTGACATGGAAATGTTCAATTTTTTTATTTCTAAAGTTTTCCATGTAATAGAAAGGTTATATCCTTACACCTATGTGTTGGACAAGATGTCAGACATAAATACTCTTAAGAAGAATAAAGAGATGGAGAAACATAGTAAACAAGTTAAAAAAACATAAAAAGGGGAAAATAAGAGAGACAAAGAGCTTCTCACGGATATTTTGAGACTACTAAAAATAAGAATTCCGTGTCTATTTTACCTTTCCCATGCGACCGATCATGGCAAAGGCTTCAGTCAATGTCTGCAATAGAAGAAGATTTTAGGAGCATTTCAAAGAAAGCGAGAAAAATAATTAGCCGTGGCAAAAATGCTAACCGTCAGTGGACCAAGTGATAGCATGAAAGGGACTCTTCCATCACCTAAAACAAGATAGAACAACATAGATGAGTAGGCTTAGCACAAGAAAAAAAAAAACAATTAACTCGTAAGCCAAAAACTTAGTGATATCTTAAATACGCATCAGCCTAGAGGAGGTAGTATTAGTAAGAAAGACATGTTACAGAGGTAGCTCTTAACCAAGGAAAAGTAATGAAACATGAGAAATTTTCTAAAAGGAAACTACATCACCATCAAAATTGATATGGAGATCAAAAAAAAATTAAACACCAATAGAAAGAAAGATAGCAATAGTATGTTGATGCAACTACATATACCATAATTTCGAACCAGATACTTTATTATTTCATCTGATTCATACATAGCAACTCCTGTATTTGGATCCACCTGAAACCAGAAACAAATCATGATGAATGTCCTTGAAACAAATAAAGTGTTAATAGATATGAATTATTTATGACCAAATTTTGGATTAAAATAATATCTAACCATGTATGGGAACTGCTGCTTTCCACCCATCTCAGAAACCTTGGGACGAAAAGTCAGACCATTTTTGGGGCACGGAAAAAACAGAACATCAAGATCCAAAATTGAAACAATTTCCCTAACCTGCGTACCGATCGCGTCATGTCAAGTTAGTGTAAGATAGTATCCAATGGGTTTCTCATCACATTTGTCTTCCATAATAGTGGCAAGAAAACCCGATTATTGAATGATATAGTAGTAACAAAGAGTATATTGATGGGAATTATATACTACCTTTCGACAGAATGGACAGCTGGAGTTGCGTGAGGTCCACAATTATCCATAATTTAAAGGGAAAAAATGAAGCGCACTGAGTCAGTCTTTTCTTCATCACAAATTAAACATGAAAAACTACAGGGCAAAATACAGCTATGAAGGCCATACACATAGATTTAAGGATAAAGAAAGTCGACAATTATAAAAGACATTAAACAAGGCAAAAAGAAAAGAGAATTCGGGTACCTTTCAAACTCATATATCTCAATCGGCTTCTCTGGACGAGGGCCGATCCTTGATTTCTCTTTCAGCTTATAACCTGTTAAAAATAGTATCCAAGCAACATTTAACTGTGAAATTTCAATACTATTTAGACCAAAAAGAGGCTCAACTCTGAAAGTAAATGATTTGCTTCCACGATTTTACCAGAATCTAGACTTGCACCAGACTTTGAAAAATGACATGGCAAAATAGGAAATGAAACAACAATTGATCCCATACCTCCTATTTCTAAACTATATTGGTCAGGTGGAATCTCATCCTTGGAAACAAGGGACGCGGAATAGCTGTCCGAAACAAAAAAGAAACACTAGTATTAGAAGAACTATAGAAAGTCCTATGCCAATAGCATGAACCATCGTCTGAATGCCACAAATATAGCCTTTTCTTTTAATTAGCCGAAAGGAGTACAATTTGGTAGTGGATAGTAATTATAATTAACAAAATTCCCAGAGGTACATATAACCATAATATCAAGCTAAACAATCCAACTTGATTCCTATGTCCATGCTTTAATTTTCATAGCAAACTCAAATCCATTTACCAGAGTCAAAAATACCAAATACCATCCTAGTTACCACATAACTAAAATTTCATTACATTCAATATGAACGCTTCAATCTTTCATGAAAAACAATCAAGATAAACAAAAGGGAAAATTACATACCCAGAAACAAAAATACCAGTTCCCAACCGGAAGAACAAGGCAAGGCAAGCTCCAATGATATCCCAAATCTTATCTGGTCTAATGCCATACCTCTTTGGCTCTGGTGGCCTGAAATTTGGAGGAGCAAAGGATACGGCTGCTGTTGTTTTCGAAGAAGAAGAAGCAAAGCTTGGATTCTGAACTTCCTTGGTTTCTGAAGAAGCTGAAATGGAAATGGAAGGTGGTTTCGACTGTTTACGAAAGGTAAGTGGTGAGACACCAGGGAGCTTGGGGATGTTAAGGACTCCAGCCATAGCTTTGGGTTTTGATTAAATTAAAGTTCTTTTCTTTGTTTGATCAGAGATTTGTGGAGGTGGGAGAAATGACTTGTTTTCTGTAAAGATAAGTGAGAAAAAGGTTGGGTTTTGGCCTTGAGAGTGTGAATGCACCGATCCCACCGATTCATTTCATTAAATTCTAAAAGTCAAATTGGTTAACAGTTCTACATCAATTTGAACCGGCATTTATTTAATTATTTAATTAAATTTTAGGCTGGCATTAATATTAATATTTTGGTTTGGTTCAAATAGAAAATATTTTTTAAATAAAATTACACTTTATTTGTACAAATTTTCTCAAATGGTAATGTATTAATAAGGCTAAGGGGTTATTTTGCCTCGAGTTCCACCCAAATTAGCAATGTCGCCCCTCGATCGAAAATGCGTTCAATTAGATTTTTCAGTTCGCACATTGCAACAAATTAGCCCCTTGATCAATTTTGACTGACAAAAACTGTTAACTTCTACTGAGTTGACCGTTAGTTGATGATGTGGCATAGAAATAAAAAATAAAAAAATTCTTTTTATTTTAACTCTGACTGCCTCGTCCCGCCGTCAAGCCAAAACGATAGTAACCCCACGTTAAATTCGAAAAAAGCTTGAAATTCACATTCAAATCGCAGCCGGACTTCTTCCTCTCCCTCTTCCTCCTGCTGCAGCTTCTTCTTTTGCCATGTTCGAAACGGTGGCAACCTCACGTGCCATGTTCGAAATGGCTTTCGTGAAATACTCTCTTTCCTTGCCTGAGGTCTCTTAATCTAGCCGCGAATGAGGAAACAAATGAGAATTTATTGTTACTTTGATATAATTTGATCAAACAGACCCAAATTAATGCAATGATTTCTATCGTTTTTCACATCACCAAATGAAAGCAATGCTTTTGACTTGCAATTAGCTTCCCATAATTTGGTGAAATGAGCGAAGACCCTTCCATCGGCTGCCATATGTATCACCATTAGAGGCCGCAATTTACAAGCATCGTTTTCATTAAAAGACGGTGGCAGCGATAATTTTGGGATAAAACTTTTTAGTTCGCTAGTGCGTTGTGGAGAATGTGGCTGATGAGATAGTTGAACTCTGCCGCCCTAGATTCAGAGACGAAAATTGGTACTACGAAATTAACACTATTTTCGTAGTGAATATATGGACTGTGAGGAAGCTGAGACAGCATGAGATGTCCTGCAAATGGAAAAAACTGTTGAAGAACAAGAGTTTATGTTTGAATGCTTGAATTTAGAAAGCAAATCCACCTTATTCTGTAATTTTTAAACAGTAACATCAATGGTGATAAAGACGACAATTGAAGAAGAAACGGTGGGAAATGTTTAGGGTTTTAATTTGATCTTAGGATATTTTGGGTTCAAACTTCGGGAGACACACCTTAGGTGACAACCTTGAAGTAACTTGTCAGTCAGCAGATCATGACACATTTTCATTCTTCTTATTGCTTAAATGTGTTAAATAAACCCATCAACATTGGGAAAACAGGCAATTGTTTCTCAGAAAGCAAACCAGAGACCATTATCATTTACTGTTTTGATTCAGCTACCCCATTATCTATTAAAACATGTAGAAGTGTTTGTCCTAAAACCAAACTGAACTTCCATGTAGATGTAATACCCAAATCAGTAAGTTTAAAACCTAAAATGCAGTTATCTATGTAAAAGCAATCAGGTTCGCATTGGCCAAAAGGATCATGATTTTCATATGGAGTAGAAAAGCATACCAAATGTGTCACCAAAGTTGGTCCACAATTCAGCTCGGATGGTATTTTCATTCTCGGCGACACCAATAACCTAAACATAACTTGTAAGAGGAACAGGTGGAGAGCCTTTTGCAACAAGTTGGCAACCATCGGTAGACTTCCCCATCACGGATGCGATATCAGACCAGGTAACCTGAAGCACAGTTCGCACCTTACGCCCCACATGCATGCGTAGCAATCCTCCATTAACAAAAGCTGCAGGGCTTGAAATATCCATATCTTGCATAACAAATAGGAAAAGATCAGAAAATAAATTCATTTTACCAATATCAAAAGTAATTTCCAATCAAAACCATAGCACTAAATTAGAAAGGGGAAAACAAGTTTTACCAAACCAAAAGCCAGACACAAATTTTCAATGGAGTTTGACCAAATCGTCATCACTAATTGCAATAAAATTGAAACCTAGTAGGGAAAATTCAAGCATAATCAACAATCTACCCTCCTATCACATTACAAACATCAACAAATCTAAGACGAGAGACATACAGAAATAGTCAGTTTATTGAAGGTCAATGGAATTAACAGTGCGTTAATTAAGTCGGATCTACTCATTTCACAAAGTTATTTCCAGGAAATGAAAATTAAATATATACTAATCGACATCGCGTTAATTCAGTCGGATCTACTCATTTCACAAAATAAATCAAATACGAGAACTCTTTTTGTTCTTCACGATGAAAAGCATTAAGCAAAAAAAAAATGTTGTGATATAGAACGTACCGAATCAAACTAGCAGTGACGTTTAGTGGGAACTGATGACGGTGAACAGTTAGTTGCTGAAAAATCTTAAAGAAAAAGGCATTTTCAGAAGTGATTCAATTGTTTTTCTCGGGAAACAAACAGAGTATAGTCTAGAAAAATTACCTGTTTGAGCGCCAAGAGGATTCTTCTTCCTTTTTGTTTTAAATTTCAGGGGTTAGGGTTTATATGGGAAATATAATAAGGCTTTAAAAGCAAGCTTGACGTTGATGGCGGCAAAATGAAATTATGGAGGGAAAAGCAGTGTGAGCGCATTGCACAGCCTGATTAAAACGACAATCTCTGCTCGCCGTTTAATGGACTAGATATCAAAGGACCAAAAAGAACAAGGACTAAAGAAATAATTAGGCCTTTCCAGAGTAAAGAGCAAAAAGATGGGGTGCTCCGAGAATCGAACTCGGGACCTCTCGCACCCGAAGCGAGAATCATACCACTAGACCAAGCACCCTGTTGCTTAAACATGCTTATACTGTATTAATTTAACCCAATTTAATATTGTTGTAAACTTCAGCATGGAGTACTGACAATTGAGATTAGCATTGAACATGGTCTGACGTTTGATCTTCAGAATCTAATTTGATGGGTTTCTTTGGTTGGTTTTTCTCTTTTCAGACAAATATTGTTATATTATCCAAAGATGTAGAATTCTATTACAAAGTACATCATCTAATATTCAACGATCTCTTAAAATGTCTTTGGTTCCTCTCCTTCTAGATCAGATATTTAAAAGGCAATCCATATCGATATCATGGTAAGCTCTTCCCTTTCAACCTAGAGCATGCCCCATGTAATTATTGTTTCAAGTCCATAACATCCCTTCAAATATGACACAGATCAAGAATGTCCTTGCAATCAAAGAATAAATGTTCATAAGTTTCCATTTCTCTGCATCATAAGTTGAATAGCCCTTCAATGTTGAGACCTCCCCAAATAAGGCTTTGTTTTTTGTTGAGGTGCGAAAACCTTGGTTTGAGGCAAACCAAGGTTTGAGAAGCTAGTTTGGGGGGTAAATTAAAGTTTTGACACTCAAAAGCTGCATGTTTTTTGTTGCTTCTGAAATTTCTTGGATGAAAAAGCTAGTTTAGCCCTCCAACGCAACCAAAAACAGGGCCCAAGTCTGTCAAATATAACCAGATTAGCTATAATTCTTTTATATCTTGCATGAAAACACTTTGGCTACGCAAAATCATAGCCTTTTTGAAGCAGATGAAATAACCACAGGATTCACAGTTTACTTGATCTTCTTCTCTGGCCTCAACTGCAACATGTGAAAAAGATACATCGACTTCCATGATTCACAATTCATGTTTGCATTTCAGGTTTGGAAATTGCCTTTTTGTCGAATCAGATTTCGTGTGGTATTCATAACCATGCCGTGTTTGATATTGTAAGGCTCCAATCGAGCCAATTTGTGTATGCATAACATGTTTGTTCGACTTGCTCAATAACTCAGTTCAATTAACCACGACTCCATAATGACCGAACTGAACTATCTATTTCGGAACCAAACCTAAGCTGACTCGGAAAGCCACAGTTTTTTTCATTTAAACTAGTGGAATCCCACCTCCATCAAACAAAATCAGGATGTTCTTATCTGCCATTAACCACAATACAACTCCATAAAAATAAAAGCTTAGTTTCAAAGGTGGATCCAAGAGTTCCACAACTTTTTTTAAGTGCCAATTAAAAATCAAAATCCATTACTGAACTAAAAATGTGCAACAAACTTGAATCTCAAATCAAAATTGTTCAACAAAGAAAGAGAACTGCGAAAATATTGCAGCTGCCGAGATACATAGATATGAAGCAAAGATTCACAGCCGTCTTCCACGTCTGCCACCCTTTCTTCGGGTACTGTCGGTGGGAATCGGGGTAACATCCTCTACAGTAAAGAAAACATTATGTGTCAATTTACAAGAGTTGAAGTGAATCGACATGATAAAACCAAGAGATATAAGATGAAAGAGTTGTACCTATGCGACCAATTTTCATGCCGGAACGAGCGAGAGCTCTAAGAGCGGACTGGGCACCAGGACCAGGTGTTTTGGTCTTGTTCCCTCCGGTAGCTCGGAGCTTTATATGAAGGGCACTAATACCCAATTCCTGTAGAAAACATGCACGAATACAAATAAGTTAACTGCATAGAACAGTTTATTGTGCCACAATTCTGAGGGTAAGCTAATAAGACCTTGCAGCGTTGAGAAACATCTTGAGCTGCAAGCATGGCTGCATAAGGGGAAGACTCATCCCTGTCAGCTTTCACCTTCATACCACCTATAGTTGGAATAAGTTAAAAAATTACTCTACATAAAAATAACTCAAAATCAGGACAGGAATATCAAAAGATGTTGCATTGTTTAATCAATAATTTTAATAATAAAGTTCCAAATGCCTTTCAAATTATGAGGCAGTTGAAGTATTAAAACCAAGTCAATTGGTTAAACTACTTTAAATGATTACAATGACACTAAAATCCCAAGATAGAAAAGTTTTTAAGGCAAGTTTAAACCATACCGGTGATGCGAACCATTGTTTCCCTTCCAGACAAATCAGTCACATGCTGCAAATTTAGTGATAACACTTTAAACATAATGAACAACTAGGGGGAGTAAGAGAGCAACGTAAACAAAGCCAGATTGCTTACGATAAATGTGTCGTTAAATGAAGCGAAAATATGAGCCACGCCAAAAACATGTTCTCCTTCTCGTACGGCAGGTCCAAGGGTAGTATTCTCCTCCTTGGGCTCTCTAACCTTTCTCCTCGACTACAAAATACCATAAATCTATGAATTCCTCGGATATACTGATTAAACCTAAGTCAATCAATAAATCTGTCTTTTACCAATAAAAAAAGGCCCCAATGTTGCATTTCAATCTAAATATAACACCTTCCGCGCGGAAAACAAGATTAAATCTAGTCTAATTTAAATAGTGAATGGATCCAATTTGAAATTTCTAATTTAAGACTAAGACAGAGCATCGCGCATTTCTGTTTTTTATTCTTTTAGCTTCATTTTTTCAAGCATATAAACATAATTGAAAGAATGAAAAATATCAAAGAGATACTTACCATGGCTTGTGTTAGGGTTTTCCGAGAGCGGTTTTGCTGAGGACGATTCTGGCTATGGAATTGAAGCGAGAAACCCCAATTATTATAGATTTATACTTAGGGTTTTGAAATTGATAAATCCGCCAAATGACGAAAAGGACCTCGACATATTTGTTTAATACACAGCGGGGCAAAATGACTAAATGAGTCCTTTAGAAATTATATTAAAAAAAACAAAATGTCATATTTTTAAAAAGTTTGATATCTATTTTGACCCTATGTTATGATTTTCTTTTTCATTTTAATCAATCTATCAATTTATTTTTCACTTTAATTCTTTAGGTTTTACTTCGTTTTTCAAAAAAAACATGACTCAATAAGACATTGTCACGTGTAAAAATAATTAAATTTTGTAAAAAATTATACAAATATAAATAAAATATGATTTTATTGTCTTTTTCTTAGGAGTATACATTTTTTCATTTGCATTTAATTATTTTCTCATTTTTTAAGGTAGCATATGTTTAGGGCTGTAAATGAGACGAGATAGATCGCGAGCTACTAAAGCTCGACTCGAGTTCGACTCTGCTCGATAAATAAAATATGATTTTATTGTCTTTTTCTTAGGAGTATACATTTTTTTCATTTGCATTTAATTATTTTCTCATTTTTTAAGGTATCATATGTTTAGGGCTGTAAATGAGACGAGATAGATCGCGAGCTACTAAAGCTCGACTCGAGCTCGAACTTGGCTCGAGTTCTTAACGAGCCGTGTCGAACTACATAATACTCGACCCGAAAAGCTCGTGAGCTACTCGAAAACATAGTATACTAGGTTTTTTTGTTTTTTATAATTTAAAATCTAAATTCTTAAAGTTAAAACCCTAAAATATAAACCTTAATATCTAAATTCTAAACCTAACAACCTAAACATCTAAACCCTAAACTAAGACCCTAAACCCTAAAATTAACAAGCTTGAGTTTACACAACTTGTGTATCAAAGTTTTTTCTTGATAGGACTTTAAATGAGACGTGGCAGATGTCGAGCTACTCGAGTCTAACATGGTCAAAGATTGGTCAATACTTGACTCGATTGGGCTCGAATCAAGCTCGAACTCGACTCGAGTTCTTAACGAGCTGAGTCGAGCTCAGATTTCTCAAGCTCGTTAAAAATTATTCGAGCTCGACTCAAAATCTTAACGAGTTGAATCAAGCTCAGCACTACTCGAGCTCGACTCGGCTTGTTTACGCCCCTACATACAGGGGTGTCCATTTCGAATACCCGATCCGATCCGAATTTTTGGATATCCGAAATTTTTAGATTGGTAAGTTAGCGATCCGTATCCGATCCGAAAAAATCAGATACCCGAAATTTCGGATCAGATATCCGAGTATCCGAAATTATGGCTTAATTTAATTATTTTTTAAATTTGGCGGTCCTATCCATGAAAATTTTAGGTTTTCGAATATAACAATCAACAAATTATTGAATATAACAAATTTTTATCCATAAAAATTTCAATTGTTCATATATAACAAGTAAAAATATCGAATATAATAAGATTTATATCTATAAAAAATTAAATTTTATCCGATATCCGATCCGGATGTGAAACAACTATCCGTATCCGATCCGAAATTTTCGGATATCCGATCCGAATTATCCGAAAAATAAAAAACGGATCGGATCAATCGGATTGGATTTTTTGCACACCCTTACCTACATATGTTGATATATTTTTTAATTCTATAGAATTAATGGCTCAAAGTAATCATTGTTTATTTATGTTCATTTTATTTTTTAAAAATAAATTACACTCCAAGCAATTTCATTTTTAAGGTAAATTACACTCCAACTCAATAAGTTTGGTAACTAATAATTTTATTTTATCAATTAATAAAGCTATTCATTTTTATTTCTTCGTATTTCTTTAGCTGATAAATTATAGATATACTAAAAACATCTTGTTCCTTCTCCTAAAATTCATCTTCCTCTCTTTCCGGTAGAATTAGAATTTGTAAAAAGGGTAAACTATTGGAATAGTCACTTATGTTTAAGGTTTGTACAGTTTTGGTCACCGATTTTTAAATTCGACCGTTATGATTACTTACGTTTTCGATCTGTAAACTTATGGTTACTGGGACGTTTGTTGCCGTTAAACGTTAACGAGAGGTTGATTTGACACAATAAAAATAAATTATCTAGATAATCCCTAAACTATTATTTCACTCCTATTTCGACTACCAAAACAAAACAATTTGTATAATTATACATTTAATCATCTATATTTACAAAAAAAATTATTTCTTCTCCCTCTATCATCTTCCATATTTCTTCTTCATGTAATCCAATCTCTATTTTTTTACTATATTATTTCTAAATTCACATATGGTAAAAGCAACCTTCGATGGTTAGTACGTAATACTGTTGCTGTGTTTTTGCACATTATTCTCCGCGAATGATTCGAGATAAAAGTTGTTCATGAGACCCCATAATTAAAACAAAAGCTGTCTGGGTTAGGTGGTGTTAAGACACGGACATGTTAGGAAGTTCCAACTGTCAACATCTTTTATAATCATAGTTATCTAATTTATTAATCGATTAACTCAAATAAAATATTATACAAATTTATTATAAATACGGAATTTCTAACTCACTTTTCTTGAATCACATTATCAAGATTTAAACTCATAACCTTACAACTTAAAAACCTAACACTTCATTTCGCTAAGCAAACTGGTAGTTAATTCAACATTTTTTAAAATAAATTGGTATTCATTATTCAGTTAAATTAAAATTAAGCGGCCGAAAAAATTTTATTTTGATTAATGGTTAAAGTTTTTTTAAAAAATTCAGTTTGAATCCGGTTAATTAACCGAATCAATTTAATATTTAATAATATGTAACACTCTCGACCCGGATGTCACATTTAGGCCTCAAGCCTAAAACATTAACATAAAATTCTGACCTAGTTTAGTCCAATCTACAAATCCATTATGAAAATCCATTTAATTACAACACAATAAAACATAATAAATATTTAAAAACATATACAATGGAGCTCATTTTAAAATTACATTATAAACCCTTGACTCGATAGTTTGAAAATCCAAATACGATTTACAATATACAATAGGTTCATACGAATACAAATCCCAAAGACCTAAGTACTGTACTCTGAAGATACGAGGCGCTGGAATCCTTCTCAGATGGTGCTCCTTCAAGAACGTGCCAAACCTACTAACCTGCGAACGGAAACAACGATTCCGAACGTTGAGCTAACAAATTTCAGTGGATACACCACCACTCAACCATGCTTCATGCAAATCATAAATAAACCAATGCAACAAGAATGATATCATGGCAAGATAACAATGGTGTTTCCATATCCGCCTAAACACATAACATTATGAATGTATGATCACGCACACAGCTCATACAAGTATCTCATACGTTTACCTAGCATTACACAGATAACCATAATTATATATAGAATGAGGCCCGCGTCCACTAAGCATCGGAATCCTACATTCTGAGCAAGGTTTGCGTCCACTAAGCATCGGGATCCTATACTCTGAGCAAGGCCCGCGTCCACTAAGCATCAGGATCATATACTCAAGGGATGAGGCTCGCGTCCACTAAGCATCGGGATCCTACATCCATCATGGAATCTCTCATCAAGCATCTTCGAATGAGGCCCGCATCCACTAAGCATCGGGATCCAACATTCGGGAAGTCTTCAAGGTGTTGCAACATACTTTAGGGTATCCAAATCCAAACAATGGATGACTCGACTGTCTATGTGTCTCATCAGCACACAGCAAGGACCCTAATAACCACACAGCCCTAAACCTCGACACAAGGGTCTTACCGTACATAGCTCTACCACCCTTACCATAGACCTATGGTTTTCTTTTTATTAATTACATTATCCCGCTGAATTATCTATTCATTAGCACACTTATAAATGTACACATTAGCCGTTCTCATTATTTTATCTTATTATCCGATAAGACTCAACCTTATATGCGCCCCTTCCGCACACAACATGGACCTAGATTACCACACAGCATCCACGATCCGCCTAGGATCCTTATGGTTTACCACCTCACATAATTTACCCAATATTTACCAAGTCATTAGCCATTCATTACTCGTACAGGGTTAAAATTTCCATTTCTCAGTTTTAATATTCATTTTACAACTTAACAGGCCCCCAAGGCCCTTTGCCTCGAATTATAACACCCCTGAACGCCACCTCAAAATTATTGGGCAGATTACCCAGCGAGTACCGATACTCCAAGGTGAGTATCAATACTCCCCTCTAAGTATCGATACTACCACATGTGTACCGATACTCTAATTAGGTTCGAAAGAACTATACCCCAAGCTGTACCGATACGCTATGTACCATACCGGTACTTATCATCTATGCTATGATCGCCCCATATCGATCCACCCCGTATTGGTACTCTCACAAACGAGTACCAGTATGCTAAGCCTTTCCTAAGCAAGCAACATCGCGTACCGATACTCCCCTATGAGTACCGATACCCCTACTAGATTCGAAGGAATTTAACCCAAGAGAGTACCGATATGTTACGTACCGTACCGGTATTCAAAGCTTTTTCGGGCAATGTAACAGTGCGTACCTATACGCCCCCTTACGTACCGGTACATGAATGCGTCTTTGGAATCCTTACCTTACAAGGGGTACCGATACATGAGGAAGCGTACCGGTACTCCCCTCACAACTCTTCCCTCATTTACACTAAGACATACCGCTACTCTAACCCCAGTACTGGAATATAAGCCCGATTTTTGAACTCTGTGTGCGGGTTTCACCTAGAAACCCTGTTTAACCCCATAGTTAAATCCCAAATCGATTATACAAGTTATTGTGAAGGTATTAAGTGTGTTTCTACCACTTTTAAGCATTAGCAACATCAAATCCCCATTTTACCATTAAAGGGGTCAACCCAAAGCTTATCAAACCTCGAATTAAAGCTGATGAATAAGCCCTCAAAGATCAATTTTCGTTCCTCCACACTAACCCCACCAAAACCTCAATCTCTACCATAGCTAGCCATTCATACCTTGATGTGTAGATCCTCTGCTGCTCATCAAAATTTCCTCCATCATCAAAACGTGATCCTCTCTCAAACACTCAAAGATTACACGTTTAACTTCCAACTTGGTTATGAAGATGGATATGAGAAAAAGGAAGAAGACAATGAGACAAGGGTGACTTCACCCTCCAACTTTTCTGCAAAAAATAAAGTCCCTCATCAGCTCGCAATGTCTTTAATTATGCTTTTACCCATTTGCCCTTCTTACCTTCACCTTGGCCCAACAACAAACCCACAACACAAGCCCAAAAGCTTTTCTTCAAGCCCAACAAGACTCTCAAGGCCCAATATCTCGACCCAAATATGAAGCACATGCCTCAGTTTAACCCGACCCTCGAGTTTTGAAACCCGAGTCGTTACAACTCTCCCATCCTAAAAGAAAATTTCATCATCGAAATTTAGATATATGCAAGAGATATGTAACCAAAGTAGGCCTAACCACTTCACCTTTCAGAAAGGATCACGTCGATTAGGGAGAGTCCCCCCTCAATCCACCTTAAACAAAACCATAACATTAAACCACACACTCTCAACACTTCTCTTTGAGATTTCCCCCGAGTCTTTTGCAACAGCCAACAACACTTATGACGATCCGCTAAGCATGGTATCACCACCAACCTCGAGCCACGCTGTTCAAACATCAACTTAAAGTACTCACATTTAAGGGATTCTACCTTGGTTAACCAACCATTCTATTAGCATTCGTCAGCCAAAACTAAACTTAGACTTTATCTACGTCAAAAACACTACACCACATTCATAAGACATTGTCAAGAACGCATCACTCCTAACAACCATATCCCGGTCAAACCACTAAAGGACAAGCAAAACCCTAACAATCGGTCATTAACATAAATTTGCCTTGAACTAATAGCTCCTCTCTCCAGACTTGACCCACCAAGTCAGAACTTAAGACTTCACTTTATCCAAACCTACTTTTAACAGGATCAAAAACCACTTACGAACTCACACAAGTAACCCAAAACTAATCATTCTATTTGTGAAGATCTAAACATTTTCTTCTAACCGTTGACTTGGCCCAACCAATAAGACGCGAAGAGCCATTTGACTGTTCTCAAAGATCTCAAACTGACCCGTCTAAAAAACATTTCTTTACACAATAACCATTCGGTTACCCTCAACACAGCTATTGATCCACATTTTCGTTGCGCTACTCTGATAACTTCCACCTTGTTTGTCTTAACCGATAAAAACTTTGGTCGAACTTGATGGGGCAATCCTCTAACTCCCTGAGATCTTGCTCAACAGGTGTACAAGCCGAACAACTACCATCACGATTCGCCCTTAAGGCCTCAACCATGTCCATCGCAACCTTCATTTACCCTCTTCTACGGTACCTTACTCTGACAACAACACGTGAAGCTCTCACATTTTATGGCCACAAGAAGGTCACCAAACTCACGCGAAACTGACAACAGTCTTCTACTATTGCACTACGGCTCACACATCTAAAGCCACCCTACACGCTACTTTCACACAGCCACGATTCTCGGTGAAACTCTTGGCAACGACACTCAATTGATCACTTGCACAAGTGTACGTCCAACAAAGAGTTCGTTAAGTACCATACCACAGGGTGATAGACACTAACACGAACTTAACCTTGCCTTTATCGTCGTTCTAAACCACAATCAATCGGTAAGATTGCTCATTCACCAAGAGTACCTCTATGCCCTCAAAACACCCACAACTCTAAGACCATGGACTATCAACCCTTGTGTCTACCATGTAAGCTAATAACATCTTGCAACATACATAACCTTCCTCGAGCTAGCACTACGGAGCACAACATTCACTCTAGAGAGGTTAAGGTTCTTCTCATCTAATACTAACAATTAGATTTAAGAAATCTAAAACTTTTAAGCTTCTCACTCACATCATACGGTACCCATGCACTCTTAACAACCGTCTACGATAAAACATTATCTAGCAAATGATGTAATTTTATTTTACCATCTAAAGCAACAACAAACTCAATATTAACCAAGATGCACCTCACAAGAACCAGTCTATTACACAACCAAAGAGCTAATCGGCTAACACAATAGCTGAAACCAACACTAAACTTAATTAACTGACTTATCCTCGGTCGCAACGCTGTCAACTCTAATCTAAGCAGCAGACTGCTTCGCAACACCCCTCACGCCAACCCTAGCAGTGGATCTCACAAGACTTCCACCTCGATGACCTGATGGTGCCTTAGCTTCGCCTTTAGCAAAACTCTGATCATGTCGGGAGGTAGCCAACATCTGAGACTGAACTAATATATCCTCATCCACAATCGGGTAGTCTCTTGCCATATGCCCTAGTGCTCGACATTGATAGCAACCCTTCGAAGCAAAAAACATACCCCAAGGTGATGTCAGCCATAAAAGCTCACACGCCGATGGAAGCGATGCTCTAACAAAACCATTAATACTCCATTCTAGAGTAGGAATCAAAGAGCCTTTACGAACCCTCGATCTAGATTCTCTAACCGACTCTTGGTGACTAATCCGAAGCAACTCTCTTCAAACTCCTCAAAGCACAAAACCCCTCATGCAGATAGGGAGAAGAATCAACGATATCCTAGGTCTCCACATCATGACTTATAGAATCTTTGAACCGATCAAATGTTGAACTCTGAAGTCGCTCAAGTGCCTTCACACTATTGGCTAACTCAGAGAATGTCCCAAGCGAACTCGCTGTCACATGCAACTGAAAGTCAACATTCAAGACTTGTCTGAACCTCTTGCACCTTAACTCTTTCGTGATGATAACTCTATGGCATAACGGCTCAACGTAAAAACTCTTGCTCATAAGCAAACACCGTTCGATATTCTTGAACCAGATACAGAAATTGGTCTTTACTTCATCCATATGTACCTTACTGATGTATCTCTTCCGAACTCATCTACAAAGATACCCCATATCGAGAGCACAGGCTGTAGACCCGGCTCTACGGCCTCTTACCATTCGTATGCATTACCTTTAAAAAAGACGATACAGTCAGAATTCCCTTAAGACGATTCCACGTCATCCTCAAATCCTTCTAAGTGTTTCTTAACCATCAATCCGATCGATCAGGTCATCCTTTCTCAACCCATTTTTATACTTAGATTCGTAACAATACTGCTCTTCCCTTTAAAGGAACATGACTCCCTTCACGAATCACCTTGGTTAAACTTGCACCGCCGACCCAACGGGTCTGAACCGCATTCAGAAGATAGTAGTTTGTCTTTCTCATTACTCTGGGTTTGGTTCCCCCAAAACCTCAAAGCTTTCAACACTACACTTGTCATCTCAAGCTGGCTCATGACCGGACAACAACCGGTGGCCAAGATCATATCAACTCATTTAGGAGACAACTCTATTATATCTGTCAACCACGTATCCTCAAGCTTTACTCAAGCATCTCCTCGCGCAGAACCCACAATGTCATTCCGACCACTACTATAAACAACTGCAACAAGCATACCTTGCTCGAGATCTCATGGCATTTGGCCTACTAAGATCATACTTGAGACCTCACAACCATCATATACTTCTGTACATTAGACAAAAACGCATATCTGCCAGGCGTGCTACATCCCCATAACATGGTACCCACCATTAAGGCTCACTTACTACAAATGATGAGACCCCCGATCGACACTCTATCACGGGTAAATCAAAAACAAGTCCTCATATCTGTTCCACAAGAGTCGTCTACCAACACGTAGAATCTCACCACAAGAGGTTCTCACCACGAACTCAAGGCTTTAAGGTAACTTACGGCATATAACCATGATTACTCCTCAAGCGATGGGAGGAGGGCACACCCTCAACTCCTTCATACCTTCATAAGCCCAAGCTTAACGTATGAGATAACTCCGATCTCAAAATCATTCTCAAAAGAATCAGCCAACACCACAGTACTCACGACCGCGATGGAATCTATCTTAATGTCGCAACCAGTGCCACGCGTGAACACAAGGCACACCATCCAGATTTCAGTCTTAAAAGAGTACAACTTAGACACAATGGCTCGTATTCGCTAGACACCTATTCCCGACTCTTAACCACCTTGGTGTTTTTCTAGAACCGACTAAACCTAGGCTCTGATACCATTAAATGTAACACCATCGACTCGGATGTCACATTTAGGTCTCAAGCCCAAACCATTACCATAAAATTCTGACCTAGTTTAGTCCAATCCACAAATCCATTATTAAAATCCATTTAATTACAACCCAATAAAACATAATAAATATTTAAAAACATATACAATTGAGCTTCTTTTAAAATTACATTATAAACAATTGACTCGATAGTTTGAAAATCCAAATACGATTTACAATATACAATAGATTCCTACGAATACAAATCCCAAAGACCTAAGTACTGTACTCTGAAGAGACGATGTGCTAGAATCCTTCCCATATGGTGTTCCTTCAAGAATGTGCCAAACCTACTAACCTACAAACAGAAACAACGATTCTGAATGCTGAGCTAACAAAGCTTAGTAGATACACCGTCACTCAACCATGCTTCATGCAAATCATAAATAAAGTAATGCAACAAGAATGATATCATGGGAAGATAAAAATGGCGCTACCATATCCACCTAAACACATAGCATTATGAATGTATGATCACGCACACAGCTCATACAAGTATCTCATACGTTTACCTAGCATCACACAGATAACCATAATTATATATAGAATGAGGCCCGTGTCCATTAAGCATTGAGATCCTACATTCTGAGCAAGGTTCGCGTCTACTAAGCATCGGGATCCTATACTCTAAGCAAGGCTCGAGTCCACTAAGCATCAGGATCCTATACTCAAGGGATAAGGCCCGCATCCACTAGGCATCGGGATCATATACTCAATGGATGAGGCTCGCGTCCACTAAGCATCAAGATTCTACATCCTACATAGAATCTCTCATCAAGCATCTTCGAATGAGGCCCGCGTCTACTAAAATCGAGATCCAACATTCAGGAAGTCTTCAAGGTGTTGCAACACACTTTAAGGTATCAAAATCCCAACAATGGATGACTCGACTGTCTAGGTGTCCCATCAGCACACAATAAGGACCCTAATAACCACACAACCCTAAACCTCGACACAAGGGTCTTACCGCACAGAGCTCTACCACCCTTACCATAGCCCTATGGTTTTCTTTTTATTAATTACATAATCCCGCTGAATTATCTATTCATTATAAAGGTACACATTAGCCGTTCTCATTATTTTATCTTATTATTCGATAAGACTCAACCTTATAGGCGCTCATTCCGCACACATCATGGACCTAGATTACCACACAACATCCACGATCCGCCTAAGGATCCCTATGGTTTACCACCTCACATAATTTACCCAACATTTACCAAGTCATTAGCCATTCATTACTCGTACGGGGTTAAAATTTCCATTTCTCAGTTTTAATATTCATTTTATACCTTAACGGGCCCCCAAGGCCCTTTGCCTCGAATTATAACACCCCCGAAC
Organism: Hibiscus mutabilis; assembly: GCA_019671005.1. Lineage (NCBI taxonomy): Eukaryota > Viridiplantae > Streptophyta > Magnoliopsida > Malvales > Malvaceae > Hibiscus > Hibiscus mutabilis. The sequence goes on along the minus strand of CM033750.1, from coordinate 39,411,553 downwards.
GCCACCTCGAAACTATTGGGCAGATTACCCAGCGAGTATCGATACTCCAAGGTGAGTATCGGTACTCCCCTCTAAGTATCGATACTCTCACGTGAGTATCGATACTCTAATTAGGTTCGAAAAAACTAGACCCCAAGCTGTACCAATATGCTATGTACCGTACCGGTACTTATCATCTGTACTAGGATTGCCCTGTATCGATCCACCCTGTACCGGTACGCTAAGCATCGATTCGAATGAATTTAACCCCCACTAGATTCGAAGGAATTTAACCCAATAGAGTACCGATACGTTACGTATCGTATCGGTACTCATAACCTTTCCAGGCAACGTAACAGTGCGTACCAATACTCCCCATTGCGTACCGGTACACGAAGGCGTCTCTGGAATCCTTACCTTACAAGGGGTACCGATACACAGGAAAGCGTACCGGTACTTCCCTCACAACTCTTCCCTCATTTACACTAAAGCGTACCGATACTCTAACCCAGTACCGGTACGCAAGCCCGATTTTTGAACTCTAGGTGCGGGTTTCACCTAGAAACCATGTTTAACCCCAAATCGATTTTACAAGTTATTGTGAAGGTATTAAGTGTGTTTCTACCACTTTTAAGCCATAGAACATCAAATCCCCATTTTACCATTAAAGGGGTCAACCCAAAGCTTATCAAACCATAAACACCAAAAATGCACAAAGCTTATTTTTATGAGTTGCAGTAAACAATAGGAGTTAGTAGTGTACTAACCTCGAATTAAAGTTGATGAAGATGCCCTCAAAGATCCATTTCGTTCCTCCACACTAACCCCACTAAAAACTCAATCTCTACCATAACTAGCCATCCTTACCTTGATGTGTAGATCCTTTGCTGCTCATCAAACTTTCCTCCATCATCAAAATGTGTTCATCTCTCAAACACTCAAAGATTACACCTTTAACTTCCAACTTGGTTAGGAAGATGGATATGAGAAAAAGGAAGAAGACAATGGGACAAGGGTAACTTCACCCTCCAACTTTTATGCAAAAAAATAAAGTCCACCGTCAGCTCTTATTCTTTAATTTTGCTTTTACCCATTTGCTCTTCTCATTTTCACCTTAGCCCAACAACAAACCCACAACACAAGCCCAACAAGGCTCTCAAGGCCCAATATCTTGACCCAAACGCGAAGCCCATGCCTCGGTTTAACCCGACCCTCGAGTTCTGAAACCCGGGTCGTTACATAATATATACAATATATATATATTTTAAGTCTATACCCATTAAAATATTCAGAGGCCCAACTAATATTTAATCATAGACCCATTAAAAATTTAATATTTAATAATTTTGAATCCAAATGAAAAAGCCCAAATTAATGTAATATAACTAAAGAAAAAACACTCTAAAACTTATAACAAAGTTTTGAATTCAAAAATCGATAAAATTTACCGAACTTTGTTTGATTCAGTTAATAAATTTCTAACAAATTTCGATTTAGTTAACGATTAAAAGAAAAAAACAATTTATTTAGTTTATTTTATTTGATTCAATCATCAACCAAATTGATAGAATAAACACCCTTAATCGTCGTTGTTCATTTGAAGGAAAATTAATGCACGTTTTGATTTTGACAAATAAAAGGACCCCGCTGATCAGTGTCGGAGAAACCCCTTCCCGGTTTTGAAAAAGAAATGAGTTTCAATATTCATAAAATTATGATATTAGTCCTTCCGTTATGTTTAAATTTGATATCTCGTTTGTATATTTTAATTTAACATAAGTTGAATATTCGTTTACAATATCAATTACCATGCTGACATTGATTTTCTTTTAATGTAAGATGCGTGATTAAGAAAAATTTATTAGATGAAGAAGGATATGGAAGATGATAGAGGAGAAAAAAATAAATAAAATATAAATATAAAAGATTAAATGTATAATTATATAAATTATTTTTATTTTGGGTGGTTAAAATAGGAGTGAAATAATAGTTTAAGAATTATTTAAGTAATTTATTTTTCTTTTTATTGTGTCAAATCAGTCTCCTGTTAACGTTTAACTGCAACAAACATCACAGTGACTATAAGTTTATAGATTAAAAACATAAATGACCATAAATTTGCAGATAAAAAATGTATGTGACCATAATAATCAAATTTAAAAATTGATGACCAAAACTATAAAAAATCCCAAACATAAGTGACCATTCCAATAATTTACCCTTATAAAAAATATATTTACTTTTAGAAGAAATTTTTAGCAATTAACTTTTTAACAAATTAGTATTTGATTTTTACATATTAACTATGTAACATTTTGTTTTAAATTTAACACTTAATTGTTTTAAATTCAAGTATCTAATAAGTAATAATATTTAATTCATATTATAATAAAAATAATATACAAATAATTTGCATAAAAATTAGTTTCAAAAGTATAAACAGATTTTATAATTCAAATAATTTAAAAAAAACATATATATCAATATTACGATTCTTTATTTTATTGTTTAATATTAATTGTTTTACGAAAATGTAAAAATAAAATACATAATACTAAACTTTATAATTTAAGATTTAAAGTTTATTTTTTTAAAATTAAAAATTTAAAATTTATAATACAAATATATAAGTTTAAGTGAAATTAAATTTACACGGCATCATATTAAAATTTTACAAATTCCTTTCAGCGTCAGCAAATATAAATTTGTTAATTTTTTTTGCTTATTTAATTAGCATACAATTAACAATAAATTCGATCCCAAAGCGACCTAGCTAAATCAAATGGGGGATTTTTAAAATTCAAATAATTAAAGGTGAAAATGAAATAAGTAATGACGAGTCAGACAAATTATAACGCCTCAATAGTTTGAGTTCAGAATGGGAAATTAAATCAATCCCCATTCACACATCTAATTGATTCATCACTCTTGCCATTCAAAACTCCAAAAAAAAATTCTCAAACAAAAGTAAAAAATCAAATCAAATCAATCGCTACAATTTTATAAGATTGTCTCCCACCTGAAATAGTTGAGAGCATCTCAAATCTGAATAAGAATTTGAGCTCTTCTTATTACCCATATCTCATTGAACCACCCCAATGAACATAAAATAGCCATGAAACTATTAACATAAAGGGTGATTCCAGAATATGAGAGAAAAAATATACACAAATCCAAATGCAAGAGATGCCTCAAGAACAAAAACTCAGGTGGGAAAAACGGGGAAATCTCAAGAGGAAAACCCTCAAGCGATACCCTAAAATCTTCATTGTTGCGCGGCTATGACTCGAAACGCTTCCACGGATTCAAAAAGGAAGGCGATCTTAAGGGGCAGCGCTTTTGAAAAAAATATCAAAATTTCTCAAAATATCAGCTAGGAAGCCATGAATTGAGAGAAGCTGCTGGGAAGTTCAAACCCTAATTCTAGATTGGGAAACGCCATGGATCGGTGAAGGCTAATCCCGAAAGGAGGATATTTATAGCCAATTTTGTTTTTTTTTTTTTTTTGTTAAACTATAAAATAAGTGCTCAAACTATGTCTATTTTTTTTTATAATAAGTGTCTAATTTTTTTGTTTGAAATAAATGTCTAAACTTTTCTTTTTACTGAAATATGTGTCTAAAATATTTTTTGACTGTAATAGGCGCCTAAACTTTTATTTTTGACTTTTTTAAAGTTCATTTTGGCACCTTCTTGAGCACTTATTTCAACTAAAAATAAAAGTTTAGGCACCTATTTCAGTCAAAAATTAAATTTTAGACATCTATTTCAGTCAGAAAATACTTTAAGCACATATTACAAAAAAGAGGCATAGTTTAAACACTTACTTTATAGTTAAACCTTTTGGTTTTGAGATTTAGGGCTACTGCTCAGCTGTTGGGCTGGCCCGTTGACTATTCAGGGCCTTACATGGAATAATAATAAATCATAGGGCATGTGAATTATACATTGATTAACACATCAAAAAACTATACCGATTAATTTGGGTTGAGTATTATTAAGATCAGTGTCGTATCCTATATACATGGTTGAGTGAGTCTATTTCTTTAATTTTTTTTTTTATTTTTATGAATTAATTTTTAAATTTTATGACCTGTGTCTACATGTAATTTTGAGTTTTTATGATTTGTGCAGTTGTGGCCACTTTAAAAATATTTTAATTTTTGCCCACCCTAAAAAGTAGAGGTGAACAAAGCTTGACTCGACTCGAAAAATTAAATTTTTTTACTCGACTTGACTCGAAAAAAATTCAAATAAAGTTTGAGTTATAAAATAAAAATTCGAATAACTCGAATTTTTAATAATTAGTGGATTGATTTTTAAGTTTGAGTTGAGTCCCTCAATTTTTTTCTGATATATATATATATATATCGATATAAAAAAATATGAAGAAATATATGCCACATATGAAAAAATATGAATAAATATATATGCATATCTTATATGATTAGAGAAAGTCGTGTAAGTTAGAATCAAACTGTATTATAACATGATAAATAATTACGATTAAATTTGTATATGAACTAAAAAACTTGACTCGAACTCAACTCGAATTTTATAAACTCGGCTCAAATAAAAATTTTAAATAAAGTTTGAGTTATAAAATATGATGCGCCAACTCGAATAATTCAATTTTTTTTACTCGACTCGATTGGACTCGATCGAACACTCACCCCTACTAAATAGAATTATGAATCTACCACTGGTTGAAGTTTATTATGCAAGGACTCGAATCTATTAATTCATTTTATTTTATTTATAATATCGAATTCAAAATCTCTAATTTTATTTAATAGATATAGTGTAACATCTTGCTAGAATTATACTAATTTAATAATTAATTTAAAATCTAGTCATAATTCAAATGGTTGATGGAATTATCTTTTCTAAAAATTATTTGTATTTAACATCAATATTTCTCTAAATGTTGAAACATTACATATATTGACATGTTATTTATATCCAATATTTAATTTAAAAATCAATAATATACTGTAAAAAAATTATATTCAGATAATACTGATCGACCCGACCCGACCCAACCGAACTCATTTTACACATCAGCATGGGCTTGCCCTCCGTGTTTGGGAGACATCGAAAACACCCTCCAGCGCCAACATCAGTTCCCCCACTTCTGTCTGAGAAAAGAGAGGGTGCCCGCCATTAAAGCTCCCATTTTTTTTTTACTTCTTTTGATTACACCATGGAAAGCACCCTCTTTTCTTAATTTAAAGCTTACCCTTTTCCCCCTTTCCTCCCTAAACTCGACTAACCCAGTCTTATTCTTGAACTGCACCACCTTCCCCTCCTTATCCTACACCCACCATTCCCTTTTGAGCAGTTTTTGACATTGGATATGCAGTTTTAGCTTGTGGGCAAAGCTTGGTTTGATTCAAAGTAAGTGTTGAATCCCTAATATTTTTGTTTTGTTATAGTTTTTGTTGTTGGGTTTCTAAAGTTCATTTTCTTAAAATCAGAAAATAGCTTGTTTGTTTGATTAAATGTTCACTGTTTTTGGGGTTTTAATTGGATTTCTTTAGTTTATTTATTAGGGTTTTAAGGTTTATGGTATTTGATCGTTTTGCTAAAACGGAATGGCTGCCTGGATCATTTTGATTTACCTAGGGTTTCAATCTTTGTACCTGAAGTGATTAAAAAGATTCAGTCTCATTTCCCCTTTAAATTATTATAAACATTGATTGTAGAGTGATTTGTTCTTGTTATATTTGTTTTAAATGATCAGTTTCAGAGTAAGCATTCTAAAGTTATATGCAATGACAGTTGAAGACTTGAAGTCTTTCAGACATTACTGGTTTGAAGTTCAAAACTAAAAATGTCACCTTTTTGAAGATTATTTTTTGCTGTTTTTGATTATATTTGTTTAGAAACGTGAGAATATAGCTCTTCCTAGATGGCCCTGACCGAGAATGATGTAAATGAGAGAGAGGGGGACCTGGTCGTAGAAAATGGTTTCGTAAAAGAATCACATCTGGCTCCTGGCACAAGTATTTCAATAGCTGATGGGACTCCAGCTCAAAACGCATTTGAAGGGAAAGATTCTCTTTCTTATGCTAACATACTTCGTTGAGGAACAAGTTCGCCGATGCTCTTTCCCTATATAACAGTGTCTTGGAGAAGGATAGTGGGTGCGTTGAAGCCCACAATGGAAAAAGGGATATGCCTGCAGATTCAGAACATGGGAAGGGCTGCTTTGGAGAGCTTTACAGAAGCCATTAAGTTGGACCCTCAGAATGCTTGTGCTCTCACTCACTGTGGTATACTGTACAAAGATGAAGGTCGTTTGGTAGAAGCAGCTGAGGTATTCTCATTAGGTTTTTAACCATTAATTTTTGTTTAGCTCATTTGCGGGTACTTATATTTTGAGTCTTCGGTTTTCACTTGTTTACTTGTGCAGTCTTATCAAAAAGCTTTGGGTTCAGACCCTTCATACAAACCAGCTGCAGAATGCCTAGCCATTGTTTTAACTGATCTCGGAACCAGTTTAAAGCTTGCTGGCAATACACAGGAGGGGATTCAGAAGTATTACGAAGCTCTTAAAATAGATCCGCACTATGCTGTAATCTTTTCACTCCCATCCTCCATATTAAATTTTGTTGTAGTTAAAATTTATACATGCAGTCTTGGTCATTCTAATTCCCATTATTCTCATTATTAGTCTTCCTTGTTTTATGTTGAATACAGCCTGCATACTATAACCTTGGTGTTGTCTATTCTGAGATGATGCAATATGACACGGCCCTTGGTTGCTACGAGAAGGCTGTGGTAGAGAGACCTATGTATGCTGAAGCATATTGCAACATGGTTGTCATTTATAAAAACCGTGGTGACTTGGAATCTGCCATTGCCTGTTATGAGAGGTTGTGTGCTGCTGTTTGCTTAACACTGTTACCTGTTGGGCTTCAATTGTAGTTTCTGTATTGGTGCCTCCATCTCTACTGATGCTCTATTTGCTTGACTATTGTATAACCAGGTGTCTAGCGGTATCCCCTAACTTTGAGATTGCAAAAAATAATATGGCAATTGCCTTGACAGATTTGGGAACAAAGGTGCTTCCTATCCCTCTTTGTTTTAAGCAGCAAGTCAGCAACATCTATTTTTTTTTCCTTTCCTTTCCTAGTTTTGTTTCGGACGGTATTTGATGACCTTTAGCCTATAGTTTACAGGATGCTTATCTTGTTGAAAATTGAGTTGTGGTTGTATCCATGTATGTCCTAGTCTTGCACGGACCTTTATAGAGAGAATTTAGCTCTTTGTTCTGAAAAGGAGAGGGACATTGCATGTTTCCGATGAAAGTTATATGATACTATTGATTTTGCTAATTTTCATCATGATCTATGGTTTGGACAATATGGTGGTATATGTCCATAAAATTTCTTAGAGCTTAGAATGGGGATGCACCATTACATATTTGTGTTTCTGTTTCTGTTTCTGTTGTTCAGAACAAATTAGATTATCTTCTGCCATTTCTTTCTTATTTGGTAATCTATGTATCAGAAACATTTAAACAATGGTCCTATATTCAGAGACAACTTGTAATGGAATAACAGATGGACTGTACATCAGCAGATTTCAATCGAGCCCTTGTAATAATTGGTATCTGCACCTACAATCAACAATCACATTGGTTTTGGCTTATAACTTTTGAATCCCCATTCATTTTTAACCAAAACAATGCTTTCATTAGATAAATGTACTTTTTACTTTTCTTCATGAGCATCTCTTATCGACTTGTTTGTGGAAGTCTCTGTGTGTTTTCTTTGTAATTGTAATAAGTAAATACTCAGTTTTTTTATCCCTGATTTTGCATTCAGTGATATGTCTCTTCAGGTTAAGTTGGAGGGAGACATTAAACAAGGTGTGGCATATTACAAGAAAGCTTTATCTTATAATTGGCACTATGCTGATGCCATGTATAATCTCAGGGTTGCTTATGGTGAAATGCTGAAGTTCGATATGGTAAGTAATCGTTTAAGGTGTATTTCCATGGAATTTTCTTCAAGGAACTGGAATTCTAATTGTAATTCATGGTAAAATCATGTTGTGTACATACTTTATTGGTAGGTTTTGCAATGATTCCGTCATATAGCAGTCTAACTATCAATTTCTGTTTGTTTAGGCAATTGTCTACTATGAACTTGCTTTCCACTTCAACCCCCAATGTGCGGAAGCATGCAACAATTTAGGAGTAATATACAAAGATAGAGACAACCCTGATAAAGCTGTAGAGTGTTATCAGGTAATTATTTGTTCTCGTATAACATTTTAAGCTTCCTTTCTCTACTGCTTTCCATGATCTTCATTTCTTGTTATAATATCTTCTTGCAGTTGGCTTTGTCGATTAAACCAAACTTCTCTCAGTCGTTGAACAACCTTGGTGTCGTCTACACAGTTCAGGTTTGAAGTGAATAACAGATCTAAGTATTAGACTTGACCGTGTCTGAAACAGAGATTGACCATGTGCTCGCAATTGGCAGGGTAAAATGGATGCTGCTGCTAGCATGATCGAGAAAGCCATCATTGCCTGTCCCACATATGCCGAAGCATATAATAATTTAGGTTTTTCCCTTTCATCTTATGTTGTTTCCAAATCTATATTGTTGGAAGTAATTTCTTTTTTTTATTGTATTTGATTTATTCTTTATTCTTTATATCCTTTTTGTTCAGGGGTTCTATACAGAGATGCTGGCAATATATCCATGGCTATTACAGCCTATGAGCAGCGCCTTAAGATAGATCCTGATTCTCGTAACGCTGGACAGGTACCATTACATGAATCTTTTATTAGATTGAATGATAATTGCTTGTCGGGAAAAAAGGAAGTATTAATTAAAAAATGAACTAGAGAAAAGAACAAATGTGATAAGTTGTAACCCTTAAAAGATCGATAGTAATGTTTCTGCTCTCCTTGTATTTTGATTGATTCCATTTGATTGTACTATATTTCAATCTTTTTGCAGAATCGGCTGTTGGCAATGAACTACATAAATGAAGGAGATGATAAACCTTTTGACACTCACAGGTTTAATTGAATCCATATCACCCTAACTTGCATTTTAATGTCAATTTTCTTTTAGTATCATTTTGCTATTTGGTTGTCATTACAAACAATCTGTTATTTTTGTGAGAGCATCTAAGAACGACTATATGAACTTTTTAATGTGATACTATAATATTGAAGCCTTCTATCTCACACGTTTCTTTTTTCCATGCAACTCTCAAATGCATGCTTTAAGCCATAATGCCAACATCTTTCTAATTTCCTTGTTATTTTGTGCTGACAAGTTAAATGCATCTTCAAAGGCCTAAACCGAAATAAAATTTAGAAAAAATTGGATGATGAAAACAATAAGCTACTTTGAGAATTTGATCTTAAGTGCAGTGATGATATCTTCGATACCCTGCGCATGCTCTTTACAGATGCCAAAGAAAAGATATCGATGATCCCATTTTACTTTCTCTCAACCCGTGATTTGATTCTATGGCCTTTTTGACCTATTATACATTTCTTCGCTGAATGTATGACAATAGCATCTTCTTAAAACTTGGTGATTTCAATTATTATTTTCTAACATTAAGCTTAATTTCTTAAGGCTGTCTACTTTGGATTTTTAAAAAACAGGGACTGGGGAAGGCGATTTATGAGATTATATCCGCAATACAATTCATGGGACAACCCGAAAGATCCAGAACGACCTCTTGTGATTGGATATATTTCTCCAGATTATTTCACTCATTCTGTGTCATATTTCATTGAAGCCCCTCTGATTTATCACGACTATGGGAACTACCAGGTGGTTGTTTATTCTGCGGTAGTGAAGGTACTAAATTGTCGGATATATTTATGTCAGTTGCATAGTGATTTTCCATAGCTTCCATCGTCAGCAATCCTACAGATATCAGCATATTTGTTTGCTTGTTTAGTTGAGTAACTCCACATTTGCTTTATTTTCTCCTTTGAAGCTCCAAATGAATTCAAATGACATTTCAATACCATCTGTGGCATCAAGGATGTATTGAGATTGTTACCACTCCCTTAAATCTTAATTTACCCCGATTCTCACCATCCATTGAAAGTAATCTCCACGAGTACTCCCGATGCTGGTTCAGCTGTGCAAAAACCCTTCATTTGAATTATTTTCTCAACTGATTTGTGATTGTCTTATAGAATCGGGATCCTTTGATTTACTTTTTGCTTATAACTGTGTTGATTTCATCAATAACTATCGTGCCAAAATATCCGAGTCTTCTATTACTATCACGAAACAACTTTGTTAAGGAAGTACTGTAGTATCTTCTTTGTTTATATGATTACGTCTTTTGCTCCGAACTAACATTCTTATGATTATGCAGGCTGATGCAAAAACAATTAGATTCAGGGAAAAAGTCTTGAAAAAGGGTGGGATATGGAGGGATATATATGGTATAGATGAAAAGAAGGTTGCAAGCATGGTTAGAGATGATAAAATCGACATCTTGGTAGAGCTCACTGGTCATACAGCCAACAACAAATTGGCAACAATGGCATGTAGACCCGCACCTGTTCAGGTATTCTAAGGGTCCAATATTTTTTTGTTTTTTTAAACTATTTCCTGTTTAAATTTTCTGTCATTGATGGCGGTAGAAGAATATTTCAGTTTAGAAGAAATCTGTTAGAGTGGTGTTCGGTTTATGAATGGTTATTTTGCTTTTGCAGTAAGCTGGATTTGGTTGATCAGTAATTTCCTAGCTCTCTTTGATTTCTTTAATGTCTTCTACTGTAGGTAACTTGGATTGGCTATCCCAATACTACTGGTTTGCCCACCATTGATTATCGAATCACCGATTCATTTGCTGATCCTCCTGATACAAAGCAGAAGTATGTCCTGTTTTTCCTTTAGTCATCCACATTTTTAATTTGAATTAGTGTGTTCAATGAGATATGAAAATGATCTTCTCTGACAATAATCATACCTAATTGCAGGCATGTTGAAGAGTTGGTTCGACTGCCGGAATGCTTCCTTTGTTATACTCCTTCCCTCGAGGCCGGACCTGTTTCACCAACTCCTGCTCTTGCCAACGGGTTTATTACATTCAGCAGCTTTAATAATCTGGCAAAGGTACTGTTCGATGACTGTAATGATATTCGATAGTTTTTATTTGTTATACATTCATAGTTAACCTATTATCTGAACTTTTTGTCAGATAACACCCAAGGTATTGCAAGTTTGGGCGAGGATATTATGTGCTGTTCCAAACTCCCGTCTCGTGGTAAAATGCAAGCCATTTTGTTGTGACAGTGTTCGGCAGAAATTTCTAACAACATTAGAGCAGTTGGGCTTAGAATCACTCCGTGTCGATCTTCTCCCTCTAATTCTTTTTAACCATGATCATATGCAAGCTTATTCTCTTATGGATATCAGGTAGAACTTCTCATTGTTTTCTAAAAAATTCGAGTTTTGATATTTGAACGTAGTCTAGATGTTTGACCCATCAGCTCGTATAAGTAAAGTGTTTACCCAGTGCTATGTGTGACCTGTTCTTTGGGTTAAGTTTACTGAGTTTTTTACTGAAAAATAAATCCATGCTTTCTGCTCCTTTCAAGACTTTCTAATGTTTGCTACATATCTTTATGTAGTTTGGACACCTTTCCATATGCCGGAACAACAACGACGTGTGAATCTCTATACATGGGAGTCCCATGTGTTACCATGGCTGGTTCGGTATATGCTCACAATGTCGGTGTTAGTCTTCTCAGCAAAGTTGGTAAGGAGCATCACTTTTTCTTATTAATATTAATATCTATTACCCGTTTATATATTTTTCGTTCGACTTCTCGTAATGTCCTTTGTTCTTCCATTTAATTATCCGTTTATATATTTTTATGATTTACATGCCACCGGCTAATTATATAGCATTCGGGTACTTGCAATGTAAGGTTACAACATCTGATTGCCCAAAATGAAGATGAATACGTCCAACTGGCACTACAACTAGCATCAGACGTCACTGCCCTCCAGAACTTAAGAATGAGTCTGCAAGGCCTTATGTCTAAGTCACCTGTCTGCGATGGGCAAAAACTTCATCAGCGGTTTAGAGGCAACATATCGGAACATGTGGCACAGGTATTGTCACGGTGATGTCCCATCTTTACGGTATATGGAAATGCTACAAAAACAAGATGTAGCAGACGAGTTAACTGTCAAAACTGTCGAACCTGAAAAAACCACAACCTTATCTGACACCTCCCTTGGATCGGTCAAGTCTAATGGATTTACTCAGTTCCCGTCACCTACTTTGAATCTCACTACTTCTGAAGAGAACGGGAATCTATCGAACCGGACTACAAATCCAGACAAGCTGAGTTGACATCTAAGTTTCTGATGCATTGGTAGCACTTCCGGTGGTGTGTTCCGTACCTTCTTGGGGTACAATCTCCTGTGAGGTACAACTATCATGCTTCGCCGATACCCTATTGTCTTGAATAGTATTCGTATCTTTTGGGAGAGAATGCTGGTGGAAGTCTGTAAAGTATCGCGCTGGTTTCAGAAGAATAGCAGATTGGGAAAAGCTGATTCTATTGGCTACTGAATATAGTTTTCGCATCCCGGACTTGTGGAACTGTAGAAATTCAGCCCTGGTCTGTATATTAAGAGGGCAGTTATTGTTTTACTTTAGCAATGCGATTCTTTTTACTGGTTTTGATAGTGGCATTGTTGGTTGGAATGATTAAGAACTTAGTGGTATATTGTAGTTTTTCATGTATGAATGTCTTTCCTATGAACTCAAAAAAATTAATGAAACAAAACAACCTCATTTGATTTGTCATGTTTTGTAAGGAACCAATTTTCTTGTTTTTTTAGGAGTAATAATAGTTATTTTATGTAAATTTACTTAATTATAAAACATACTAAATAAAATTTTCATTTATATTCAATACACAACCGGTGGAAACAAAAAATTTTACAAGCACCTTGATTTTAGGGTTTAGGATTTAGGTTTTGAAGGTTAGAGTTTGAGTTTAGGTTTAGGGTTTAGAATTTAGGGTTTAGAATTTAGGGCTTAAGGCTTAGGGTTTAGAGTTTAGTGTAATATGGTTAGTGATTTAGGTTTTAACCTATAAACCCTAAATTATAACCTCAATCCCTAAATTCTAACCACAACCCATCAATTCTAAACCACTAAACCTAAACTCCTAACCTTTAAACCCTAAAATCTAACCCTAAACCCATTTAATAATTCCCCATAAAATTTCTAATGTACAAAGAAATTAGTCAAGAAAATTATTTGTTTTCATAGTCAAAACAATAATATAGTTGACTAATTATCCATACTTCAACCCTCTATAAATACTCCATCACCCATTAAACCATTTCCCATCACAAACAGAAAGCTTCATAGTTTCGCCTCTAAATTTTTCTCTCCTTTCCTTTTTCTTTTCTCGCTAACCAAACAAACAAAAACAAGAAAGTAAAAAGTGAAATAAAATGCCGAAGAGCGACGACAATGCGAGCGTCGATGTCGAGTCCAACGATGAATCAAAAGGAAAAACACCGTTGATCGCCGATGGCAAAGAAAAAAAGAGCGGATTGAAGAAAGTAATGGGAATTTTGGACTTTGTCCTGAGACTTGCCGCCATAATTGCAGCTCTTGTTGCTGCTGCCACCATGGGAACCAGCAACGAAACCGTCCCGTTCTTCACTCGGTTCTTCCAGGTCCAAGCTAGCTACAATGATCTTCCCACATTCCGGTACGTCACTAACACATATTCAGATAAAATTCAGTTACACAATGTAAAACATTTTAAAAATGTAAACTTTTAAATTGACTACTTCATTTTTTCGTAAAAATTCTTATTTTCTACTCTTAATCTTAATCATCACTTGCAGGTTTTTCGTCATTGCAATGGCAGTAACGGCAGGCTACCTCGTCCTTTCCCTTCCGTTCTCCGTTGTCACCATGATCCGTCCTAATATAGTTATTCTGAAAATCCTTTTATTCATTTTGGACATCCTACGTATTCGAACACTTGATTCAACTATTATAGATGAATAAAATAACTAAAACACGACACGAACATTTAACATTAACATAATATCTATATAAACTTATCAAGATGCATGCAATATGCGCTATTAGTGACGAAAGATTTAATACCATAACTTCCGTCACAGTAGCAGTGTTGTTAAAGGTTAATGGCGACGATACTTCCTTATTGTTGTGTATTACCTTGACATTTTTTTATTGCGATGGCAGGTGGTATTGTCTCTGGCCACGGCGTCGGCGTCGGCAGCTGCAGCCATAGTTTACTTGGCTCACAGCGGAAACCCTAACTCAAACTGGCAGTCCATTTGCCAACAATTTGGAAATTTTTGCCAGAAAGTAAGCGGAGCCGTGGTGGCATCTTTCGTCGCTGTTGTGTTTCTCATGTTGTTGGTTTTGCTGTCCGGTTTCATGTTCTTGAAAAAACGCTAAAAATTAGAAAGAAAAATATTGCTATGAAATATAGGCATTATTTAAGGTGTTCTGATGTTAAAAAAATTGTATTTCCCCCCTTTCCATATTATTAATTGGATTACAATGATAGCTTGATGGGATAATATCACATTGGTGCATACACTTTTAATAAAATATTCAATCTAATACCTGTAAATTTAAAATGTCCAATGTATTATGTCCTTTGACTAAATATCGAATACGATACATATAATTTGATAGAATATCGAATATAATACTTATACTTTTAAAACATCTAATGTGATATTCTCACTTACCAAAATGTCCGATATGATAGATGGGTAACATGGTTAGACTTTAATAATTATCGTGTCTCAACCATCATTTCGAATATTAATACGGTACTTGAGTTAATATCGTTAATAAATTTTAAATAATAATAAAAAAGTTACATGCATATTTTGTTAAAGTATAACTATCACGTTCAACATTTTAAAATTATAATAATTCACATGTATTATGTCTTTTATTAGATATATATATAAATACCATATTAAACATTTTATCATAATACACATAACAAATGTGAAATTATCTCTAAACTAATGGAAAGTGTTTATATTATATATACTAATTTGTATATATATATATTTTTTGAATAATCTTAAGATAATTATAAGGGAGTATTTGTTTATATAAATTTTTAACGTTTTGACAATGCACATACTTTGCAAACAAAAGCGAATTAAACTCGGACATTTTAGAATGGATATCATCATTTTTTTGCTGAGACCACTCGTTGGGTTTAGTGATACATTATCATATGCCATCAATAAATAAGATAATGATACATCATCATAACTTATGTGATCTTACCAATTATTAGTTAGTTTAATGAGGTGAGATATTAAATTCTTTAAGCAATGTCAGATATTCGAATTATGATATTATGAATGAAGTAAATTAGATGAAAAAATAGTATATATTTATATATTTCTATAGTATAAATCTAGATTAGTCAGTCAATGTATAAGATGGGATGACTATGTTTTGTTTGAGTCTTTTAGTTGTGTTTTAATTTTTTTTCATGTATGGTCATTGTATGATCTCAAGTGACTAATTTATTATGTCATTGGTTATAAAAAAATATTCAAATTATATGTTTAATTCTATAATTATGATCGAAAACTCTCATTGTAATTCTAAATATTTCATTTTTAATAAAACTAGTGGTTTTCTATATATATATATATATATATATATATATATAAATTAGGTGAATTTATTATATTTGTCTCAAAATTCAGGAGGTTATTTTGGTCATTTGCGAAAACAGTAAAGTAAACAATTTACTGCCGAATATTTAGAGAAATTGATGGACGATTGTAATGCTAAACCCCCAAAACTAAAGGTCAAATTTCCTGGGAAAATCGTTAAGAAAATTGGGATTTAGGGTTTAGAGGTTCAAATTATTTGGATTTGAAAATGTCTCAGGCTGGGAAATTGATGCCGAATCTCGATCAGCAGAGCACGAAGATGCTCAATCTCACTGTTCTCCAAAGAATTGATGCTTTCATAGAGGAGATCTTGATCACTGCTGCTCACGTCACCTTCTACGAATTCAACATCGATAGCAGTCAATGGGTTCGCTTTCTCACAAATCTGTTCTTAAGTTTTTTGAATCTTAATTTTTGTTCTTGGTTTGGTTCAAAGTTTAATTTTTTTTTTATTTTTTTAGAGTCGAAAAGATGTTGAAGGATCTCTCTTTGTTGTTAAGAGGTAAAATAAGTTAATATTTTTGAGCCTTTTATTTCTACCATTAACGTTTTTTGAACTTAGAAGCGTCAAGCAAGTGATTAACTTTGGGAATTTGTTTAGCTCATTGAAATGATTGCTGATTTTCCTTGGTTTATAGGAGTACTCAACCTCGATTCCAGTTCATTGTAATGAATCGGCGTAACACAGGTAGAAGTTCTTAATTTTAATGAAAGAGTACGCACCCTTTTCTCCCCTTTTTGCCTGATTCGGTATGAAAGTTGTTTTTAACAAACAGATAATTTAGTGGAGAATCTATTGGGAGATTTTGAGTACGAGGTCCAAGGTCCGTACTTGTTGTATCGAAATGCAGCACAAGAAGTTAATGGCATTTGGTTCTATAATCCCCGTGAATGTGAGGAAGTTGCAAACCTCTTTAGTAGGTATAGCATCTTGTTTTTGCCCGTTTATCTTACCTCCAATTATCAACTTTGAAGTTTGAACATGGACATGGTCATCCCAATTGAATTTGAACATGGAGGTTTAGATCTTTTATATCTTGGTCTGTTTCTTTTGGTGGTTTTAAATCCTAACATTGTATTTGTTGTCTTCTTCACAGAATACTTAATGCATACTCAAAAGTTCCTACAAAGCCAAAAGCACCTTCAAGCGCAAGGTAATTACTTTGATGATGCATCTATAAGGAAGTTAGTGCTTTTGTGAAGCTTTAGGACATAGTTAACTGTTAAATTTTCCCATGCAACCCGTGGGATGTTTCTAATTGTTTAACCTATCGGTACATTATGCCATTTGAACAAAACGATGTCTTGCCAATTGCCCGTGTAGCGTGTGTAGAGTGTCCTTTTGGTGTGAGTGAGGCAGCATCACAAATAAGTGAAGGACTGAAGCAAAGGTGGTTTAGAGTTGGACTAGAGTGGATTGTGGAGTGCCATATCTTGTGGCAGTTCAAGAAAATCGGTGAAAGTGAAGGGAAAATGTAGGAACTGTAGAATTGGAACTGGTAATATATGCTGGGAGTAGGTGAGTGAGACAGGAGCTTATATTCAAAATTTATTCTTATAACAATTTGCCTAAATTCCCATATCTATAGGTTATAAGGTTCATCCTGTCCCATAGAACGCTTTCAAGACCTATTACAAGTCATATTGGTATTTGTAATAATGAACCCAAAAAAGCATCCATGTGGTGTTTGAAAACGATTATCATGGCATTTGATGATTTTGGTATCGATTCTTGGAAGTCCACTATCTTTGTACTAGACTATCTTGCTCCACCTGGTATTAACTACCGCCTTAATTTCTGTCTTCCTATTGTGTCCAAGTGTCCTGAGCTTTTGTGTTATTGTTGTGTAGTGAATTTGAGGAACTAGAAGCAGTTCCTAGCATGTCTGTAATCGAAGGCCCCTTGGAGCCACCGGCAACTGCCTCTCCTGCTACTGATGTTCCTCAAGATTCATCTTTTGTTAACTTCTTTAGTGTATGTTGATTGCTGACACTTACATTTTCGATTTGCAACGCCTGATATTGTTCTGTGTCTCTGATCTCAAGGTTATTTGGCTTTACTAATTTCAGGCTGCTATGAATCTCGGAAGTAATGCTCCAAATAGTTCAAAACCAGCACAGCCTTACCATTCTATCTTGACCACCCCTCTTTCTTCTCAAGCACCATCTGCCATATCTACTCCACTTGCTCCATCAGTGCCATCCCTTCCCCTTTCTGTTCAACCTTCGGTTGATTCAGTAGGTAGCGGGAACCGAGTAACTAATCTTGTAAAGCCTTCTTCATTTTTTGTACCCCCTTCCTCATCCTCATTGATGATGCCACCTCCCTCTTCATCAAATCCAACTGTTTCTGCTCTTCATCCACCCATCAATCCACAACGTTCTTATGGCACTCCATTGCTTCAACCGTTTCCACCACCTACTCCACCTGCATCTCTCACTCCCGGTGCACCACCTACTTTGCACAATGTATCTCTGATTAGCAGGGATAAAGTCCGTGATGCACTACTAATGCTTGTTCAGGTATTTATATATTTTCGTCTATTTTTCACTTGGAATGTTAATTCATATCAGCTCACATGGGCTCAAGTATAATGGCTAATTAGTATTTGGCCAAAAGATAAATATAGCGGATCAATCAATGATGCGCCTTTTGCAATTCCTACTCATGGTGAATGCTTCTAATTTGCTTCTAATTATTGACTTTGTTTTATTCTTATGCTAGGATGATCAATTCATTGACATGTTCTATCAGGCATTGCAGAAGGTGCATCACACGTGAGCACCCTAGAGTCGTTCCTCAAAAACTTCATTTTTATGTTCAATGTGCACCTTATTTTTTTTTATTTTCTTCGATTGGCCATCTAAACTGTGACACTTGATTCGATCTACACACACATTGTTTATGGAGGACGAGGCGTTGCTGCATAAAAAAGAATGTGAATCATGTTCTCTGACATGGCAAAAAATGCTGCTCATATGCATCAACGGAACTTAATTTATAGTGTTGAGAGAAAAAAAGAGAATGCGAATCAAAGTCTCTTAAACCGAGCTTTCTCCTCCTATCACCATTCTCTTTGCACCGTTAAGTCTCATCTTCAGGAGGGAGAGATCCTTTGTCATTGGTATTTGGAGCGTGGCCCCCCTTCCTGAGATGTGCATCATATTAGGGTGGCCGATTGTGGCAGCTGCGGGAGTGGATGATAAGGGGAATAATTACTACGGTCGGTTCAGTCAACGGTCAGCAAGTTTACGGCATGTGTTTTGTAAACTCTAATTTGCTATGGTTTTTCATTGATCGAGTCAGTTATAAAGGGCCTAATTCCGAATTCAACATAGTACAAGTTGGAGGTGTGCAATGGATATTGAAACAGAGTTTGAGGGTCAATTGGTGATTAGCATTGTCAGTGTAAAGTTGCTACTGTAAACTATTTCCATCTTTCAGAAGTATTGAGAACTTAAAGGTTGGTTTTAACATCTTTATATCTTTTCTTTTGGACTGTAAATTATATGAATATATTTAACATTTTCTTTTTTATTTTCTCTCTTTAAATGCTTAACATGCAATGTGTAAGCTACTTAGATGGCACATTAGGTTCATACTATTAGTCTGAATATTTGTATGATCAAATCTGACTCGCATGTAGGGGTAAGTATAGATCAAGTCGAGATAAAAATTACGCTTTAATTGAGTTAACAAGTTTATTTTGTAACTTCAATTTTATTTGAAATTTTGTTAAGTTGTTCGAGTTTCTGTTCAAATTTAATTGTAATAAGTATTTATAATGTTTTGGTACCAATTGATTTCAATTTAAGCGACTTTCTACAATCATATATATATATATATATATCGGGTTAGGATCTGTCTATATTGTGTAAAACTCAATTAATTTTACATCTTTTTTTGATCGTTGGATGATTGTAATAAATGGCTAAATTATTTCCTTATCTCTTTTTTTTAAGTGATAATCTTCATATTTTTTATGTTAATCTCACTCATTCATTTACTTTCATCCAACGGTCCAAAAAAAGTCTAAAATTTCAAGTTTTACATAGTGTAAGAGGATCATATTACTCAAATTTATTTTTCTTGTTTATTTTCTTGTTTTCAATTTAAAATTATGAAAAAAATAATAAAACCACGAGTTTATGAATATTCATAAAATTCATATAAAGTTTTTATATGGTTTGAATAATATTTTTTTAAATTCAATCAATACAATAAAAATTGTACAAAATGGCAAATTAGAAAAGGAGAAGTTGAATCTCAACATTCCCCTTTAACGGAAATTTTTTATATTCATAAAAATATAGGCATAAAAGTAAGTCCTATAAGAATGAGAAACCCTGATGCATGAGAACAAATTTCTTCAAAAGATATTAAAATGATTGTTGAACAAAACAATTACACAAATCTAAGTCTTTGTACTATAGGTAAACAATTAGATCTTATTGAAAATTTAGTAGAAATTTATCCTAAAAAAGAAATAAAGTAAGAAAAAAAATTCTACATGACCGATATTTACACTTTATGAAATTTCAAAAAATTATCAAAAAAACATTTTTATTTGAAATACAAGCTAGACTTAATAAATTAAAATCTGAGCTTGTAGCCCATGGTACTCTCATACCAACCCAACATTCGGTAAATACTTTAAATAAGACTTATCAATCTGATTCAAAACAATCGTTTGAAGAATATCAAATTAATAAAATGAATTGGAGAAAACCTAAAAAATATTTTATCCAAAAGTTATTACACTTGATCTAAACATTGAAGAAAAATCAATTTTCCAAAATAAATATAATGCCAATATTATCTATGAATGGAACATAGATGGTATATTTGAATATAATATTCTTAGCTTACTACAACAAATGACAATGGTGTCAAATGTTTATAAAACTCAAAATCAAAATAATTTGAATAGTGATCAGACTATTGCAAATCTTCTAATTACTTAATTTACTGGCCAATTAAAAGGTTGATGGGACCATACACTCACAAAAGACCAACATTTTTTTTTAAAGACTAATACAAAGGATGATCAAGGAAGAATTATTTTAGATGAACATAGAAGAAAAATTCAAGATGCAGTTGCAACCTTGATTTTCTCAATTTCTAAACATTTTATAGGTGACCCATCTCACCTCAAAGATAGGAATTGAGAATGAGAATTATTATCAGACTTAAAATGTAAAAAAATTAACAAGTTTTAAATGGTATAAAGATGTCTTTATGACCAGAGTAATGCAAATATCTAATAATCAACAACCTTTTTGGAAAGAAATTTTTTTAGGACTTTCTAATTTATTGGGAGAAAAATTAGAAATCAAATCAGAAAAAATTATAAAGGGGTAATCTCTTATGAAAAACTCACATATAATGAATTAATTAGTTTCACCCAGAAAGAAAGATTAAAAGTATGTCAAGATTTAAAATTATAAAAATAACTTAAAAAAATATATGTAAAAAATAATTAGGATCATTTTGCCGATAATTTAACATAAAAAAATACCATTCTTTTTTAAAGACTTGTTATCCCTCAAAACCAAAAGAAAAAAAAAACGAAATAATATCTCAAAATATTATAAAAAATAAAATACAAAAAATATAGAAAAGAAAAAAAGCAACAGAACCCAAGTAATAAATTTGATAAAACAATAAAATGCTATAAATATGGAAAAGCATGACATATTTCAAAATATTGTAGGATCAAAAGAAAAAATTAATAACTTAAACCTTGATGAAACTATTGAACAAAAAAAAATAAAATTCTTTTAAAAATTATATTTACTGATCAAGACACGTCAACAAATTCAAACAAATTACAAATTGATGAATTACACACAACATCATAATCTTCTAAAGAAGATGAGGCTGTTATTAATATATTAACAAAAGACCAAAAATTTATAATAGAAGTTATTGACAAAATTCAGGATTCAAAATTTTAAAAAAATATTTATTAAAACTAAAAAAATTTATTAAAAGATAAGCAAGAAAGAGAGATAATTTCTAATCCTTCTCGAATGTATAATTTATAAAATATATTTTTTAATAGATATGAACAAACAAAGCCTAAACAAGTTATTAATTCAGAATTACAAACAGAAATAAAAAATAAAAAGAAAACTTTTATAATTAAAAAATAATTAACAGGAAATGAAAAATATATACAAAATTGTCATAATGATCTTTCAGAATTCTTTTCAGAAGATGAACCTGAAACTGAAAAAAAATATACAATAATTTTAATTGAAGTTTCAATGCAAAAGATATTTGATAAAAATAAACTTATTAATAAATAATGATTTTTTTAGAAACAATAATTCTTTTCGATACAAGAGTAGACCAAAATTCTATAAGAGTTCCAATAAAATATTATGAATAAATTTTTGAGTGTTTTAAAGCAGCAAATGATAAAAAACTTAAAATCACTGATAAGATACTCAATACAGAAATTTGTAATAAAGGAATAAAATATCAAACATATTTTTTAATTGTCAAAGATATTACTTAAGATGTTATTTTAAGAACACCTTTTATCTATTTATTTAAACCATATACGGTGACAAGTCAAATTACTTCAAGAGTATTAAATACCAAAGTAGAATTCCCTTTTATTGAGAAAACTAAAAATAAGGAACCTTAATTTATTAAAATATTTATCTATTTATAATAAATAAATTAATAATTTAATTAATCATAAACAAAAATAAATGTCCTTTTTAAAAGAAGAAATATGTTTTAAAAGAATAAAAGAACAACTACAACAAGTAAAAATTCAAGAAAGAACAAGTTTATAAAAAAAGCAAATTGAATCAACTATATGTTCCGATACTCTTAATGTTTTTTTGGAATAGAAAGAAACATGAAGTAACATTACCCTATAAAAATGATTTCGATGAAAGATGAATTTCAACAAAGGCAAGACCAATTCAGATGAATAGAGAAATGGAAGAATTTTATTAAAAAAAAAAGACATTCTCAATAAAAAAACTAATTAGGAAAAGCAGTTCCCCTTGGAGTTGTTCAATTTTTTATGTGATAAAAATGCAAAACTTAAAAGAGGAACACCAAGATTAGTAGTAAATTATAAAAAAAAATTACCACGCTCGACGAACACCGCTGAACACTGCTAACGCTGAACATCACTGAACACTATTAAATTGATTAATAAAGATTAAAAATCTGAATGACTCAACATATAATTATAAATTATTTAAAATAAAGTTTCAATTAAATTATTTCCTATATATATTATATTTTTTAATTTTTTAAAATAATTTGATCAAATACCAATCTAAGTCAATTTAAAAAATAAAAAACCCTAAATCCTAAACCCGAAACACTAAACCCGAAATCCAAAACTATAAACCCTAAATTCAAACATCGAGTTTAGGTTTTAGGGTTTATGATTTTAGGTTTTATGTTTAGGGTTTATGGTTTAGGGTCTTAGGTTTAAGGTTTAAGGTTTAGGGCTTTTTATTTTTTAAATTGACTAAGGTTGGTATTTGATCCAATTATTTAAAAAAATTTAAAAATATAATATATATGGAAAATAATTTAATTGAAATTTTATTTTAAATAATTTATAATTATATGTTGAATCTTTGAGAATTTTAATCTTTATTAATCAATTTAATAGTGTTCAGCGATGTTCAACGTTAGTGGTGTTCAACAATGTTCATCAAGCGTGATAGACTCATCATAAATTATAAACCTTTAAATCAAGCGTTAAAATGGATAAGATATTATATTCCTAACAAAAAAGATTTATTACAAAAATTCTATAATGCTAATATTTTTTCAAAATTTGATATGAAGTCCGGATTTTGGCAAATTCAAATCAAAGAGGAAGAAATATATAAAACATCTTTTAGGGTTTCATTTGGACAATACGAATAGAATGTAATGCCTTTTAGATTAAAAAAAATCTCCTTTTGAATTTCAAAGAATTATGAATGACATTTTTAATCCATATTCTCAATTTACAAATGTTTACATTGATGATGTTTTAATATTTCCGAAAAATTTAGAAAAACACTTTAAGCATTTATCAATTTTTTTATCAAAATAATCATGAATAATGGTTTAGTGGTTTCTAAATCCAAAGTAAGTTTATTTCAAACAAAAATTAGATTTTTAGGCCATTATATTACCCAAGAGACAATTACCCCAATAGAAAGATTCATAGAATTTTCTAGCAAATTTCCAAACAAAATCCTCGATAAAGTCCAATTACAAATATTTTTAGGAAGCTTAAATTTTGTCATAGACTTTTACCCAGGTCTTAGTAAATTATATAAACCTTTGTATGAAAGTCTTAAGAAAAATCCAAAACCATGGACTGACACACATACTAACATTGTGGTTCAAATTTGAAAACATATTACAAAACTTTCTTGTCTTCATTTAGCAGACCCAAATTCAAAAATAGTTGAGACATATGAGTCAAAAATAAGATATAGTGTAATTTTAAAGCAAGTCAAAAATGAAAGGAAACATATAGTCCAATTCACATCTGGACATCACAATCCAGCTCAACAAAATTATAGTACTATTAAAAAGAAATTTCAACGATTGTTTTATGCATTACAAAATTTCAAAGTGATTTATTAAATTAAAAAGTTCTTTTACGCATTGATTGTAAATCAACAAAAGAGGTTCTGCAAAAGAATGTCCAAAATATTGCTTACAAATAAACTTTTGCAAGATGACAAATAATTTTAACTATATTTGATTTTGATATTGAATTTATCAAAGGAGAATCTAATTTTCTACCTGATTTCTTTATCAGAGAATTCTTACAAAATGTCACCGAAATTGAAAGATAAAAGGAAAGGCTAGTTGCAAGAAGCAATATCAACAAAACCCATCAAATCATAGTCAGAAATATTTGCACAAAAACAAAATGAGAAAAAATGCCTCGTCAAAATCCTCAATCAATGCATCACTCCAAAATGCCCAAGACCCAAATGAGATCTCTTTTGAAATAAAAAAAATGGATTGAGTCTCTTTCTCAATCTTCAGAAGTTGCCATGACATTTGCCCAAATGAAGAATGGAGGCCCTCTCAAATAAATTGATGCAAAAGCAATAGAAATTTCAAAAAATAGAGAGATCGTTTTACGTTAACTAAAATCTCTCACAAATGTTTCAAAATAATATTTATTCAACAGATTTTTTTAAAATAAGTAGTGTTGTCACAAACATCTACTAAAAATCTACACAATATTTTTCAACTAAAAATATTGAAATTTCATTTCACAGCCCAAATTCTCAAATCCATAGACCCGATGATTGGGGTGAAAACCCAATATTAGTGAAATTTCCAACTTTTTTTGAAAAAGTTATCCATTGCACACATTTCTCATACTGGGATTACCAAACAGCCTGATATAGTGCATTTCTCATAAATAATCCACATATGAGCATTCTTGGCTCATATATTACAAATATGATTCCCAATACAAAATTCCTAATTGGTTCCAAGAATGGTGAACATATTATGGTCCAACTTCTTTTAAGATGTTGCCACAAAAAATCCAAGCTCTCTAGCCCAAAATTTTTAAAAAATTCCAACCGAAATCAGACCAAAAACACATATTCTAGACTATTCATTTTTTTTCAAGTTGTATATTTCCTGGATAATTTCTTGGATTTACATTTATGAAATTAATGAAGAAACAAATATTCCTTGGTTGGTCAGAACTTTCAAAACAAAATGGTGGGATAAATTCAATGATGAAAAATACGAATCCAAATATTTGGACACTTTCTTTGCCAAAAATCCAAATATAAGCAAATCACTTATCTCAGACAAGAATACAACAAGATTTCTACAAGCAAAATCAAATGCTAGTACAATAATAACCCAAGCTAAGAGCAAAAAAGAATACAAGAAATTAATAACAGAAATGCTAAGTTTAATGAGTTCCGAATCAGAAGAAGAAGAAGACAAAAATTCTCAGTCATTTTAAATCAAAACTATTGATCTTATAGATGGCAATACCTTCGTTACAATTATCAAAATAAAAAAATAAAGTTTTCGTCTTACCGTCACAAGATGCAAAAAGATGATAAATACAAAATGGTGATGGTAGCAAAATCTTTCAAAAGATACTCAAGATTTTCAAAATGGAAATTGATGCCAAAGGATGTGACCTACAGTTGCATTTAGTCAAATGGTTGCCAAAACGATAGCAATAATGGTAGAGAAATTTTCAAAGATAAAATAGATGCTATTCATGAATAAAAAAATGGGTGTAATTCATGAATAGTAAAGTTATAACAGTAAAGATTCCCACTATGCTCAATAATATAGGGAAAAAATAAGTGTAAAAGAGGACAAAGCCCTCTATAAAAAGCTCTCAATATATATATATTTAATATTATGTAAAACTCAACTAGTTTTACTCTAATTCATGATCATTGGATGAGTGAAATGGATGAATGAGATTAGAAGTAGGATATGTGAAGATTATCACTTAGAAAAAAAAGTAAGGAGTTAATCTCATCCGTCAATTTCACCATCTAATGACCATGAATTAGTGTAAAACTAGTTAAGTTTTACATAGTGTAAGTGAATTCTAACCCTATATATATATATATATCCTCAAATGCGATATACATATATTAGTTAGATTTGAGGGACTCGATTCGAACTTGAAGTTCGATCTACTAATTACTAAAAAAATTGAGTTGTTCGAACGTCATTTTATAATCCAACTTTATTTGATTTTTTTCAAGTTTATTTTATTAAATTACGATTTGAGTTAAATCTAGTTGAGTTTTTGTGTGTAGAGTCGAGTTTTACTTACTCCTACTCACAAGATAACTTGTTGTTCAAACTCAATTCCAATAACGATGGAGTCAAACCACCAAAATATTGTAAAATAAGATCGGCGATAAAATCGATCAAACCAACAATTTCTAATTTAACCAATTTGAACAGTTCAACTACTGAATTAACCGAGTTTATGAAATTACGATTCATGTCAAATCAGTTTTTGCTTATCCTTACGCAAGAGATAACTTGTTGTTCAAACTCAATCCAATAACGATGAAGTCAAACCACTATAATGTTAGTATAAAAATAAGATCGGTGATCGCATCGATCAAAACAATATTTTTTAATTTAAAAATTATTTAAACCATTATTTCAATAGTTGTTAAATAATTTTAAAAATATATAAAAATTTAAAATCAATTTAATCGATTGAACCCTCTATTTTTAATTTTTAATGGTTCACATGAATTCTGATTTTATTATACAGCTTCCCAAGCATCATCTGTCCACGTCCGGGGAAATGCAAGCATCAAATAATTCAAACTTTGCACGTCTGGTCGCTTTTCTATGGTACTTTCTTTTTCGTCCGCCATGAGGAGTCCTTTTCCGATCAATAAACGTGTTTTCTCATATCATTGAACACTCGTGTTGTCTCATACATGTAGCGTTTCAGATCGGTGAACCTCGAAGAGCTCGATTTGTTTGAGTTTGAAATATTGACTCTTTTTTTTTCATATAATATGAACTATTGACTTAAATGCTTGGTTTATATGTTCATTATTTAATTTCTGATTGAATTATATCACACCTTAATCTCTTCAGTTGAAAAAATATTAAAATATATATTTTTAAAAATAATAATTAATATTATTATAACAATGTTTTTGTCTTTATACACTTTTATTTTAAATATAATAACTAAAAACCATTCATCTAGGGATCGAACCCGTGTTTAAATTTTTTTTGCTAACTCTCCAACTTTAATTATTGATAAATGAAATTTAAAAGATATATTTTCATAAAATATTTTACAACCCATATCGTGAACGTGACAGAATATAATAGAAGTATAAAAATAATTAAAATAACTTTATAAACACGTAAACTCATAATATTTTATACTCTTCCATTTACAAGACGAATTTATATAGTATGATAAGGTGTTAAGTTTCTCAAGCAAGGTCAGAGGTTCGAATATTGATGATGTGGGATGCAACAAATTGGGTTGGAGAGTCTCGTCATAATGAACTTCTGCGGTACTCGATTTGGATTAGTTGGGACCAATAAATAAGAAACCGGTAGTTAAATCAAAGAAAATATAGTAGTAGTGTCCAAATTGATGAACCTGTCCCCAATTTATCATCATGTGATAGTACAATAGAGGTGGCAAACGGGTCGTTCAGTTCAGGTCATTTCGGGCATGGCTACATTCAATTTAAGTTCGGTTCGGGTCTGGTTTTGGTCTATGGTGATTTCGGTTCGAGTATCAGGTTGGTTTGGTTCGGTTGATTTTCGGTTCTGTTATTTTTGGGTTGACTGATTTCGGGTCGGGTCAATATTGGGTTAATAGGAGATCGATCAATTTTAGTCGGGTTTTTAGGCCGGGTTAGGTTTTTTCACCCTATATATGACTTTATTTAGCCTGTATATTTGACTTTTTAGTGAGTTGTGCGACAATTCACATCTCATCTTTCTTTTTTTAATATCTTTTCTTTATTTCGGGTTATCTTCGGCTCAGGTTGCTTTCAGTTCGGGTCCATTTGGTTCAATTGAAAATCGGTTCAGGTTCATTTTCGGTTCAATTAAAATTCGGGTCAGTTTCGGTTTAATTAAGTTTATTTCAGATTTCGGATCAAATTCGAGTATTATACTCAGGTCGATTTCGAATCTCAATTCGGGTGTCATGTCAAATTTTCCAAGTCTACGGTGTCCAAATCTAACACTGAATAATGCCCTCTTCACAACTAAAACGTTTGTTTTTTATTATATCATGTGAAATGAATTAAAACTATGAAATTTACTTCTTTTTCTTCTATAAATTTCCTAATGATTCATTGTCTTAAAAATAACAGGTACAAGGCAATTGCTGCAACAAAAATCAAGGTTTTAAGTTGATTTTCTAACAACATTTTTTAGGGCAAAGATGAGTTCCAATTCTTTGGTGGCTTTCAACGTGAAAAGGTAAAATTGTAGTTTCGTTTTCTCAATTCTCAACATATATCGACGGTAACTAGTCCATCTGTGAATATCCAGAAATTCGTCGGTATTATCTTAACCGACGGAAACTTTGATATACCATCGTCACTAGGAAATTTTGTGATAAAACTTCATAGGTTTTCAGTGTCAGTGAAAGTACTTATTATATTTTTATTTGCTAAAAAATGTGTTGATACTAATTTTTTTTACAAACCCTAAATCTAATCTTAATCCTACCTTGAGGGTAGGGGAAGGGGACTCTAAGAGAAAAAAAGGACGAGAATATGAGGGAACAAATATGAGCAGTTTGGCTAACGAGCCAAATGTACTTGCTCATGTGTTGATACTAATTGAATTTCTTTCTCTATTGGTATAGACTTTGTGGGACTTAATCACGCCAATATAAGAAAAATTTACCGATGGTTTCCTTTTCCTCGATAATTAGACTATGGACAATAGTATCAATACATACATTGATTTTGAAGAGTTTTTTTTTTTATAATTACTGATATCTAATTTATTAGTTGACTAATCTGAATTGGGTATTGCAGAGATTTATTATGGGGTGATTCTTCCAGTTTAATTTGTTTTATTTACAACGACAGAATTCGAACTATTGACTTTTTTCATGATATCTAGCGCCTAGATCAACTGATAGGTGATAATATGAAAATAGTTTTTGATGGGACACTCCAGTCATTTTTTTTTGTCAAAGTAGAAGCCTAAAGTTTATTTTGTTACCATTTCTAGGCAACAGATGTTAAAAAAACAAAAAAATTGAAAAAATAAGTGTTTAAACTATGTCTTTTTTCAGGTGCCTATTTTTTAAAAAAAATAAGTGCCTAAACTATATTGTTTTTTGTTTTAGGTACCTATTTTTTAAAAAAATAACGGTCGTTACCTGAAAATGATAACAGAGTAAACTGTAGGCATCTATTTTAACAAAAGAAACTTTAGACATCTAAAGAAAAAAAATTAGATACTTATTTTATAATCCTAATAATAATTTTATCATAGTGAGCATATTTAGGTGTTTGCTTCTTGCATCATCTTTCTATTAAATTCTTTTTTTTAAATGTCCATTTTTTATGTTTGTCTTTAAAATTGACCTATTTGCTTTAAAATTAAATGAATTGATGACTTTTTGAGTGGAGGGACATATATATATATATTTGCTCATAGGATTCGTAATTTGATAGTTGAAGTATTACATTATTCTAATTCTTTCTTTTTTGAATACATTATTTTAATTTTTAGTATAATACATATTTGAATATAGATATTAGGATACGATCCTTAAAAAGATATTTAAACATATGAAAATTTAAATATATATATATATATATATCTAAATCGAACACATGTTTGTATCTCGACTCTAACAACTGATTTCGGGAAATTAATTTTTTTTTACAGGCTAGAAGGCAAAGTGGCATTAATAACAGGTGGAGCCGGTGGCATTGGCACAGCGCAACTTTTTGTTCAACATGGAGCCAAAGTTGTCATTGCAGACATTCAAGATGATCTCGGGAGCTCAATCTGTGAACAACTTGGCGGCCATGATACCATTTCCTATGTTCACTGTGATGTTACTAGCGATTCCGATGTTCGGAACGCCGTGGAGTTAGCTGTTTCAAAGTATGGGAAGCTGGACATCATGTTCAACAATGCCGGAGTAGGAACCACGGGGACCAGTATAGTTTATTCAAGCAATGAAGATTTCAAGAAAGTTATGGATATCAATTTGTACGGCGGATTCTTAGGCGCCAAACATGCTGCCAGGGTTATGATTCCGGCAAAGAAAGGCTGAATTCTTTTCACCGCTAGTGTTTTGTCGGTGTTGGGCGGTTTCTCCGAACACTCGTACGTGGCGTCGAAGCATGCGGTGGTGGGTTTGGCTAAGAATCTGTGTGTCGAGATGGGGCACTATGGGATTAGGGTTAATTGCATTTCGCCGTATGGGGGTGGCGACGCCGTTGTTAACAAAAGACATAGGGATTGAGAAAGAAGCGATGGAAAGCTTGGTTTCGGAAGCGGGAAACTTGAAAGGGAAGGTTTCGGAGGCGGAGGACGTAGCGGCGGCGGCGTTGTATTTAGCTAGCGATGAGTCGAAGTACTTGAGCGGCGTCAATTTGATGGTTGATGGAGGGTATAGCATCACTAACCCTTCGTTCCCAATGGCAGTCAAGAGTTTTATGTCTTAATTTCACGTATTGTTTTTCTCGAATGAAATTTCACGGTTTGTTTAGATTTAATAAGTATGTAGTATTTGTTGCGTTTAGTGATTTTATGGTAATTATATTTAAATTATTTTAATATTTATATACCATAATAAATAGGGTAAACTATATCAATAGTCACCGAATTATGATTTCTTTTTTTGGCAAAAACACCACTAACGTTATGTTTCCTTCTTATTTTGGTCACCGAACTATTTTTTTGGCAAAAACATTACTAACGTTATGTTTCCTTCCTATTTTGGTCACCGGCCGTTAAAAACTTAACGGTTTTGCTGACGTGAAATTTTATTTTATTTTTTTTTAATTTTCTATGTCATTTATTCTCTCTCCTCGTAAGCAATAATGTTATTTTATAATATTTTTATTCAAACTAACAGGATGGTGACACGTATCACTGCCTATTAGTGGAATAAAAGGAATGAAAAATCAAGCCTCTTATGCAGCCAGAGAGATGGTGACATGTGTAAACTGCCTAATAGGATGGTGACACGTGTAAACTGCGTATTAGTCGAATCTCTCTGGCTGCATAAGGGGCTTGATTTTTCATTCTTTTTATTCCACTAATAGGCAGTGACACGTGTCACCATTCTGTTAGTTTGAATACAAATATTATAAAATAACATATATCGCTTACGAAGAGAGAAGAAATGACATGGAAAATTAAAAAATAAAATAAAATTCCACGTCAGCAAAATCGTTAAGTTTTCAACATCCAGTGACCAAAATAAGAAGGAAACATAACGTTAGTGATGTTTTTGCCAAAAAATAGTTTGATGACCAAAATAGGAAAGAAACCATAGTTTGGTGACTACTGATGTAGTTTATCCTAATAAATACTAACCCTCTCTTTAGGAACGGATCATAAGAAGGACCTAGAGGAGCTTTAGCCTTCAAGAATTCGAAAAATTTTATAAAAAGTTTTTTATTTTTTTGAAAAATTTAATTTGTTGCTTCAAAAATTTTAGAAATTTATATTAATAATCAATTTTTAAAAAATATTTTTAATTAAATACTATAAAAATTTAATTTGGCCTTCAAATTTTTCGGTCTAATAATAATTTAGACCTTATAAATTTAAATATTAGATAAATTAAATCTTGCACTCCTATTTTGAGTTTAAACGCCGAATAAACCCTTATATTTTTAAAGTTTAATAATTTGACTACTCCCATGTTCGTTCCTGACTCCTTATTTTCTTTCTTACCTATGGCATTCCAAAGCTTTATTTCTTAATCTCATGTTTTGATTAAAAATTTAGAAAACTAAGGAATATTTATGTATAAAGCTAAAACTTTGGACTACCCAACCAACTTTAACTTTGGTTTCACCCATGGACATTGAACCTGTCAAATCAATATACCAATTCTTCCGCCGAAGGCTAAAACTTGGATCCATTATTATTATTTTTGACAAAATAAAACTTCATTCAAAGATAAAAAACATATATAAATAAAACGGTCCCCTAAAATGGCCATGAAGGGCCAGCCAACACCGTCACTCAAACAAGGGGAAAAGTACCCACAAAGGGAAAAACAACAAGGAAAAAAAGAAAAGATAAAAAACATAACAAAAAAACTCAAGCCTAAACCAAGACATAGAACACCACAAACAGAAACTAAATATAACAAGAGTTCCCAAGTCAAAACCCAGTCGAAGATTTAAATAGACAATTTCTACAAAAGTTCCATTCGGTGGCAAGTTCTTCGTCTCGAAAGAGATATGATCTTGTCATCAAAGGTGTTATCAGAGTTAGACTGGAAACAAAAAAAACAATAGGAGAGTAGCCGTCAACCATACTCATGACCGGGTTGCGAAAGTTCTCTTCCCTAAACACGAAAGCAAGCCGATGCTTGCAAGGTGGCCGAGCGAAATCCAAGAGTCGTGGCAAAAGGAGAGGACGCGCCGAAACTGGGGGAGAATCCAGTCAGGGATGACTCCGACGAGAATGTTCGATCAACTTTCCCAAATACTCGTTACCTCCTAACTTCGAAGACAACGTCCTTTCTCTCAAACCACCGCCAAGATTTCGTGGGGAGCTCCATGGATCGTCGAGAGATTTGGTCTCCAACGATCGACTATCGAGAACCGCCTGCAACAACCAAGAGGGGGTGAAAAGTGGCTCGTCTCCAAAACCAAAAAGCTTGAGAGGATAAGGGCAGCGATGATTGACCAAAACCTGGAGATGTCGATGCCATCTTCGCCGGCGGCTCCTCACAAAACGAAAGAGGGGAAGAACCAAGACCAAAAACGATCTGGAAGCAAGGACCTGCGGCAGTGGTGTAGTCAAAATCAGGCAGCGATGTCGGCGAAAAAAATGACGGTTGAAAAACGCGACCACGCGCACATGGAGAATCGACAGAAACTTGCGCGGGCGCGGGCGGATCACGCGCTGAAATTTTGGAGGCCGGAATCTCCATATCGGCAGATAGACGACCGACGTTCTTCTTGGTGCTGGCGGTGTCAATAGAAGGGTCTCCAAACATCGCCGATGAAGAACTCCTCCTTTATCCTATGCTTTATTCTCTTCCAGGAAACAAAACTTGGATTCATTAATTAGTCTTTGCGGCACTTCTTTTCTGAATCTCCTCCTCATTTCTCTTCAAATACTATGCTTCTTTGCTTAAGTTAAGAAACATTATATTTTTCAGGCAAATATCCGAATTTGAACCTATATAAAATAAGATAATATAATAAGATAATATAAATATTTTTTATCACTCGATGAATTAATAGATCTCTTGTAAATATTATATTAATTGTGCAAGATTAAGACAAAAGCTGATTCATAGAAATAAAGACAGGACGAGTAGGGATGGGGATACAAGGGCTTTTGCGTGTATTGAAATCAACAAAGGTATCAACCCACCATATCAAGGGCACCGAAGGCTGTAGTATACCTATTGAAACCTATAGATGCACTACCAATGAATCAATATGTCATAGTGGACCGGATATGTATTTTTTTTTAATTATCTGAATTCAAATTTGTAAATCTTTTTAAAAACTTGAATCCATTTTTATCTTTAAATTATCTAAATCTGGATTAAATATTATTATCTAGCGGATATCAAAATTCTTTAAAATATTGAGTTTTAAAATTTTAAATCACACGTTGAATATTTGAATTTTGTAACCATTAGAATTTAAAATAAGGATGATCATGGGTCGGATTAGGCTGAATTTTTTTATCGACACACTCGACTCGAAAATTAAAAATATCCACTCGAACACGACCTGACATTTGGAGGTGTTTCACTTCGAGACCCGGCCCAAATTTTGGGACAAAAATCCGCATCTAACCCATCCGACACATAAAAACCTTATTTTTATTCGGAAAAGCATGGAAATAGTTAACTTTGTCTTCCCAACTTTTCCTCCTTTTCATTTTCATCTCAAGATCAAGCAAATTTGTCGTGCCTTCTTGACGAGATCCATAGATTTAAAAAAATGATCAATGAAACCCTGGAAATTGGAGGATTGAATTTAATTATCTGAAAAAAGTTTTCTCAAAATTTATTTCCTATAAAACTTTGGTGCTATTACCCATTAATACATTTCTGTTTCTCTATTTCTATTTATCTAACAATTTATCTAAATGGCCGTAATTAAAGCTAAAAAAATTCGGTTTAGTCCTCTTAAAATTATAAGTTAATGTCAACTCAACAAGTGTCCCAGTGAAAAAAACAAATGATATTCATCTGAGGAGACACGGGTTCAAATCGCTCTGTCTACAAGGTGTATCTGTATTGTCAAAGGGTCTCTCTAATACAGAAAAAAAGTATAAGTTAATGCAACAATAAAACTACATTCCGACTAGACGAAAAGAAATTATGTCCCTTTTTGATGCCGTTTTTTATGCTTCACAGTAAAAAAATAGGTTTAGGGTTTATGATTATGGTTTAAGAAATTAGGGGTAGGGTGTATTTTTTAGGGTTTAGAGTTTATGTTTTATAATTTAAAATTAGGGTTATGGCTTAGAATTTAATTTTTTAGTGTTGGAGCAGAAAAAGATACACCGAAAAAGGCAGAAGAAATTTATCCCAGACTCGATCAACTTCATCAAGGTTTGAGAATTAAATATATGATAGGTTAAAATCTTATGTTTTAACCCTTACACTAAAAAATTAAACCTTACACTCTAACCCTATGTTTTAAATCTTAGTATCTAAACCAAAAACCCTAAAAATAAACACTATATATTAAACAATAAATCTTAAACCATAAATTCCAACCCCTAAAAACTATTTTTTTATGTTGGAATATAAATAGAGACACAAAAAGTAGATGATTTCTATTACGAGGTTTGATAGGTTCAAATCCAAATTTTATTTCATAAAAGCCATTAGGGTTTCAAATAAGTAACTTTCCATGTTGTACATTACATTGCATTACATTACATTACATTACACTCCCCCAAAAGATCCAAATGACTGTAATAGAAAGCAATGAATGAAACCTTTTCCTTCTTGGTGATACAAAATATTTACTGCCATTTACCATTTCCAGCACATTTCTTAAGTGTTTTTTCAAGCCATTATTATTACTTACAGCCTTTTAAATTCAACCAATTAAATTCAACCAATCTTTCAACTTCATTTAATTGAAAAGCTTTAAATGGGAACCCATCTCCCCCCCCCCCCCTTATAAATTTTGCCTTTCTTCTTCTTCAAAACACCCCACTTTGATCTCAAGTTCTTCACTGTTTCAGGCTTTCCTTCACCTTCAAGGTATCTTACATTCAGTATCTGTTTCTTTAGGTGTCAAATTTTCAATACAGTTGAATCGCTTTATATGTTGAAATTACTTGCTTTTTTTTTTTCTGGGTTTTCTTGCATGTTTCATTTCAGGTTTGTTTTTGTACGTAAAACCAGAGAAAACTAGCAGAAATTTTGTTCCCATTCTGTCACTCTTTACATGTACATATATCTGTATGTATGTATGTATATATACATGTTAAAATAACTTGTTTTTTTTTCTGGGTTTTCTTACATGTTTCATTTCAGGTTTGTTTTTGTACGTAAAAGTAGAGAAAACTAACAATTTTTTCCCTGGGTTTTCTTACATGTTTCATTTCAGGTTTGTTTTTGTACG
This sequence comes from Hibiscus mutabilis, assembly GCA_019671005.1. Taxonomy (NCBI): domain Eukaryota; kingdom Viridiplantae; phylum Streptophyta; class Magnoliopsida; order Malvales; family Malvaceae; genus Hibiscus; species Hibiscus mutabilis. Next base: position 39,375,521 of record CM033750.1, on the reverse strand, counting down.
TAAAAGTAGAGAAAACTAGCCGAAAAATGGTCCCAAGCATATTTTTTCTGTCACTCTTTACACACATATATAAGTTAAAATAACTTGTTTTTTTCTGGGTTTTCTTACATGTTTCATTCTAGGTTTGATTTTATACATAAAAGTAGCAAGAGAAAAACGTAATTTTTCGTGGACGAACGCAAGACTTTAGGTTAGGGGCGAAGCTATAAATTTCTAGGGGTGAACTTATAAAAATTTAAGGGAATAAAAATAAATTTTCAATAGAAAATACATGAAAAATTTCTAAAAAATTTATAAGATTTTTTTTATGAGGGGCGACCATCCCCTCCGGCTCTCTCGATCTATTCCTGCTTGTTTTCCTTTCTTTTATACATATATTGGTACAAGACTTTATGGATCGGATAGCCATAAGACTCTAACTTAGTCTCGAGTTTATTCTGATCGAATCTTGTTTTAGAAAAAAAATTTAGTATTGATTTTTTTATCCATGAGACTCAAGCTCAAAATTTTATTTAAAGTACATTTAATTCTTTATTGTTTCATTTTGTTTATATATATATATATATATATATATTTCAGGTTGGATATTTTATACGTAAACCTAGAGAAAAAATGAGTCATGGAGAGTTGAAGTTGAACCTATCACCACCAAGGGTTAACCCAGGAGTGGAATCACCGATGGCGACGACATCTCCTCTGAGTTCATGCGTGTCATCGGAGATGAACCTCCTGCAGGAAGTCGAGTCCAGTAGTACTAGCCCCAATCCGGCGGAGACGGAGACAGTAACGACATCGATGTTGCTGGTCGGATGCACAAGGTGCCTTATGTACGTGATGCTGTCGAACTCGGAAAATGACCCTCAATGCCCCAAATGCAAGAGCACCGTTTTGCTCGATTTCCTCCGTGATATTGCAACGGCAACCGCCGTTAAAACCAGAAAGAGTTGAAGATATAGATCCAAATGCGCATATTTTCTTATGAGAATACATATACGTATGTACGTATATGTATGTATTTCCCAGTAAAATTTGTACGTCGTTTCAATTCTAGTTTTTGTTTGGTTTCTCGGAAACTGGAATATCAGTTGCTCAGTTAAACTGAGAGACAAAAGAATGCTTCACTGAAATTTTTACATAGTTTAAGATTTGGTTTACTTTCAGGCAAAAAAGTACCGACAGGATACAAATACGACCTTGCAATAATTTTTAAAAGTTGAAACATAATAATAATACATGATGAAAAAATAAAAATAAAACCAATCATTTTAACAACAACACGGTGATGTTCGTCCCTATTTAATTTGTATGTCGAATTCCCGAACACTTTCCGACATGTATTCACCTTATTTTGATCGAATTTCATTTTACTTTTAATTTTTGACATGATTTTACATTTACAACATATATTTTATTGCATCGAATAAATTTTAACTCGTTTAATATTATTGTTACCGTCATGTCATAAATTATCCACAATTTATCCAAAAAAATTACACAAACATATCTATTCAAGTTAAAATCTAAATTCATAATCCTAGAACTCTAACCTTAAACCTTAAATCCTAAACATACGACCTAAACTCCTAAATTCTTAAATAACCCGTTTATATTTTTTTCCATAGCAGTATATAAAACAATAATCCTTTTATTATTATGTATATATTAATTTTAAAATTAAATAATTTTACCGTCCTTATTATCTAATCCTCCTTTATTATATATAATAATTTTACCTCTCTTAGTATCTAATCCTCCTTAATAGAATGACAGGCTTTTGGGCCACCATGATATGATTGGTGTTCCCTGGTCAGTTTGTTGTCAGCTAGCTTTTGTTGCAATTTGAAACGAGAAAAATTATAAATAAGGTCCCTAAAATATGATAAATGTTATAATTTAATCCATTTAGTTTTGTTTTGACATAATTTAACTCTCTGCCTCTATAATCTTATTAGTATGTTTAAATTGATAACGCTATTAGTTTTCTTTTCAAAGATGATAACACCATTAGTTGTCGTTTTGAATGAAAATATGATTTTGGGGGAGAAATCAAAGTATCTGAATCAATCAAATATATCATATCATAAACATACTTGTAAGTGATAATTTAAAACAAGTTTAACCTTTTTCATTTGTTCTCAAATTAGGACCACTTTGTACCAAATAAAAAAGTTAATTTGACTGACACAAAGGAGTGTTGAAGAACATTCTTGGAGTACTTTGCTCAAACTTAAAACTATAAATAGTACATTAAACCAAAAAAAATTGAAAGAAGAAAAAGGTAATAATGTAAATAAAGAAAGTTGGGTGGTTTGAGCATTTAAAGAAAATGCAAGTAAATATTGGATTCAAAGACCATTAAAAACAAATAAATGCAAGAGTAATTGATACACTTGAGAATAATGAGGGACACTAACTTATGGGGTTTCGTTGGGTAAATAATTCAACTTAAAACTAATATTTAAAATATAGGGTATGTTGGGGGAATTTTAGGAACCTATGGCATTTTCTACAGTATCAGGGGTGAACGCTTCCTACATGAGGCGTTTCTATTTTTTTTTAATATTTTTTGGACCAAAAAGGCATTCTCTATTTTTTAAATATTTTTTTAGATTTGAAAAGAATATTAAAGTAAATAAATAAACGCATTCTACAGGAGACGTTCTCACCTGGCACTGTAAAAAATGCTATAAATTCCTAAAATTCCTCAAACACACCCTATATTTAAATTTTTAGTTTTAAGTTGGATTATTTACCAAATTTCTCCAACCTATGGTGATAAATATAAATTCAATTCCTCAAATTTTTATTTATTTATTTATTTATTTTCTCTTGCACCCTTTTCATCAATCACTAAATGCCACCTTTTTATGACAATTGTCTATTTTGGGTAATTTATACGGCATTAATGTAAATAAATTTAAAAATAAATAAAATAAAATAAAATAAAGGTTTATTTCATAAACTGACACCTAAATTATACTGTTTTTCCATATCGGTACATCTGTATATAAAAAATGGTATCTGAACTTTATTTCTTTACTAATCACCCCAAAGGTGAATTCTGTAAGAAAAAAAACTTTTAACTAATTGGAAATTGACAGGTGACATAAAAGAAAATGAAGCATTGTAACCATGAGGTTTGGTGTGGTAGTTGTTCATTTTATCCTTTAACCATGAGGTCAAGAGTTCGATTCTGCCAATGGGAATGAAGTACATTTTATGGCTAGTCGATTACCTCTTACTGAGAGCACCCGCGGCCAGGGAATTAATCACTGCTATCGGCGGTGGATACCTTGACTCAAACCAAATGAAGCATTGTCACATTCCAAAAAATAAAACATAATTTTGGTATGGCTTTTGACAAAAAAACATTTAGTACCAACTTAAAAAAATATAAATGTTAGGTAACAATTTGTCAGTTAAGCCACCAATAGAAAATAATACAACATAAAAAATGTCAAAAATTCATATAACAAATAGCATACATATAATGGTAAGATTGATTTCATGGGAATTTTTAGATTTCAAGTTTGGATTTTGTGTTTGTTAAGTTTATTGTTGTTTCATTCTATGTATATGTTGGTTTTTAGTTTGGTTGTCTATTATAATCTTTATTTTTTTTAATATTATTATAATATTTGATTTTGATTGTAGTTATTCGGGTTATGGTATTTGTAATTATAATCGTGTAAGTAATTACAACTTTCTAAAAAGACACCTATTTTTTTAATATTTAATTAATATCATATTTTAATTAAATAAAAAATGTTAATTACCTTTTACAATTATAAAATATCCAATGATGTACTTGTACGTTGATAAAATGTCTAATGATGTACTCGTACTTATATAAAATTCCCAATGTGACACTTGAACAATCATTTTGTGTATTTTTATAGTTTTTATAATTTTTCATTGACTGATTTGGCATTTACTGATAATGTTAACCACGTATAATAATAATAATAATAATAATAGTTCAAATGTAACATTTACTAATAATGTTAACTCAAGTGTCATAATAAGACATGAAATGATTATTCAAGTATCATATTAGACAATTTGACGAAGTATAGATATCATATTGGACATTTATCTAAATACGAGTTTATATTGAAGATTTTATCTAAGTATAGGTACGCATTGAATATTTTGTTAAAGTACAAGGATCAAGTGTGATATTATCTATATAAGAATAATAAAACTAGCATTTAAATATCAAAATAACAGCTTTTTGTTACTTTAGATTATTTTTTTCTGTATTTTTCCAGCTCTTATTGAATATTGTACTAGTGGCCTTGGAAATATAAAACATGACAATTCACTTCACTCTCTTAAATTCATTGTCACAGAAAATAATGGTGAAAGCTCGTTACAAGATAAATAATTTATATAAAAAACTTTAAAAATCGATTTTGGCTTGATATTTTTTTTATTTATATCAATTTTGGTTGAAGTTTGATTATAATAATAGTGTATTTGATGGTTCGATTTATTAAAGTTCAAAACGAAAATTGACTGAATCTTAATTCAGTTGATACTTAAACTTATCGGATTACAATCTAATTTATTGATATTATTTATTTAAATTTATCGAATCGAACGGACCACACCTATGGGCCGTCCTCAGACAATTATAACAGGCAGCTCATTAATGGGGCTATAAAGGAAAGGAATGCGGGAATTAGGAAGACATCAATCTATAAGGAGGGATGCAAAGCACATGAAATAGCCAACAATAATTGCATAAGTTTCATTGTTCATCCCATCTATGGTTTTCAATTAGTAAATAAATCTTATTTTCATCGTATAAACCATTCACTTAAAATCAAAATTTAAAATTCGAATATAAATATTTATAATTTATTGTACCCAACGAATGATTCCAGTGAAAAAGATGATGATGCTCATCCTAGATATCTGAATTAGAGCACATGTGTGCAAGGTGTATATACATTGCCAAATGATTAAGAAAAAAATATGAACATATACTACTATATAATTATGCCAGTATATACAAAAAGAATATTTATAATTTATTAACTTTAGTTGTTAAAAAAATGGCATAAATGCATGGCCAACCCATAAATCAATTTTTTAAACACATAAGGTTAGAGATATTTAGATTGGATCGGACATGTCTTGAAATTCTAGTAGAGTCGGGCCAGCCCATATATCCCATTTTAATATTTCTTAAATGATAAAAAATAAAAAATGTATCTTAATATTTAAATATGTTGCAATTAAAGTTAAAAAAATATTAATTTTATCACTAAATTTTTTGGCTGGCATGAATTAAAAAATTACACTGTCCAAGTTAGTGTAAACCAATCTGAATCACCGAATAAATGAATAATTCAATCATAAAATAATTTAGGTATGAACGAAACTTGAAATGATCCAAATTTAATATATTCTTATTTGAACTCAGATTGATACAAGTTTAGTCAAGGAAAAAATTTTGATACACAGGTCGTCTCAACTTTAGTTTACACGTGCCTTTTAATTTTATGGGTTAGAGTTTTAGTTTAGGGTTTAAGGTTGTAGGGTTTAGAATTTACGGTTAGTGTCTAGAATTTAGGGTTTAGGGTTTATAGTTGCCTGGTTTAGTTTTTAGGGTTAGGGTTAGAAATTTAAGATTTAGGGTTTTATAGTGTAAATACACATGCTTGTGTAAAACTAATTTTACACAAACTATGTATCAAAATTTTATCCTTTAGTCAAACAAACAACTCTATTGAACATGGCTCAATACAAATTGAGCCTGACCTAACCTTTGAACAATCTACATACGGTCCTAATTCAAGACAATCCATCTTCAATATATCATTTTTATAAGTTGAATCAATACGAGTCAAGTTGAACAAATAGTATAATTCAATATAGTTCAATACGGATTTAATCCTACCCGATTCACAAATTAAACGAGTAACCCAACTTTTGAACAATCTGCATATTATCAAAACTCGATAGAAATCGAAGCGAATGAATAACCTGACCTGATACAGTTTGAAACATATTAAATTTAGTCGAATTCTAGATCAAATGGATGATTAGATACTTGAACAATCTAACACGAAAACACTATTTAGTCCCAATTCTGCACACTCTTATTCAAACTTGGCTTTATACCGGTTGAGTCGAACGAGTAAATCAACGAACCCGATTGAGCCCGGCAATGAACTCGTCTGATCACCTCGTGGAGAAATTATATTATAGGCATGACTCGTCACGTCATTCATGGTTTCAACCAATAAAAAATATCAATTTCATAAATTTTTTCATGTCATATTTTTACCAAGTGAATATTCAATCATATTTACTGTAAATTAAATTAAAAAATAATTTTTACCACACTTGGTAAAAATATGACATAAAAAAATTAATAAAATGGATAATTTTTATTGGTTGAGACTATGGATGATGTGGCAAACCGGGCCTATGATCTAATTTCTTCACACCTTGTGGCTCATCCCAATTAAACATCGACTTGAACTTATACACAAAATACATTTTAATAAATCAAATCAAATATAATATCTAAAGCAAAATTCTAGAACGAGTGACACACTGTTACACACAACTAATGTTGCACGCCGCTATATACCATTTTTTAAAATTGTTTTGTATAATTACATATTTTATCTTCATTATTTATACATTCTAGACTTATCTATATCCAAATTGAAAAAACAATGATGTGTAGTACTAGTGGTGTGTAGTAGTGTGTAACGTTAGTAATGTGTAGCAGTGTGAGTCGCCCGTTTTAGACTCATACATATCCAAATTTATTTTTTTTTAAATTATTTTCGTCAACCTTAGAAAACGATGGCAATATCATTGTGCATTGAATCGCATGATATGATGGGATAGTGTTAGATTCTAAATCTAACCTAGTTATGTGTCATGCTGATTTGAAAGAATAAGAAACAAAAGGTAAACGGCAATGGAGGAATTCATGAACATTGCAAAATCTATCCACATTTCAATCATCCATCTATGAATTGTTTGCTTTTATTTATTTTTTATGCATGTCCTCTATATTCTTTTACTTTTTTTTTCCTGATGGCAGTTTTGTCTGATTTTAATACATAATTTTTAGTATCAAATATATAAAAGTGAGTATTTAAATATAATCTTTCAAATATATGAAAAAATTACAGATAAACATTTATTTAATCAAACGTTTGCTCATATCCACACTCACTTTCGAATTCGAGTTTCTCTCTCTTACTAGTTTTGGAATTGGATATTTGGCAAGTATTTGGACCATGAAGTTTAGCCATTAAGGTGTCTCCCAACTGGCCCAATTGTTGAACATGGTTCACATATGTAATAACTCCATGAACAAAGGGAAAACCATAAAAATTGAACCTTGGATTGGAATCTTTTTTCATTGCAGGTCAAATGTCTACCAATTGGGGTGCCCTAAGATGGTGACATATGGTCCAAACTTTGCTGTGATTTGGGGTTGAAATTGGTCCTGCAATAAGAATCTAATTTGAGACTGTTTGACTAATCTACATCGAGTACTACAGTGATTTATTATGAGAGTGACCCTTTCAATCCAATTGCTCCATTTATAATACTAGAATTCGAACTATTAACCTTGTTTAAGAGATTTAATATTTCATCCATCTAGACCAACTGATTGCTGGTCTTTTGATCAAGAATGTAATCGATGTGGACCAAATCGTTTCTCTTAGAAAAAGATTGTGCTTTCATTAACCTAAAGATTGGACAATAATTTCGAATATTATACAATCAATAAACACGAATATGGTATGAAATAATTTAAAACGACACTTAGGTTGTCCAAATGATACAGAGATAGCTTATAGCCAAATTATGCTTTATGAATGGTGACTGGCACATGTATTTGTACCCTTAACAAACAACCTCGTGAAAATGATTTTTGTGTACAATATGACAAATGAGCGATGAAAAGCAAAGCAAAAAAAGAAAGAGAATTAAATTAATTGGCATCTCAAATGACTTATTTAAAGCTTAGTTTGTGTTCATTAAAACAAAGTTCGTCAAGTGGGATGATGCATTAGGTTCTTTAAGTAAGATTAATAGTTCAAATCTTAAGGTTGTAAATAGAGAAAATTAGGTTGGGAGGGTCGCCCCATAATGAGTATTTGCTAAAGTCGATCCAATTTAATCGAACAAATTAAAAAAAAAATAGTCCGCAAGTCAATATGTTTCAACCAAATGTAATTTTAAGTTCTTAAAAAATATATATTTTATTTTAATTTAATTATAACAATATATCCATATTAATATAGAATTGTATTTTTTATCGTTTTAATATTTTTAAATTAAAAATAAATATTTTGAGCGACTCGAGTAAGACCAAACCTATTTTTTGGGGGTATTAATTCTCATTCCGGCCTAATCCATGCATACTTCTATTCAAGATTCACTTCCTAAAAAATCTTACTTCCTCTGTCACACTCAATATGTTCAGTATTGACTTTTTAAATTTGACCATAATTATTTTAAATATTTTAATGAATTAAATTTTATAAAATATATATTTTTAAACTACTTGATTGAAGGTTTTTAAAATATATTTTATCATATTTTTATCAATAATAAATTTAAAGTAATAATGAGTCAAAATTTAAAAAATTAACCCAAAAAGTCAATATTAAGCATATTGAACGAGACGGAGGGAGTATAAATTATGATGAAGACACATCCTCCCCAAAATTGCATATAATTAAAAAGGGCATATGTGTGTAGAGAATTAATTAGTAAACATATGGTCGAGTTTCTTAATTTCATAAATAATTTAAAAAAAAAATGTCTGTTTGTCACATATCTTTAATTAATATTTAAAAAATAAATAAAACAATAAAAAGATGGTGTAAAATTCTAGATGATTTTTGAAAACTATTATTTTGCAAGATAGAAAAATAAGGTAAGAATTGGGTATGGTCCCCAACAAATATGTGAAACAAGGTACATAATGACACATCTTTGTCCATGAAAACGATCATCTCATGTTGGAATTATACCCAATACTTCCTAAATGCCAACATTATATATATTTCATGGCCATGTGGCCTAAATAAAAAGGTTTTTAGATTGATTTTTTTTCTACTCACACGGACTTCATATTTCGACACATCTCTTTCATTCAAAAATAGAATTTTTATATAGAGAGATGTATAATTCTATAAATGGATATTTGTATACTAATTCCGAAAAATAATTTATATTTCATCAAATCCTTTCTTTCTTCTTCATTCCATACAAAAGGGAGAATAAAATCTAAACTATCATAACACGGATAAACTCAAGACATTTCAGGGATGAAGTCAGAAATTTTTCTTAGGAGGCTAAAAGTGAATTATAAATTCTTAAAGGATTAAAATATATTTCCTTCACTGTTTTAACTTATAACTTTGTAAATTTAAAATGATTAAACTGAAATTTTATAATTTATGGGGGTCACAATACAATTTCACCATTGTTGTTTTAACTTGGAACTTTAAATTTAAAGGGACTGAAACTGAAATTTTGACATAATGGCGGAGTATAATTGCTTTCAAATTAAAATTAGATGTAATGTAACGGGTATTGCCACAGGAATTTTATGTGATGCATGGTGGAGTGGGGTAAAAAAGGCAAAATATATTATTTCAGTTTTAGATTTTGAATGGATAAGGTTTGGGAATTACGGGACCACCAACCATATTAAATAGAGAATACACATAGAGAGAGATTATTACTCCATTATTGAACATGAACGGTAATTATAAGCTCGTATTTAAATTTAGTTTGATAGTTTAAAAAAGAAAAATTAATAGGATAAATAAAAGAATGTTATCTTGATCAGTCATGGCGACGTCAAATTCAATCATGATAGAAGTTTAAATAAAAAATGACAAAACGATCGATTAAGAGAAGAAAAGTGTACCAAAAAGAAAAAGAAACGTATTAAAAGTTAGAGAAAAGCGTGTCACAATAACAAAGTTATTAAATTTAAAAATTAGAAAACAAATGACGAAACAAAAAAATAAAGAATTAAAGATTAAGACCGATGCCGTCGCAAAAATATTATATGTTTTTACTTAATTTATCTTGATTTTTTTGAACAATTTTTACCTAGGGGAGGGGAAAGAGAATTTTTTCCCACTGGGTTTTGAACTCACAACCTAAGAGACGAGAAAGATGTCAACTGAGAGCTTTAACCATATGCTCTACATGCTCTAGAGATTATTAACAATTTACCTTAATTTTGTTTATAAAATTTTTTATTTTATCGTCAAATCATCACACAATTAATCATATATAATACTTAATATCACAACATTTCCTCACATATGATTAGTTCATCTTATAGATTTATAATCCAACCAAAAGTGTTTAAGTTTCCTAAAAATCCTCGACTTGTAACCGATAAAATAATTATTTGATACATTGACCGTGTAATTTGAATTTTTTATAAATAAAATCAAAATATAAAAAGGATATACGAAAGGAAAAATATACAAAATTGTCTCTCTCAATAGGGTCCCAATCTCTTCACTGGAAATCAGATGGAAAGCACATGATTTCTCATCCCCATAGGCCACCATATTTTTATTATTTTTGTTTCTTATTGTTTCAACTTGGGTTTTCAATTTCTTTTTCCCTCCAAAATTACTAATAAATGTACACTCAATTAAGAGCAGCAATGAAAGAACAATTCACATATTTACAGTGCATTGAAGTTCCAACCCCAAAGTTTGCAAAGAAATTTATGGCCTTTCATTATGTTAGCTTTGTTCCCACTCAAACTTTTTTTTTCTCATAAATAAGTGTGGAATTTAAATTCCATTGTTTGATTATGGTTTAAATATACATATGGTACCTAAACTAGACACTTTTTCCTAAGTTGGTACTTAAATATTTTTCTCCTAAGTTGGTACCTGAATTATGCACTTTCTCTCAAATTGGAATCAAACTTATACATTCTATCAATTTGGTCCTAATTCGAAACAATTCAATAAATTTAACCATATGTATTTAAAAATTCTATCAATCCACTCTTTGTTATTCTTTTAAATTATATTTTCTCCCACAAATGTTATATTATTTTTCTGGTATAATAAAAGTTTAATAGTTTGCTTTATGGTATAATGTAGTTATCCAACTGTTGATTTGATTCAAAAGATTCACTTGGTTTCACATTATTGTAAAAAATGACTAAATTGATGGAATTTTTAAATATGGAGGGCTTATATCTATTGAATTGTTTCGAACTATGACTAAATTGATAGAATGTATAGTTTTAGAGAATACAACTATTAATAAAAGTACAAAAATAAAGGATGGAATTAAAGTTTGGGTTTATTTGAGAGCAAAAATCATTTAAGTACGAACTTGGAAGAATGTGTCTAAGTACTAATTTGAGAGTAAAATTTCTTTAGGTAACAAGTTGAGAGAATGTTTATAGTTTAAGTACCAGATATATATTTAAGCCTTCTCTTATTATTAAAAAACCCTTGATCAATTAGATTTTTTTGCATTTTTTTTAAATCAATGTATCAATTAATGACAGTAGTTATTAATCTTTGTCACATGTGTTTTTTCGAAGAGTTAAATGGTTAATTATGAAGTATGAACCTAATCATAAATTTAAATATTTTCATAATCCGACCGTCATATCTCATGCTTCATTCTTATAGATCATGCATGTTAATTTTCGAGTAAATTTAAGTGTCCAACTATTTTACTTACATATAAAAGTTTAACCGTAAAAAATATATTAATAATACAATATGAAAAATATATCAAATTGATTCGAGAATTTACATACGTCGTAAAATGCAATAATATTATTAAATTCAATGGCTATATTATGAAAATATAAACCATACAAAATAGTTATTGAAGTAAGTAACACAACTAGTTTTACACTAATGTCAGTGGATCTGTTTGAACACATTCAAATTCACGGTCTCAGAGAGGTACCAAATCAAACTCTTATATATATATATATATATATAATTTAAATTTCAAATAAAAAATTTTTTGCAAGACAAAATAATTAGGAAACCCAAATTTAAATTTCAAATCAAAAAGGCATTTCCCCAATTAAACTACTATGATTAAATTAAATATAAAAGCTGTAATTAATTTGTTTATGTGTATACATATGATAATTTGTGTATTTTTCTTTTATTGTATTTATATTTGTATTTATGTTATATTTGTATCTTATAATTTACCTAATATCAGAGTATTTTTAGCACACATTACACATTAATTCTCTAACAAGCTTTTTTAAATTATGGACCGTTTGCTATCCTACTTTTCAAATGCTATATATTTATATTGTTGCATGAGTTTTAAAATGGTCAAACATTTGGCACATCATACATGCTTCATCAGCTCACACTTAATATTTTGTTAATTCTTTTTTCATCTATTTTCTCTTTCATTTTTTAAAATTCTAAGTAGGTTAATATCACGAGAAAATTAAGCATTGATTTATTATTCACAATTGGGTTAATATTTCTCTTTTTAAAAATAATGTCTAAACTATTCAGATTTTGTCATATCAATAAAATTAGAGGATGATACATGTTTAACTGCACTTGAGCTCAAATTAGGGATGGACACGGGTCGGGTTTTTGGCCCACTCGAAAATAATAAGCATAAAACCGAACCCGACCCGACTTCATTCTCAAAAAACCCGACCAAACCCGAAAATAAATGCTCTAAACCCGACTCCGACCCAACCTAAATTGAATTTTTAGGGACCTAATTGTAAAAAATAATTTTGGAGACTTAATTGTAAAAAATAATATTTTAAGGACTAAATTGTAAATAAAAAATTAATTTTATGGACCTAATTATAAAAAAATTATATAAAAAGAGGGTATTATTACAAATATCCCTAAAAATTTTAAGGGAAAATTACACTATTAGTCCCGGATCGGGCCGAGTTGGATTTTTTTCACCCTAAACCCGAACCCGACCTCAACCTTAGCAAAAACCCTACCCGACCTGACACGACCCGAACCCAATTTTTTCACAAAAATACCCGACCCGATTGGGCCGGGCCAGGTCGGAACCCGTCGGGTCCGGGTGAAATGCCCATTCCTAGCTCAAATCCTTTTGAATGTTACAATTAGAACTCTGTCAACTGAGCTAAGACTTAATCACCTGAAAATTACAAATTTGGAAGAACTTAAATTTGTAACGTGCTTTGGTTTGAATGAACTTAAACCTGAATATTATCTATTTTTAAATACAAATATGATAGAAAATGGAATATTAGAAACAAATTATAACATATTGATTTTCTTAGCTAGCTTTAGGGTTATGCAAAATTAATATACCATGAAGTACTTTTGAAGCAAACAAAATAAATACTAGGAGTACCATAAAAGTAGTAATAAATGAATTCAACAGAAACAATAAAGTAGTAGTAAATTTTAAAGCTGATATAATTAATTCACCTAACAATAAAGAGCGAAAAGAGAGTTTTATTTCAATTCTACGAAATGGAAAATATATAAATAGTATAAAAATATATCAGAACTTATGTTATACAATATGTGTCAAAATTTATATAGATATATTATTTTAAGGTTTAAGAGTGTCGAAGTTCTTAAACTTATGAAAAAAATAATTAAACTCCTAAAATATTTCGCACCTAATTAAGTTTCACTACACCATACTTGTTATACAGTGGCGTTCTTCGTGGCGTTATATAAACAAACGCCGCTAATATTTCACATATCATGGCGTTTAAGAGACAAACGCCACAAAATGGCAAATTTCGTGGCGTTTAGAAAAAACAATTAGTGGCGTTTTTAATATAAAAACGCCGCAAGAAGTCTCATATTAACGTGTTTGGTATCATAAACACCGTAATAGGTGTTGTGTTAGCGACGGTTGTTGGAAAACGCCGCAATAAGTTTCATTTTAGCGGCATTTTATGTCAAAAACATCTACTCTAAAAATTATTAACAATTGATCAAAATATCACATAAAATAAATATTAAAATTTAACGGTCAAAATTGATCAAAATCTTAATTGATTTAATTTTTCAGTTTGAGGATTAGGCTTTATGCATCCTTAGATCTTATTTTAAATACAATTTTGATACATAAAATAGCATTAATATGATACTAATACATATTTTTTAAACAATTCTTACTTAGGGGAAAATTTACTCATGATGAGTATTAACCCACAACTTAGAGAAAAAAAGGATGTCGGGAATTCTAAAACATCTACTCTAAAGATTATTAACAATTCTTAAAATGAGTCAAGTTAGACCTCAAGTTTATATTATATAGTCACATTAAATTTTGATAATTTTAAAATTAAACTATGGCAGATTTTGTAAGTCTTATTTTTTATTTATAAAAATCAAAATCAAAATTTTATTTAAAAAATATCAAATTTCTTAATGTTTAACCAAACTAGATACTAGACTCACCCATTAATGGCCGCACAAAAGGATTCACTTTAATTTTCAATAACATTTAACCTTTTGAAACATATAAACCGAACCCAAAGTGTTTGTATTTTATCATATAATTCAAAGTGATAAAAACCAAACCAAAACCAACTCTCATGGGGAAGAAAACGAAGCTCCCTTTCTTCTCCAAGAACACCAATGGCGAAAAACCAAAACCTTCATCATGGCCATGGCCATCGTATCACCAACCCAGAACTCACTCTTTCAGAACAGACGAAACACCCGAGTCCTGGTTCTCGAACTCGTCGGAGTCGCCGAGCTTTTCGACCGCCTCCGACGAGTCCGCAACCATGGCAGCCGTCGACTCGGTCGAGACCGTAATCAAAGGGCTAAGATTAAGATCGGAGAGGCTGTTCTTCGAGCCGAATGAAGCCAAGTTAGGGACTAATAATATCACCGAGTTAGCACCTTTCAAGGAGACGACGGTTTTGTCAATGGAGTCTTTGAATCCGGTCGCCGATTTCAGGAAATCCATGGAAGAAATGGTGGCAACTCAGGGAGTAAAAGACTGGGAAAGTCTTGAAGAACTCTTGGGCTGGTACTTGAAAGCTAATGGAAAAAGCAGCCATGTATATATCCTTGGAGCTTTCGTTGATTTGCTTTTGAAGAAGGTTGCAGTTTCATCATCAAGTCCTTGTTCGCCATTGTCGTTTTACACTTCGTCTTCTTCGTCTTTGTCTGAACATACTTCAACTTCTGCAACTCCATGTGAGTCTTCATTAAAATCTGATGATAATAATAATGAAGAGGAGATCATTAAAGATGATGGTGTTTCTTCTTGTTCAAGTTAGATTTTGTTTATATATATTGTGTATACAACTAATTTTAAGAAATGAATATACTGCTCTTTATTTATTTGTTTTCCTTCATGTTCTTTATTTTTTTTTTCATTTTCCTCTCTTTCTGAGTTGCCAAACAGGTTTCCAACGCAATTTGCATGCCAACGTGTGTAATTAATATGATTTTTTTTATAAATAATTTAAAAATAATTATAAAATAATATTTATTTGTATATATTATTAACTTTTTAAAATATGCATATATCTTATAAAAAGAGAGTTTTTAACTCGTATATTCTAAGAAAAATATCATCCATTTTTTACTATAAAAGGATTATTTACATGCATTTACTGATTATTTAATCCATTGGATTTATTTCGCCCGGTACTGTTTTGCCTAGGAAATTCTGACGTACGATGGAGAGAGATCACAGCCGTTGATTTTTAACTGGATTGTCATTATCATCCAATGGTACAAATATAATTCCAGCCAGGATTTTAGCTTTGCCCTATATTTTTAACATAAATTGGAGACTTTTATTTTATTTTATTTTGACTTTTTTAAAGAAAACTCAATTAATTCTTCAATTTTAGAAATCTATTTTTAAATACATACCTATATAATTATTCGGTTTAATTACACACGTAGTCTCTATATTCTTGAAACTTTCGAAAATTAATCTTCTACTTCTAATTTTACAAATTTAATCCTTTATTTATATCACTTGTATGGACTTAAGCTGAGTTTCAATATGTGATATTTTCACATTCAAAAGTCTGCTATAAAAATTAAAATCCAATTAATATCTCATATTCAAATTTAATATAAATCAATTAACATAGCTATCCATTAGACTTTAATTTTTAATTCAAAAAATAGAAAGATTAAATTCCTAAAATTAAAAATATTAGTTTTAAAAATTCAAAGAGTGCATAAACTATGTGCATATATAATTAAACCTAATTATTAACTTGTGTCAAAATATCCCAAAAATTTAAACCCATAGAACATATTCTATTTGTAATATTTACGCTTCTAAAAATCTCATATATTCAAGCAAAATAAATTGTTTTAATTAAAGTTTTATTTGTATTAAAAATAATTATAATGATCAACTATAAATATAGTTTATCAATATCTAGAATTAATTACAGGTTGAGCATAATAAGGTGTTAGGTTCCTTTAACAAGGCGTTGTGAATTGATAAAATTAAATTGAGAGGGCTGCCTCCATAGTAGACTTCTGTAGTTCTTGATTCGAATTAGTCGACCAATAAAACACATACCTATGGTTATACTAAAAAATATCTATAAATTGATAAAAATAATAGAAAAAATTGGATGTTCAAATTTCTGAATGGAAACAAATCTTTTTCCTGCATGTAGATCAGCTTTCTAATAACATACAAAATGAAATCCAGATAAAGTGAATTAAAAAGGTAATTTCCTTTTTCTGAGAGAAAAAGTAAGAAATAAAAGTTGTGGGGGGCTAATATATGAAAGCTACCATATTCTTTAACTTTGTCTAAATTCAAAATTGGAAGTAAATGTTATGAGAAAAAACAAGAAATACAGATATTCAGTAGTTGTTAAAGTTAGAAAAAAATGTCTTTGCTGCCATTTGCATATGAAGGGGAGAAAGAGTGGTGCCTATGGAGCAAGGGACCATTGTATTTGTATTATATATTTTTTTTTAAATTTTATGAATATATTTATGTTGATATGTGAGGAGGCGGAGACGAAACCATGATAAAATTATAGTGTCAACTGTCAAGTTGTTTAACTTTAAAATTAACATGGTCCTAAAAAGTAATTAAACTATAAAATTGAAAGTTAAAAATTATTTTTATTAATTCCAAAATTGACATATTCAAAAAATAAATAAATTAGAAAAGTTAGGGCCAAGGTTAATTTCATTAATTTTAAAATAGCATAGTCTTAAAAACAATTAAAAAGCATTTAAAAAAGCATTTTGAAATGACTTAATTTTAATGGGTTTAATAATATTATGGGTTTAAAATACAATTGAACCATAAAAGTTTGAAACCATGACTCTTACCTCTAATATAGTTCATTCCTTGCGACAAGGAAAAAGATGTTGACGTATGAAATGATTTAAGGAATTTAAGAGAGTAACATAAAATTTTAAAATAAAATTTTTAACAGATATTTAGTGTGTTAAAGGTATTTTAAGGTGTCCTAAAAAGCAATGGACCATTTTTTATTATCATTAATAATCCCCAAATATACACCAATTACTAAATATAATCACAACACCCAAACAAATAAATTTATTTTTAAATTTTATTCTGGGCCTACTTATCTAATTGGGCTATGATTTAAAATGAGATGTTTTGCCTCTTATTCTCTATAGAATATAGGGTAAACTACACAAGCGACCACCAAACTATTTAGAAATACTTATTTTGATCATTGAACTAGGTAAATTGTCAATTAGACCACCAAATTTTTTAAATTGATCATATTTTGACCACAACTGCTAAAAAACTAACAGAGGGTTGGCGGAGCTGTTAACTAAAATGTATAAAATTACACTTTTGGTCCATGTTATTTATTTATTATATCAATTTGATCCTAATTTTAATTTAATTAAAAAAAAGTAACCAACCAACCACATGGCGATACCTGTCATCACCCAATTGGACGAATTTACTTTAATTTTTAATTTATTTTATTTAATATCTAATATATATTTTTCTCTAACCAGGTGGTGACACGTGTCACCCTCGGTTAAAGGAAAAAATAAAGGGGAATGGAATGGCCTTGGGGTGGATTAAACCTAGAACCTATGAGAGTTATGTCAAAGACTTAACCAACGCACCAACCTACTTTTACTGATATGTATTGTACCCTTTTATATACATATCTTATACTGCAGTAAATGTTCGAGAAAAAAGAAGTAAAAATAGTTGAAAGAGAACTCGAATCTAAATCACTTGGGATGTGTAAAATCTCACAAAGCACCAAATCAAATCAAATAATTAATTAATTAAAAATAAAAAATCATCTTAAATATGTTTAAAGTATTTATTAAAGCAAGATTTAAAATAAAAATAGATTTATTGTTTTTATTTTTAAATTAAATCAAATATTTTTCTTTTCATATTTATTTTAGTAATTCATATATATATAATGTTAAATCGAGCTATTTAATTCATAGAGATTTAAAATGAAAATAGATTTATGATTTTTTAAATTAAATCGAATAATTTCATAGTTATTTAATTCAATACAAAATTAAAATTTTTAATTAAATTAAATCACTCAATTCAATATTATATATATGAAATTACTAAAATAAATAAAAAAAATCAATTTAATTTAAAAATAAAAAAACATAAATTTATTTTCATTTTAAATCTTGCTTTAATAACTACTTTAAACCTATTTAAAATATTTTCATTTTAATTAATTATTTAATTTGATTTGGTCGTTTGTGCGATTTTACACATCCAAGCAATCTAGGTTTGAGTCTCTTTCGACCATTTTTACTTCTTTTTTCTCAAACATTTACTACAATATAAGATATGTATATGAAAGGGTGCAATTCATATCAATAAAAGTAGGTCGGTGTGTTGGTTAAGGCTTTGGAATAATTCCCATAGGTCCCCAGGTTCAATCCAACCCAAGGTCATTTCATCCCTCTTTAATTTTCCTTTAATTAAGTGGTGACACCTGGTTGGAGGAAAAAATATATTAAATAAAATAAATTAAAATTTGAGTATATTTATCTAATTGGGTGATGACATGTGTCATCATCTGATTGGTTAATTAATTTTATTTAATTAAATTAAAATTAAGATCAAATTAATATAACAGGTAAATAACATGGATCAAATGTATAATTTTACAAATTTCTGTTAACTGCCATGTCACCCATCCGTTAGTTTTTTAACGACAGTAGTCAAGATAGGATCAATTTAAAAGTTTAATGATTTAATTGATGAGTCGCTTAGTTCAGTGGTCAAAACATGTATCTCCAAATAGTTCGGTGGTCACCTTTGTAGTTTACCCTAAAATATATGGTGAGAAGTTGATTACGATACCCAAAATGGACCTTACACTTCTTTTTGGATATTGCCCTCCCATTCCATGTCAATTTAGGATTTAGGGTTTTTTAGTCCAAAATGTTTAATTTATACTTCTTTTTTTCGAATTGGCTGATACCACGGATGACGTAGTGAGCCAAGTCCATCTAATATTTTTTGTATGCACGTGTGTACAACTAATTTTCATAAATGAATATAGTGCTCTTTATTTATTTGTTTGTTTGTTTTAGAATGCAATTTAACCGTAAAAGTTTGGGAGCATGATTTGGAAAGTTAAGAAGAGAAACGGAAAATTCCAAGATAAGTTTAACAAAATTGAAGTGTGTTAAAGGTATTTTAAGGTGTCCTAAAGAGAAAGGGGGCATTGCTTTTTTATTATCATTATCAATCTCCAAATATACATAATTCATTTTATTTTAATTTTTAAATGTTATAAATATCACTATAAATAGTATATGTTAATGTTAACTGAAATTTAATGAAGAATAATTTGCTAATATTAACTCAGAAAAAAATCGAATAAAGAATTTCAATTCAATAATTTTGTATTCAAAATTAATTCATTTAATTAATCCCATACCGATGGAGTAACTTTATAAAAATGAGGCAAACATAATTAAAATATGATATAAGAATATAATATATAAGGGAAAATTAATATCACATGCCCTCTAGGTAAGATTAGGATTAGATTTAATATTTGTAAAACAAAAAATATAATATAATCGTAGTAGGAAAAATTGAATGTTTTAAATTTAAATAACTAAAATATGATATAAGAATATAATATATAAGGGAAAATATCCCCGCACTGGCGATAAAAACGAAAAGTTATTATAAGTACTTTAGTTTTATGGTTTAGGGGTTTAAGCGTAGGGCTTTAGAATTTAGGGTTCATAGCTAGAATTTAGGGTTTGGAGGTTAGAGTCTAGGTTTTAAGGTAACATGGTTAGGGATTTAGGTTTTAACCTATAAATCCTAATTATTAAGACTAAACCTGAATCTTAACCACGATCCCTAAATTCAATACTCCTACACTTAAATCTCTAAGCAGAGTCATCAAACTCTAAAATTAAGGCAATAGTTGAAACAAACATTAATGCTTAAATATTAATCTGGGCGTACTTATCTAATTGGGTTATGATTTAAAATGAGATGATTTGCCCTCTTATTCTGAATATGGTGAGAAGTTGAAAATGATACCCAAAATGGTCCTTGTACTTCTTTTTGGACATTTCCCTTCCATTTCATAAAGCCCAGCCCAATATATGGTGTCAAATACGATATTTAAGAATTTCATAGATGAATTTGGGATTTAGGGTTCTTTTGGTCCAAAGTAATACATGAATTTTAATGTTGAATTTGAAATTTATATTTTTTTTGTTCGAATTGGTAACTAAGCTTCCACATTTAAATATCTAAATTTATTTTCACTATCCTCAGTTAAACATATCAAAATATTCGGTAAAAATGAATTTTTTGTGTTAAAATGTGTGATAGAGAACAAATTCAAGGACCGATTTAAACAAAAATCACTACAAATACCAAAATGAACCGTATAACCAAGTTCAAGTATAAAAATAAATATATTTATTCTTATTTTATACATTGGGGTGAAAGGTTACCCAACCACACACAAGAGTATACAAAACAAAAAAAAAAAACAAACTCTTTGTATACAAAAGATAAGTCTCTTCAAGAATTTTGATGGAATGGAACATTGTGATCCTCGAAAGAAAGAATTTGGACAATGAGGGGACATTTTTTTTAGTGAACTAAAGAAATTGAGTGAAAGTGTGGTATCATCAATTATAATTAACTGTGTTACAAGTATTAGAATCTTAGTCTAATTAGTGCAGTAGAAATTCCCTAAACCCTACACCTCAAGATAGCAAAAGCAAAAGCAAAAGGAAGGACAAAACAAAGGCTTATGGCCAAGCAAATAATCTGTGAACTACCAAAACTGAAAACTTCCCGTAATTTGCCACCCAACATCCCAGCATTAACATGTACTATAACACCAACTTCTGCTAAAAACAATGAGAATCTTAGTCTAATTAGTGCACTAGAAATTCTGAAGCATCACCTAGAAAAACACTATTGTTAATATCACTTTCCAAACAAGTGGAATCATCCCGAATGATCACCGAAAAAAACAGTCTCCAAATATACACAACACACCATAAAAAATGGCAGCAGACCCTACAACACATAAAGACTCAAAAGATCTATCTAACAACAACCGAGTCTGATGTGAATCCTCCTAAATACACCTACACACTAGAGAAGAGTGGCAGCAACCCTATAGCACGTATAGACCCAAATGAACTAGAAACCAACAACTGAAACTGATTTGAAACCATCTTAAGACATCAACTCACCGAAAAGAATGACATCAGATCAGTAAAAAAGTAGCATAAGATAGAAGCCTAAAGCAAACTCGGAATTTACTGCAATTTCTCCAACTCCTCTAGGCGAACCAGCTCCTCAATAACTTCATCTTCATAATCTTCAGTCGTAATGCTCTTCGTCATTACCACGTATTACACCTCCAGGAACCATATGAGATCAAGTTAAGACCAATATCAAGCCTCGACAAAATAGCAAAAGCTTTTATAGCAGCAGCCCAAGTCCACAACCACTTCCCTGTCAGTAACACCAAACCTGCAAAATCATTACAATCAACTAGAAATAACAGCACACACTCAAGCTTCACACAAACATTGAATCAACCCCATTCACCCTACATAGTCACAATCCTTGTAAGGCTCCTACTACTCTCATACGATCTACAACACCACAGCCGAACGCCACACTCGCACCAATCACCCAGCGTAATTACCTCACATCTTTCTCCCCCACCTACCTTCACGAGAGCACACCATATAACCAAACGCCACTTCGAGACAGCTCGCACCCTAACGACTAAAATTAAGATGGAACCTAACGTGAACCCACTGGCACCTCACCACAAAGAAAAACTCATACAATCCAACCAACAACTTGAACCAAAAGCCAAACACGAGGTAGGCAAGTTACACCTAAACTACAACGAACAAATCAAAAAGCACAGCCTTGGAACATGAGCCACTACCAGTCACGACAACACCAAAGAGAAAACAGGCACCAACTACCCGAAACTCTCCTCAAAAGCTAGCCCAGTCGACCATGGTCGAACCACCTCCTCAAACGCTAGCAATGATTTATCGTAACTACTTGTTCTAAGTTGCGACTAGAGTTGTAACAAATACCATGCAAAGCAGAAGGAGGAACATAACAATTAACAACAAACACCGTAGATAGTTTAGGCAGTCCGGTGTCGGACCTACATCTGCAGGGTCTTGTCCTGAAAGAAAGTTACTACTAAACTTATAGTACAAGTTACATTAGTTATGAAGTCTCTCCAAACAACCTTTACTAGTGAAGGCTGTATAAACACTTTATAAAGAAAGAATCAATCCCAGAAAATACATCATAAAAGAAAGAAAAAAAAATCCTTGGTGGTTAGATTTGATGCCTCTGAAACTCATGAAAATATCTTTTTTAACAGGCTTGACGTTCCAAGTATTTGACCTTGGCGGAGGATCATTTTATTTGGTATAGATTGCCATTTCAAAAATAAAACAGAGGGTCTCTGCTTCAGTAACAGAACTACAGAAGTAGACTTAAGTAGAATGCTGAGGAATTGATGAGCTGTTGAAGAATGTATGTGTTCCATTGAGCTAAGGCTGACAAAAAGGAACATTCATTATTAGATGATTGCAGCTAATTCTGAGATTATTATGATTTATGATTTGAAAGTGTAAAAGCAATTAGATAAACTGCCACCTCTTTTTCTGCATATGAATTCCTGAAATACTCAAATGCCCTTCGGTACCTTAAATTTGAAAATACTCTTTGGGAGGATCTTAAGATAAAGATTACAAGAAAGATCAAGGTACCTTAAATGTTTCAGCTTATGAATGGAGCCTGGAATTATATTAAGGTATAACTCATACATTTCTAATACACGTAAGCATCTACAATTTGAAATTATTAAATCCCAAATTGCATCACCCTTATATAGAAAATTTTTGTTTGGAAAACGTAACAAAGTTCGCAACTTCTTTCCCTTAAACAAAGGAGGAAATAATGAAAAATCAATAGTTACATGACGATATTTTTCATCAACCTCGCGTGCACTTGAATTTGATTCTAATATGCCGATTTCTCTCCCTGCTACTAATTCAGCAAGATCATGCATAAAATCATGCATTTTACATGCCATTCCCCAGAATTCATCTTCTTCTACCTCTTGAAAGAAACTTCTTTCAAATAGACTTTTAAAATACCCAAACCCAATCCTTTCAAGTGATTGACTCGGATCCGATTGCTTTACAAAACCTTGCGCAATCCAAAATTGAACAAGTGTTTGTACATCAATTTCATGATCTTCCGGGTACAATCTACGGTAAGCAAAGCAATGCTTCAAATGGGATGGAAGATGGTCATAACTCAACTTATGTGTATGTAAAATCTCACCTTCATATTGGGATATTTTAGAAAGTTCATTATCTTTAAAAGAAAGCCACTCACCTTCGGTTTCTTTATAAGATAATGTACTAGCTATTGTCCTTATGACTAAGGGAACTCCACGACACCTTTCCAAAATCTGTCTTCCTATTTTAACAAAGGCTGGATTTATTGTGTCTGCAGATCTTTGTTCAAATGCTATTTCTTTGAACAAAAACCATGCATCATCATCAGACAAACCTTTCAAAACACGAGGTTGACATTTACTAGTAATCCTCGCTACCTCCATAGAGCGAGTAGTTACTATTATCCTACTTCCTCTAGCCCCACCCACCAGTAACTTCTTTAAGCTAAACCACTCTTCACTCTCCTCACTCCAAATGTCATCTAAAACAAGCAAATATTTTTTCCCATCAATTTCATCTCGAAGATATTTTTGCAGTTGGTCCATTTCGAGATTTTGATCGGGTGCTTGATTAGTCACAGATTTAATAATGTTTCCTACTATTACTTTCACATCAAAAACATCTGAGACACAAACCCACATCCTGGACTCAAAGTGATCTTTAATCATTTCATCATTATAGACCAACTGTGCCAACGCAGTCTTCCCTAACCCTCCAATCCCCACAATTGGAACGGTAATAACATTTTCTTCAGTTTCAAACTCTGTGTCTAACAAGAGTTTTAGAAGAGCTGCTTTGTCATCTTCTCTCCCTATTATTTCACCTTTACGCACAAAAGAGTGCGTCTGCTGCCTCCTTCTGGCCATGAAAGGCGTTTCAACAGGATGCTCACGCTCTACCAAATTTAACAACTTGGTCTCACTTTGAATGAAACTTAATCTGGCCTTGATTTTCCGTCCCATTTTGAGGCCATAGGCAACCTGGTTTGTGCTTGAAAGGAAAAGACGTACCTCTTTCGTGAGCTTGTTCCCACTCAGCAGATCTTTCCTCAAAGCTTCAGTATGGATATCATCCAAAAGGTCATCAGCATCATAAAGTGCATCCTTCAGCTTTTCAAGAAGGTCTTTGACAAGATTGCTACTCACAGATCGCTCTTCGGCGTCAAGAAGCACAGCTTTGATTGCGGAGACGATGCTTGGAGGTCCTGGAGGTCGTCTTTGAAATTCCACCACAAGCCAAGTTGCTGCAGAAGAAGAGGGGAGCTCAATCTAGTGATGATGTTAAAAGCAATCGGTTCTGCCATTGCTTGGTGCAGCTGGTTCGAAGTAAAACTAAAGGTAAAGTCTTTTGAAGTGGTTAATTACTGCAAAAGGAAGAGTGGAAATGATTTGAAGAAAATGAAATGGTGGTGTTATATGGTAATACATAGTAATAGTATTAGTATCGATGCCATGACCCACCACCAACGGAACATGTTCTCCCACTATCGATTGCTAAAGCAAAGTATACCCTTTGGCATCGAAAACTGATCATCTAAGTTTTCCATCGTTCAAGCAAGGTAGGTCCTTTGGGTCAATGATTTGATGCCATGACCACCACCTACGGAACATGTTCTCCCATTAGTGGTTGCTAAAGCAAAGTAGGCCCTTTGGCATTCAAAACTCATCATGCAAGTTTGCTCTATGATTAGAGCAAAGCGATCCCTTTGGCCTTTTGAGGAAGATATTTCCCGCCATGTATTATGTTCTTTTGCTTTATCATTTTTGGGATATCAACGTCCATTTTACTTTCCCACTTCTATTCCATGCTTCAAAATTCTATAAAAAAATTGTGAATGACATTTTGGTTAATGCTAAAATTTTAGGTTTTGGAAAATTTTGAGATTTATCATAAGTATTTTTTTTAAATGATGCCGGCTGATTTTATTTATGGATAGTATTATCATGTAAGGATTCTATCTAGATATATTCAGCTTATTCATTTGATCATATTTTATAATAGGGTAAACTACATGAATGACCACCTAGCTATGGGAGATGTTCTATTTTGACCACCATACTTTCATTTTTGTCAATAAGACCACTTAACTATTTGAGTGATATCAATCAAGCCACCTACTGTTAAAATCTAACGGAGAAGTTGACGTGGCAGTTAATAGAAATTTGTATAATTACACATTTAATTCTCGTTATTTATATATTATATCATATTTGTCCAAATTTTAATTTAATTTAATAAATTTAATCCTCCAAGTATATAATGACATATGTCATCATTTGATTGGAGGATTAAATTTAATTAGAATTAGAATCAAAATGACATAATAGGTTATTAACAAGGATCAAATATATAATTATATAAACTTCTAATAACCGCTAATGATGGCTAAAGCAGTCCCTTTGGCATCCAAAGGTAGGTCCTTTTTGAAGGAAGGTAGGTCCTTTGGCTCAATGATTAAAGCAAAGTAAGGCCTTCGGCCTCAGAAGAAGAAGAAGACATAAAAGCTTTCAACGGTACAAGCAAAGTAATTCTATCCGTCTCTATGATTAGAGCAAAGCGGGCCCTTCGGCCTCAAAAGTCTTGAGCGCCTTTGCCTTTTTTTTTTGATATAAAAGCATATATTTCCTACTATTTACTCTTTTGTATTATTGGGATATCAACGTTTGTTTTACTTTCCCACTTCTAGTCCTTGATTTTTTTGGAATATTTAGAGCATTTTAATAATGTATTTCATTGTTTTGAAAAAAAGATTTATGATTTTTTATATTCTTATATAATTTTCTATTAATAATTTAATTCTGCACTCCTTAAACTCTTGTAATTTTGATCTTTATATTTCTAATATAACTTTCTGATAGTTTGTACTATTTTACATAAAATTCTGGGTCCGTCTGATATTTAGACAAATTGTGCCAACACAGTGTTGCCTAAGCCAAGTTTATTTATTTTCAAATTCTTCTCAACATTCATTGAACTGGGATGTCAAATAAACCAATGGCTTCATCATCATTGAAAAAGCGTAAACCGAATTAAAAACTCATAAATTTTCAACAACTACAAACCCTACAACAAAAACATCGATTCTATTAGAACTACACATTCTATCAACAGAAAACCAAAAGAGTTAGCAAAGTTCCGTACCAAACAGTTCCCAATTGAAGTTTACCCATCTCAGTCAGAAGAAGAAGAAGAAGACGGATCGGCGGCGAGTTTTTCGAGGGCTTTTTGGTGAGCCCAGGTCTGGATATTGAGATCGGGCTTGGCGTTGAGTCCAACACCAAGGATAACGGTTGTGAGGAAGCTTGAGACTGGGGTGTAAAAAACGAGCTTGTTTTGTTTATTTTTAAAAATGTTCATGTTCGGTTCGTGTTGGTTTAAATTTATAATATTATATCTGTGTTCGTTTATTTATTTTTGAAGGTGTTCGTGTTCACTTGTTAAGTGTTCACGAACGTGTTCATTTAAGTGTTCATAAATATGTTCATTTAAGTGTTTGCAAAAACGTTCGTTTATATGTTCAGAAATATTAACTAAATTAACAATAAATAAATAAAAAAAATAAAAGCAACAAAAAATATATTTTAACGTGAACTTATATAACGTCCGTAGTATTTAGATCCATCCACAAGCATTTTCATCCTATAGACGAGCTTATAAACGAGTCTATAAACGAGCTTATAAACGAGATTATAAACGAACATATAAACGAGCCTATAAATGAGCTTGTTTGTGAATATAAACGAACCGAACACACATATGTTTGTGCTCGTTCGTTTTTTAAACAAACATAAAAATCTTGTTCATACTCGTTTATTTAGCTTAATAAATGAACATAAACAAACGTTATACGAACAGTTCGTCGAACGCTCTGTTCATTTACACCCCTATTTATAACGTAGCAAGCCAACTCCCAAACTGAGTTGAGCAGCTCATGAGTAGTTCGACTCGGTCAACACTCGATTCGAACTTGAGCCTAACTCGAGATCTGAACGAATTGAGTCTAATAAGGTCCAACTCGACTCGATAAGCTTGTGAGAAGCTCGTTAATTTTGTTTAGATATATTAGTTTGATGTATTTGTATACCGTTACTTTAGAGTTTAGACTTTAGAATTGTTTCGCACATTATTTTGATTTTTTTGTCAAATTATTAATTTACATTTATATTAAGTTCTATATAATATTACTAGATTTTGCCTATATTTAAAAAAAAAAACAAGGTAAAAATTCTGGCAAGCTTAACGAACAACGAGTTTTTTCAACGAGCACGAGTCGTGCAAATTTTTATCGAGCTTATCAAGTATCGAATCGAATTGAGCACAATTCGACTGGTTTTCGAGTTAATTCAAGCACTATCCAACTCATGTACAACTCGTTCGATAAGATCCCCTACTCTCAGTCTTCTCATTTTTGGTGTAAATGTCAGTTCAAAAACCATCACCCCCTCTCCCTTACATGAGCAAAGTTTGATACAACTTAAAAAAAATTAATTTTTTTAACTCGACTCAAAGTGGAAAAATTCAATTCAATTGAACGAGTCTAAAGGCTATGTCCCGACCGTAGCACCGTGGTATTCAAATTCAATTTAATTGTTATTCTTATGTTTCCTTTAAGGTGATTGATTTGTTAACCCTGGGTTGTAATGCCTATAAACAGGGGAACACTCTTACTCAAAACAAAGTGTCGATAATCCACTGTTAAGTGGTTTTACATTTATTAATAAAAATATTTATTCAGCTAAGAAAAAAAAATGAAAAAACATAGAACAAAAGAAGGCATATTTCCATAAACGTTTGAATCATCATAGTCGTTCTATGATTTTACAATACGAATCAATCAATCTAGAACCATGTATTCGATTGAATGACTCCGAGTTAGTATATATATTAGTAGCAGCGTACCGACATTTCATGTCTCCGGTCCTGAGAAATCGGAGGTTTCCTTCTGACTCGGCTAAACACACCACACGGAAACCAGAAGATTATATGGTGAGGCCTCTCATCTACTTCCTACTAGTTTCTAATATTTGATATATATTATATATATACATACAATACTAGCTATCACTAGAACAATATTTTTCATAAAATCTAACCGTTTCGAACTTCTTTCGCACTTCATAGCTCCATTTTCAATTGGTTCGAGTGCAACGATGCTGCAACAAAACTGTGATATAAAGTTAAGTCTCGTTCACAATTTACTTGGCATGTTTATGAATTATGATGGTTTATGAAGCAAATAAACTTTGTTTCTTTTCTACCTGAATTTCCCGAGGAGTCGTACCTTAAAAGCGAGTTCTCTGGAGTTATGTAATTATTGCAGACTTCCTCTCTCCCCCAAACAGGCTGTTGGAATGCATCAAGATGCAATTGCTGCGGATACTGTTGTCTGTTTCCGTTGAGTTGAACCTCGGGCCACATCATAGGCATGACCATACAGGAGAAATTACCGTCCATTAAAGATCCACTCTACACATATTGAAAGATGATCGAACATGTCAATTCAAGTCTTCAAGTAAACGAAACCAATAATTATTGTCTTACCCTCAGAAGAGAAACTCAATGGACAACCACATAAATGGGGCATCATATAGGCGCTTATATGCAACATAATCTATTCAAGAAAGTGAAGAGATAGAACAACATAGCTTTGCAGAGCTAGTTTTTGAAAAGAGCTTTCAATTTCCGATTCCGGACCGGACTAGAAACATATGACAAGGTGTCTGATACTTACTTCAGCTGTGAATATGCTATCAAGGTTGAAATCAATTCTCGGGTTAACTGCAGCGAGTCTCATTGATAAGAACTGCAACAAAAGAAACATGAAAACTAGATTAGACCAAGGAGATGGAAGATACTATATCGAAACCAAAGCATAAGGCACAAAATGAAACATGCCAGCCTATTGGAGGGCTGCAGAATATGGAAAATCTCTATAACAAGACCCCTATTACAAAGTAACACTTGGCAAATATTTAAGATGATTAATCTCAGGCCATCTCGACATCAAAGACACTAAAAATTTTAAAAACCATACATGATAAAGAATTATTTAAAAATTTTGGGTATTTTGAATATGGGGGCCATCCACTTGCAATTCTTAAGAATGCATCACCAATTCATAAACTTTTTACAAGTTCAAACCGAATGATATTCGAGACAAATATCTCACCTCCACTTGACGCTGAAGGGACTGCACATGATTGATGATTTCATCCAACACTAACGCTGTGCCCGAAATCTGCAGCAAATGGTATTTCACAAATCAGAAAAAGGTCCTATGTGAATTCAATGATCCTATAATGAAATTCAAACTACAAGTCAACTTTTTGAACCTAATATCTTTGAGCACAAAAGCATAGTCACCGAAGCTCTTGATACCCGTTATAAAATGTATTTTGTGACATGCAAGAAAATACCCAAGATAATGACATGCCATATAAGCATATTCATGGCATGCAGATAGATGAGTTCCACAGTGATTTCCTCGAAACAGAAACATAAACCTATCCAGAAGCAAAAGACTTCTGGTCTCTCAAGGGATTGACTGTCTACAAGTCATTAATATCAACAATATTCTTTTTAACAGTTAGGCATCGCCAATCCTTACAAATTATGGGGAGATCATGACATGTGGTCCTAGAAAAGCAAGGTTGTTTACATGTTTGGTCATCTAATTTACGCTGAATTGTGGTCACATCTTGAAGAAAACGACTCACACCCCCTTTTCAATTGTCAAAAACGTCTTCTGAATTATTAAGGCGTAATTAAGATTAAGGTTCGAACAATTAAACTAATTTCCAATGCACTATCACATCATGTCCCCATATAGTTATGCAGCCATTTGGCATATAAAAGGCATTTTCTTTTGTGATCTTTTATCTTGTTATCCCATAAGAGTATGGATACCTAACTTGTAATAGAAGTTGGCAACTATTCTACATCAATGAAATGGGACCTATAATGACATATAATCTAACAAGCCACTAGACAAGTTCATAGAGCACTTCATGGTAATCTCCAGCTAGCATTCCACATGAATAAAAATTTCCTTCCGTTGTCGTCAAAGGCTAAAATTGTCATTTTACCGATACCTTTCCTTGCCAAAGATAATTCAACATCCGAAAAATCAATTAGGAAGATTAGATTATAACTATAAAATCTAGCTTTCTTTCATTTACTCCACTAAAAGTCTAAAACAGCAAATAAAATTGTGGTTTCCATTCGAAAAGACGAAGTTAACCTCAAAAAATGACTCCTAACAAACTCACCCAACAAAGGAAGAAGGGCTAATACATTAAAATTATCAAAGTGCCATGGCACACCAGCTCAGCTTTTTTGTTGCAAAAAGTAACCCACTTTTGAGCAAATGGTGACAAAGCACAAAAACCGTTGTTAAAGAAATATAATCTAAAGATGTAATCCCTCTTTTTTGTACCCATTTAGACAGATATTCTTAGCTTAATCACATAACCATAGTCATAATCATAATCAAATCATTAATCAACCTAATAATCCAATTGAACTGACCTTACTGCATCCTGGTACCAGCTCCTGTAGGAGCTTCATACGTGCATTAATCTTCTCTCTCCTTACCTAAAAACAAAGATTATTAGCTTAATAAAGACAAATTAACTAATACTAAGCAAACTGATTAAGGACTCAGACATCAAAATTAGTTAATTACTCTCTCAGCTAAGCTATGGCTATCTGTGGCTTGTCCCCGGCGAGCTCGAACGTGAACGTAAGGCAGCTTCTCGGCATCGTCGGAGCTCTCTTTCACCGCGGTTTTGCTTTTCTTTGCCGACCCTTTCACCTAAAAAGCTCAAAAACAAATGTATCAACTAATTTGATCAAAATTTACCAAAATTGGAAACACCAAAAAAATCCAATATCAGAATTTTCACCTTTTCTCGGCCTTTTCTCTTGATACTCAGGTTCCCCACCGTTGGACCAGAAACCAACGGCTGAGATGACTCGGTCTCCGCCGGCTCACTCTTCACCGGTTTCTGGAGACTCGCGCTTGAATTGTGCGACGTCGGTTCAGGCGAGTTGCTCTTGTTATTGTCGTTGATGTTACCATCTCCGGCGAACACAGAGAACCTCGCCGCTCGTTCAATTAACCCACTATTAAAAGGAAACTGAAAGCTGCCTTTGAAATCATCAACATTCGGAGCCGGAGCCGGAGCTGGAGCAGCAATAAGCTTAGCCGAGTCCGGACAGTGAATGAGCTGAACGGCTTGGGTAGCCGGAAGTTCAAGCAGAGCCGTGAAGGAACTCGCATTATCGGCTCCCGGAGCCGACATCAAACGGCGGATTTCATTCGTAAATTGGAGCGATTCGAGCGCCGCCACTTCGTCCCTCTCCGACGCCGTTTTACGAGATCCATTTCCACCCGTCCCCGCCTTTAACTCCATAGCAGAATGAAGAACAACAACAAAACGACCCAAATTCGAAATTCTGAAAAACACCCAGTTCAATTCCTTGAAAATAACAAGTACCCACTTGGTTGGTTCAACCCAAATTTAAGTCTCAACAGCTTCCAAATTTTTTCAAGCTTTGATTTGGTTCATCAATGGCGGTGAGTTAATTGTCATTGGAGATTAAGTTGTCAGCCATTTGAAGTATAAGGAAAGCAACGTAGCTGGGATTGTCTGGTTTAATAATAAACAGGGAAAAAGATTTCTAATTTTTTTTTATTATTTTCGATTTCTAAATTTAGAGAGAATGAAAGGGAAACAAGAGAGTGGGGTCTCAGTCTCGAACTAAATTATTAAAATTGTACAGCTCCAACTGTACAGTTCGTTGAGATTGAAATAAAGTTTATTGTGTACGGTTCGATTTAATATGATGATAAAATAATTATATCATTATATACACTATTATTAAACTCCTATCGGATTAGCAAAATAAACCAAAAATTAATGGTTTTATTGGTTCAAGGAGACATAAAAATTAATGATTTTTTTAATCTTATTTTTAAAATAATTTTTTATTAGAATGTTATTAGACTCGTATCGGACTAGTCAATTAAATAAAAAATTAACGATTTTATTAATTCAACTGGTGTCATAAGATCTATATAAGTCTTTATTTTTTTTAATAAAATCGTAGCTTTTTATTTTATTTCGTATAAATTTTAGTTTTGATTTTATAATTTTTTCTTTTTTGAAATTAAATTTGTTGTCTTTATAATTATTTTTAACCACTTCAAATATGTTGTGTTGAGTTGTAATAAAATTGATAACGTGTTGTAATAGGCAAAATTAAACAAAGTCGGTGACCGTTGTCGATAACTTCCACTCCTCCATGCAAGTTGACAGCAATTGGTGACGATTCTCTTTGATACTATAAAAATTGATCATCTTCTTAAATAATTATTCATTTGAACTATTTTTCATAAATGGATTTCCCCCTAGTTTTTACCATATTAATTGTAATTGTGACTGGTCCGGTAATTGTTACACTCCCAAGAAATAAATCAAATGTTATCTTTTTATATATTATATAGATATACGAATTTAATAAATAGTCTCGGTAAAAAAACAGATAATGTTCATTTTAGGAGATTCGGGTTCAATTACAATGTCTGTAAAGTGTATCTATTGTTAAATGATTACAAATATTTACGAACAGATAATACTTTATAATCGCTTTTAAATTATTAAAAAATATATATCATTTTACATTCACTTGCATATTTGCTCACAACTCCCAAACAAATAATCTCTAAAATAAGGTAAATATTAATCCTTTCGGTAACATTAATTACAGTTAATACAAGAATGAATCCCAATGGAGACTATGAAGCAATGTATAACTTAAGAAAGCAATTTTTTAAAGTGAAAGTTTTAATATTGTATATATATATATGTGTATAAAACTCTTTATAGTTAATTAATTAACTAATTAAAAGAAAGGAAAATCTGAAAGAGACGTGGGGGAACGGGAACCGGAAGAACGAGCCGTGGGGCTTAAGACACTGGCTCGGTGTCCCATAGGGCGGGGACCGCCCATAAACCAAGCCCCGACACTGTTGTTTATGACCCATCATTTTCTTACATTTATTCATAACCATTTACACACACATATATATGTATAAACATTTTCCATAATCCTTTTATACCTTCAATATTTCTATAATCCGACTATTGAATTGATCAATATAATTATATTTTTCATGTACGTAAAATTTCATATTGATCTGATACTTTTATCATATTTATGTATGTTGAAGTTTTTACTATCAAGTGAATAGTTAGAAATTTTTAATGTAGAAAAATTCTCAAAGGACGTGATTTATATGAATAGAATATAAAATATAATGGTCGAATTGGTGAAATATCAATCGTATAAAAAATTGTGAAAATGTGTAAAGTTGTTTTGATTTTATACTAGTATAAGCATATCGTGTCCCGTATATATTAGTAAATTTAAAGACGATATTATTAGAATGAACAACCACATACTTTGAACATATATCGATAAACAATCATTAAATATTAAAAAAACAAAGTTGTAATGTACTAGTAAAGTTTATTATTTCACCAACCTTTACTGCAACGTTATTTCACTACTATTTTTGCAATAACTTATTTGTCGAAAGAGAATGATGATGAGAATTGAATCCAACAAGCAGTCTCAATGAAAAAGTAGATGATATTTAATCCAACAAAAAATTTGTGCATATAGAGAGTAATAAATTTTAGGGTAAACTACACCAGTAGTCACCGAACTATAGTTTCTTTCCTATTTTGGTTACTGAATTATTTTTTTTGGCAAAAACATCACTAACATTATGTTTTCTTCCTATTTTGGTCACCGAACTATTTTTTGGCAAAAACATCACTAACGTTATGTTTTCTTCCTATTTTGGTCACCGGCTGTTATTTTTTTTAATTTTTCATGTCATTTCTTCTCTCTCCTCGTAAGCAATATATGTTATTTTATAATATTTTTATTTAAACTAACAGGATGGTGACACATGTAAGTGTAACTGCCTATTAGAGGAATAAAATGAATAAAAAATCAAGCCCCTTATACAGCCTGAGAGATGGTGACACGTGTAACTGCCTAATAGGATGGTGACACGTGTAACTGCCTATTAGTCGAATCTCTCTGGCTGCATAAAGGGCTTGATTTTTCATTCCTTTTATTCCACTAATAGGCAGTGAAACGTGTCACCATCCTGTTATTTTGAATAAAAATATTATAAAATAACATATATTGCTTACGAGAAGAGAGAAAAATGACATGGAAAATTAAAAAAAAATAACAGCCGGTGACCAAAATAGGAAGGAAGCATAACGTTAGTGATGTTTTTGCCAAAAAAATAGTTCGATGACCAAAATAGGAAAAAAATCATAATTCAGTGACTACTGATCTAGTTTACCCTAAATTTTAATTCAATGAATTGCAGAGAGTTCGAGTTATGAGGTTTTACCCTAATTTTGGATCGTTTTACAAATATTGGTTCAAAGGTCGGGTTATTCGTATGATTCTATAAATTTTATATTATTTGAGTGCTAAAATGGTGATTTTTAAAAGGGTTAAATGAAGAATAGGTGCCCAAAGTATGCCTTTTTTGAACTTTAGGTGCTTAAAGTATTTTTTTGTAAAAATAGGTGCTTAAAGTTTCAAAAGTTATAATTTTAGGTGTCTGACCGTTAATGGATGTTAAATTTTTTTAACCAATCAATGCTTGACACGTGACATATTTATTTTTTTCTAAAATTAAAAATTAAAAAAAAACTTCCAGCTTTTAAAAAAAACTAAACTTTTACAATTTTACAAAACCTTCCCCAAATCCCTAAAATTACCCAAATTCAAACCCCAAAACGTCGCCGTTTACGCCGCCGATTGCCGTCTTTGAGCTCACCGGTTTGGTCTCCAGACTAAGACAGTCATTTTCCCCAACACGGCATCGCCGAAAAAGGCGAACGACGTGCAGCCGAACGTTGAACGCAAAATCGACTATATCAAATACCAAAATTCTAATAAATCAAACTTTTAGAATGCGTTTAAAACATCATTATATATTTTTTAAATGAAAAATCATTGTATAATTAATATGGTTTAACCGTCAAATAAGTGTCCAAACTATATCATTTTTGCCAGATAGGTGCCTAAACTATATTTTGTGTCAAATAGGTACCTAACATTTCATTCCGTGATCCATTTAAAGTTTCTCGTCAACAACCGTTAAAAAAATTCTGTCATCCAATCAAAACATGACATGTGGCCTATTTTTTATTTTTTTTATTTTTTGAAATTCTTTAAAAATATGAATTTCTTTAAAAATCCCTAAATTTTAATTTCTTTTTAATCAAACTCTCAAATCACATCTTCCTCACCGTATGGCATCCCCACACGTCGGTAGTTCACCGCCCAAGTATTGGGTACCTCACCGTTCGACATTCCTCACCCTCTAGTTGTCGATCGGAACCCAATCGACCTATTTTTCTTTATTGTTGGGTGTTCGTCGACAGTAAAAATCGGTGGTTCATTCATCGATTTTTGACGATAAGATGATGGGGCTTTTGGTAGAGAGGGTCAGATGAAGACAAGGGTGATCAATGGTGGTTGAATCGGTGGCCATAGTGGAGGAGTTTAGGGATTTGGGGTTGGGTTTTTTTAGAGAAATTAAAGATTGTTGGGTTAATTAATATATTTTATGATTTTATTTCTCTAATTTTTGGATTTTAATTTCAGAAAATGATAATTCATGCCACGTGTTCAAATTTT
Organism: Hibiscus mutabilis; assembly: GCA_019671005.1. Lineage (NCBI taxonomy): Eukaryota > Viridiplantae > Streptophyta > Magnoliopsida > Malvales > Malvaceae > Hibiscus > Hibiscus mutabilis. The sequence continues at coordinate 39,339,021 of CM033750.1, read as the reverse complement.
ATTGGATAACGAAAAAAATAACATCTGTCACGGAAAAACTTAAATGGGTTAAGGAATGAAACGTTAGGCATCTATTTGACACAAAATATAGTTTAGATACTTATCTGGAAAAAATATAATTTGAGCACTTATTTGACGGTTAAGCTAATTAATATTTAGTATAATTGCTTAATAATTATATAAGTACGGTATATTTGTGTAATCATTATAACTTGTGGGTCTCATTGAAGGTAATTGGAGTACCCCGCGCGTAATTAACCATAATTAACGACTTTCAAATATTTTTTATTCATTTTAATGGGTCATACTAAAGTGTATACATGTAATTACACTTTATCAACTAATATGAATTTATGATTCATTGCAATTATAAAAGAAAACGATTATATTTATTTTATATAAAAAGATTATATTTTTATAATTACTCTGTTGGGCTTTATTATATAAAAAATCCATTTTTAATAGTTATCTAGAAAAATGACCAATATCCAAAGTTATCTAGAAAAATGACCCCCAATTTGTCCACACACGAAGACCTCACTTTTTACAAAACGCGAGGTTGAATCTCTGCAAAACGCTAGTTTCACGTTGAGTAAGTTAGTAAAAAAAGAAAAAAAAAATTATTTCCCGCTTTTTTTAACATGGAACTCGCTTTTTGTAGAAAGCGAGGTTTAAACTCGCTTTTTGTAAAAAGCGAGGTCTTCCTACGTGGACGATTTAGGAGTCATTTTTCTAGATAACTTTAAATATGGATCATTTTTCTATATAACTATTAAAAATAGGTTTTTTATATAATAACGCCACTCTATTGTACCCAAACATATATCTAATCCTAAATTTTTAACAATGCACATTCATTTTTATTACATAAAAGTGTTATTATCTAGTACAATGTCAGTGTAAAAAAATTATACAATATCAACAATCTCTAGAGCAAGTGATTAAAGTTTTCGGATGACACTCTTCCCTTTCCTTTAGGTTGTGAGTTCAAAACTCATTAAGAGCAAATTTTTCCTTTCTCCTCCTTTAGGTAAAAATTGTTTTTTTATTTAAACCTTAAATTTCAACTTAGACCGTAAAATCTAAACCTTGTATCTTAAATCACCTCGCTTGTCTAATAAATTTTTTATTTTAAATCTACACAATTTTTTTTATTTTTTCTCAAATATCGAATAAAGCTTTAAATTTAGACAAATAATCCGATGGTTCGGAAAATAAATGTAAAATAAAAGATAAAAGGTTTGGGTGAATATGAATACATGATGGATTGGTGGTTGACACATGGTATCATTATCGATGGTCACCATGAATGGCTCATAGTTGGTCGGGGGCTCCTTTTCCTTGTCTACTTTTTTTTTTAACCTTCATTCATCCCTCATTGTAGGAGAACTATCATAAAGTAGGGTCCCATGGAGCATCTTGTAGGAGATCTATCAAAAGTTTTATATTTAAAAATAGATGGTTAAAATTAATGATAAAAATAATAAAAAAATTGGCAAGATAAAAAATAGGTTACCCTTAATTTAAAAATTTTAGTCAGTTATAACTCGTATATATAGGGACAAAGTTATGATCAAATATTTAGATGGAGTAATTATCTAAATTCAAAACATTAAGGATTTAAAAAATTAGAGGGAACCAAAAATCTAATTTAACCTAAGTTTAAATCTAAGTTTACTTATACTATTGAGCTTATTGCTACTTGTGTTTTTTTGTTGTTGTTGATAATACTGAAACTACGAATTAAGTTTAGGTAGTTGTACGCAGGTCTTCCAGCATCGCTGCAGCAACCTCTGCCGGACGTTAACGGAACATCATGCCCTCAACTGGTGCTCCTCCGGCATATCCGAGCCAGACCACCAGCTACACTATTGACTACTCTACTTGTGATTTATTTTTTGTTGGCACAAAAACATGTTATAAATCGAGTCAATACGTGGTTTGAAGCTTGATCGTTGACATTTATAGATAATTTAATCATATTCTTCTTCTTCGTTATTGATATGATTTTTATTATTTACGAATTATTTTTTATCCTGTAAAATACAGACAATTCAATTGGTTTAAAAAAACTCGAAAATTCAGTCGATTCGACTTTTGATCTCGTTCTTTTTACATTGCCCCCCACCCTCACCCCCACAGTAGTTCAGTGTAGATATCCATTAATGGGACTTTACATCTTTGGGGTACCCTACCCCTTGAATTAAACCATGACCTTCCTTTAGGAAAGAGCAAGGCACAGAGAGTGGCCTCCAGACTCCAGTACTCTACATTTAGCCATTGGCATTAAAGTGGTAAGGGTGTTTTGTTTTTTGGGCATTAAAGCCATGCAGCAGACCAATCAAGTAAAGGCAACACTTGCAGGGATCAATCAGTTTGCAGCGACGTTCATGGTACAATATCCCCACCTTATCAATCGATTCCTTTTGTGGCCAATTCCCTAGACAATCCCTTAACTTATGTCTCAACTTCCGTTTGTAGTCAATAGGCGGATCCGAAAATTTAAAAATATGATCTAATTATTTTAAAATGGGTATGTATATTTCTATTTTTTTTCCTTTACACGCTAAAATAAACTATTCTTTTTTTTTAAATAACACTAAACTAAGGAAAAAACTTTGATACACAGGCTGTATAAACTTTAGTTTACACGTGCCTTTTAGTTTTAAGGGTTAGAGTTTTAGTTTAGGGTTTAAGGTTTAAGGGTTTAGGTTGTAGGATTTAGAATTTAAGGTTAGTGTTTAGAATTTAATGTATAGGGTTTAAGGTTTAGGGTTTATTTTTGTAGGGTTATGGTTAGGAATTTAAGATTTAAGTTTTTATAGTGTAAATACACAAACTTATATAAAATTAATTTTAAACAGCATGTGTATCAAAGTTTCAATCCTAAACTAAACCTACTTTTTAAATAATGGGTATGCGCTCCTTATGAGCCCAACCCTGCTTCGTATGCTCTTTCACACACACTCTCTGTGTGTATCTCTCTCTCCATTGATTGCATTATTTTCTAAAAAACCATTTGGGATTTTATTTTCATGAGTCCAAAAATGTCAATAGTAATGTTGACATCATTTAATTTTGTTAGAATGATTTTTTTTAAGAAAAAACCATGTAAACGTTTTAACCGAGATAATTAATAGCATTAACTATTTCGACTAACTAATGACATTACAAAGGTAAAAGAATCAAAATATATAAAACCGACGTACAAGAATTAAATTATAAGTTTAAGCATGATAAAAAGTTCAAAACTAAAATTCAACGGAAGGGACTCAAAGTGTTTCGATTTGAATTCGAACTCTGAATGTTACTTTTTAAAATTTATTGTATAAATCGATTCAGTTAAATCCGATTCGTGTGGATTCGGTATAATATTTGAATCTAAAGCAAGTTTCATTTTTCATTGGGTACACATCAACAATAAGATGAATGGCTTGGATTGGGAAAGGGAAGCTCGACAAAGAAGAAAAGGAGGGTTAAACAAGGAGTTGTACAACATAAAAAGCAATGATGAGAAGAAAGGATATTTGTAAAAACAGATTGAAACCCTAATAATCAATCCGGTTGGGACGTTGGGTACTCCTACTGACATGGTGGGTTAGCCTTAAATTAGCCAAGATGTGAAATTCGAGTCGGTCCAAAAATAAAAATAAATTGTGTAATAGAACCGAAGCCCTATGATTTGTGTGGATCATAGGTTTTATAATTGAAGGCTAAATAAGGCCTAAAGGCAAATGATTCCTAGTGGGGTCAAAGTATTCAATTCATTGGGTTTTTTTCCCCAACTGGCTCATCTACTTAGACCTGACTGCGACTTAACTCTCAAAATTGGGGTCCAATTTAGCTTTGGCCCTACAAAGAGCCTAAGTTATTTAATTCTGTAAAATTGATTTTTTTCTATCAAAATTTAGATATAATTTAGTCAATTAAATGAATCGGATTGATTTTAGATCGAATCAGTTGAGATTATATTAATTTGTGTCTCAAAACATTTTGTATGTTTTAAGTATTCGAAGGGTAAGATGTAGCTTTAGCTCCTTTAATGAAGGAAACTGTGATTTCTTATCCTTTGAAAGATACTGAAATTTGAAAGTTAATATAACGATAAATTTACGGTTTACCGAATCCAATAGGTGGTTATAGTAAAAAAATAATAATGTTCATTTTAGGAGATCTGGATCCGAGCACCTGTGTGTGCAATATATATGATTAAAAAAGTATGAACATATACTACCATATAATCACGCTAATATATTAAAAAAATACACTTTACCCTTAAAAGACCGTATGTAATACAAAAGTTGTCCCCTAAAACAATATAATGGCTGGATTTTGATTTGAGATGGGTTAATTTAAAGGAACCTAAGCAGAAGGGAAAAATTAATTGAAGGGATATAATGGGTAATGACTATTTAACACTTATAATTGGAATTAAAATAATTAATTTCAAATTGGGCTTAATTTTTTTGGATTAAGTAATATCTTTCTGCAGTCTATTTAATTAAGTGGTGATTTGTTATTAACTTGTGAGGTTTATTTTTATAAATTTATATATAAGGTAATTATTTGATGCAGTGGCAATTTTTTTTATGAGCGGACATTTAAAAATGTCATGTATCTTTTTTAAAGTCTTTAAACTCTAACTCCTAAATTTTAAATTTTAAATTATAAAAAAATATTCTCAAACCTTAAAACCTAACCTTAAACATTAAAACTCTAACCATGACCATAAACTCTAAACCTTAATAATTAAACCTTAAAAACTAGACACATGTAGAATTTGTTCCCCAACCGATGCATATTATAATAATCCATATACATATATTGTCAGTATTGTGTATTTATTCGAGTTATTTTAAGTTTTGATCATTTTAGATTCGAGTATTTTTGAAAGCTCAATTGTTTTGGGTTCGGTCATTATAGATTTTATTCACTTCAATATCAAATTATTTGTGCCGATCATTTAAGATTTGGATCGATTCGAATTTAAATTAATTTTTTTCAGATTGTATCAGTCTGAATTCAAATTCAATATATGTGAAGATATTAACTTTTTACGATCAAATTTAATTGGACTGGATTCGAATATATAGCCATTCACTTCCTTGAATGATTGGAAAACATAAATTAGCAAGCTGTATTTATGTCATGTCTAGTATTTGGAGGCCCGACATATCAAGTCTATTGACACAAGAGCTACTACAATTATTATATTTTAAAATAATAAAATTAATAATTTTAAATACAACACAATTATGTGAAAATACGAAAAATAATATCGATACAATATAAATATACGAGTATTTATTTCATGCACAAGCGTTTGTGGAAATTTTGTTTACACATGTGTTAGTTTTAGGTTTTAGAGACTCTGTTTATGGTTTAGGATTTAGATGTTTAAGTGTAGTAATTTTGAACTTAGGGGCTATCGATAGAATTTTGAGTTTAGGGTTAAACTTTAGGGTTTATAGGTTAAAACCTAAATCCCTAACCATATTATCATAAACTTAAATCTAAACCCTATACCCTAATTTATAACCATAAATCCTAAATTCTAACAATGAACCTTAAATTCTAAACCTATAAACTTTAAACCACAATTTAAAACCCTAAACCTTAAAATTAAGGCACTTGTTAAAACAAAAAAAAATCATCGCCTGTGTATGGGATAATAGTTCAAAAATATACATCATAAAAATATAAACATGTTCAAATTTATATTATATAAACGGTTGAAGTTTTAAATTTTAAATAAATATAAAAAAAATTAGTATGATAGGTATCATAATTTAACAAGGATAATTATTCAATACACGAGCGGTAAAAATAAAAATTTTCCACAAGCGCCTTAATTTTAGGGTTTAGGGTTGGGGTTTAAAATTGATGGGTTATGGTTATAATTTAGGGTTTATAAGTTAAAATCAAACCGTTAACCATTTTTTGAAAGAGAATTATATTATCAAGAAGCGCCTGTGTATTAAATATAATTTCATTTAACAATAGCTAGAGATGTCGTAAATATTTTTTATATCCATTGATAATTAATTTATTGAGTGATTAAATTAGGGTAGCATGGGTTCAAGACCCTCCAAATTCAATTTACTTTATTTAAAATGACAGGATTTGAACTTTTAACTTTAATTTAAAGATTTAGTACATCATCTACTATACAAAGTTGTTAATGACATTGTGAATATTAAAATGTCGATTTTGGATTGAATTTGTATTTGGATTCTATAAATTAAACATTTTAAACATGATACAATGTAAAAAAGGAAAAAAATGATATGCAAATTATGTAAACTAAAATTTATATAAGTTTGTCAATTTTAGAATTTAGGAGTTTAAATTATATAATTCAAGTTTAGATTTTAGTGATTAAAATTTACAATTTAAGGCTTAAAAATAATAATTTAGATTTAAAATTTTATAATTTAAATAACAGAGTTTAAATTATTTATACAATTTAGATATCAAAATATAATTCATAAAAATAACATAAATACAATGCATTATTCAAATAAACAACACTATTAATTTACCATTCCCTACCAAACGAAAACTCTATATATTTGTTAATTCAATCTTGGTTATATATAAACACACATCTAAATTTTGGAAGTTCCAAAATCTTGAAAAGCCTTATTAGTTGATTTTTTTTTTCATGTTGGATTTGTTTATATACATGCAGAATTTATTTTCAAATCTCTATATTTCATTTATTTATAAGGTATATAGAGTTTCATAAACTAAATCCATAATTAGAATAAATATTCAATCAGATTAAGAACAAAACACAGTTCCTATAAGAAAATTTGAAGTTTTCTGCATAACAAAACAAAAAATGATACCACACAATGTTAGGTTTTTCCTGTATAACATCTGTTAATAAAACCATCGATCCTCTAACAACCAAGCTAAATGCAAAATCCCCTCTAGAAAACAAGCTCATGAGGTTTCATGTCAGACTTCAGAGAAAATCTAGCGGCGAGGTAGGCCTTCAAGTCCAGGACTCCCTCGATGAACTTAAGTAACGAGGCATCAACGGCTTTCTGGTCTTCTTTCTTGTCTTCGGGCAGATTCTTCTTGTCCTATAAGAGATGGACAACCAGGAAATCAAATTAGATTAATGGATTTCGGATGGCTTGATATATGATCAATGCAAAACTACTAACCTCCTTTCCAGCTTCGAAAAACTCTCCCTCGCTCTTCTTCTTCTTCTTCTTCACCAATTCCTTGGTGAAGTACTTGTCGTCAAACTTGTCTACGTTAACCCCAGAGATGTCGATCTTGGTGGAAGTAGCAATGACGTATGATTGGTTCACACGCCTTAGAGGGACACCGTTAATCTTAAATGGTCCTGCAAGGAAAGGGAATTCCCAAATTCATGCAAAGAAAGAAATATCAAACAACGAAGGACATTAAACATAAAAGCAAAAGCCAAGTTCACGATGAACAACCAACAAATAAGGATAACCTAGCCACACTAAGCCACCGTGTATAAATTTGGATAACATGTCGAATACGAAACACATAAAACCATCGAGCTGGTCTCTCGGGTTATTTAAGTATTAAATACAGACTAGTGTCGAAAATGAAAGTACTCGATATATTTCCTAAGCTTCTGCATATATTCGAAGGACCTAGGTCATAACTCATACTTATATTGGTCGGGTGGTATTCTTCCAAAAAAAAAAAGAAGATTCGAAGCAACATAGAACACAGAAGGAGAGAAAGCAATACTGGGAAAATTAATATGAAGTTTTTAATACCATTGTCATGTGCTCCAATTGGTACTCGAATCACACATTCTTACATTTAGTTAAATTTCCAAACATTCAGCAAAACAAAAACAATGTCACACTGACACAATCAAACAGGTAATTGCAGTAAAATATGTTCTAAAACAAATGCCGGAAAATACAAACAAAATTACTATGAGTTGAAAATAATACCAGTAACCAAAAGGAGCCCAGAAGTGAGTTGCTTCAAGAAAACAACCCTCTTCCCCATGAATCTACCAGCCAACAGAATCAACACCGAACCAGGAGTAATGCTCGCCCTAAGCACAAACAAAAAATCCCAGCATTAACAATCATATCTTCAGATATATACAAATGAGAAATAAAGTATTAACATTTAAGGAAAAGACCTGAGCTTGGTGGGTTTGGGCTTGCGCTTATTAAGAAGCGGCTTCTCGACATCATCGGCGGGGTAAAACTTGGGGGGCTTCTCGGCGGCGGAGGGGGCCTTGGGCTGGGGATCGTGGCGGGGGAAAGCGCCGCCATTTTTGGCTTTGATTGCCCAAAGGCCACGCTTGTGATACATTTTAGACCTTGATACTTGCCCACGCCACGGATAAGATCTGGGTTTCGGGTCTTGATTGGGGTTTTTCGTTTCGCCGCCATTTTTCCTTTGCACTGCTCGCTCCTGCTCTTCCGATGGCGTCCGATAAATCAACACTGAAGCAAATATATTGAAACTTATTAGGGTTTAGAGGTCAAGTGTTGAGTGGAAATGGGCTTTTTTTGCAGACTTTGATTTTAGGAGCCTTTGAAAATCAATCATCATACGGATTAAATAATTATTACAATATTTGAATCTAAAAATATAATTAAATGCTATTAAAAAATAATAATTTTACTATTAAAAAAATCTACAGCGATCCGAGTAGAAAAGATGATGATGTAAATCTTAGACGGTCTAAGTTCAAATAATTTTGTTTGCAAGGTGTACGTGCTTTATCGAGAGTTACTCTAATTTACAAGTGGATCAATGTCTTCATAACTACATACCAAAACATTGTCTAGTCCTGCCTGACTCACTGATTCAGGCAGCAGCAATGGCAAATTCAGGGGATGGTTTGGGTTTATTTAATTAAAATATAAATTCCGGCGTCTGAAACATGAAAACCAGCCGACATGCACGGAAAGAGAAAACGGAACGAGAGCGACCAGTGAATATGTGGCGTGGAGGAGTCATACGACCTTGATTGGTGCTCAATTTCTACGCATTGCCTCCTGCTTTCTGAAGCAACTCGAGCCTGCCGAAATGTTGAGCATTAATAGGCTCCAAGATTCCGGTTAAATCCAATGAGGCATCCGGATACGGATCATGACTGGGCAATGCGGCTTTGGTGGTTGAGCCGGAGACAACGACCTTTCGGTGTTGATCGTGTCATTTACCCCGAGAGTCGAAGCCCCGAGAGAGCACAGCTAGTGTCACCAACTCCAGGGAAGCATTCTCCCGGAGAAAGTGGAGTTCATAAGAAACCGGCATTGTTACAAGCACGAACTGTAAATTTATCAGGCATACATTAGTAACATCTTCAGATTTCCAAATCCATGGAATGTTACAAGCAAGCACTGTAAACTTATCAAGAAACTCGGATCCGAAATCATCCGTTAGCGAAATTGAATTCCGAAACTACAACAAACAAATCAAGTGTGACAAAAGGAAACAACTACATCCATACAAGAGCAAACAATAATTACTTTTGGTATGCAAATAAAAGGTAAAATCCAATGAGATGGTCATCCGGAACCTCATCAATTGCACTCAACAACAGCTTCGGCGGCCCGTCGAGGTTTGTTTTTGCGCCTGCTACCATTTTGTCGAAATCCAACCGATTTTATCGAATCATCACCGGTGCTTAACTTCGTTGCAATCCCGTTTTCTTTCGCCTGCATAGACCTATTCCGCTTCCTTCCGTTCTCCTTGGCAGCCAGATTTTTCATCTCCTTGATAGGAACCGAACCATTTACATCTTCACCATCTTCATCCATCTTCTCCGCTTCATCTTCCTCGATATCATCCTTCAATTGCATTTGCAGCCTTCCTCTTCTGTTAGTCGCCGGAACTTTTTCTTCATCGCCGCTTCCGAGATCTTCACCAGACAAAACAACAGCCTGCTTATTTACTTTTCCTCTACCTCTTCTCATGGTACAAATTAACCACTTCAAATAGACAATTTTGAACAACTTAACAATGCTTCTGCAGAGACAAATACATAAAATTCAGTCCGTAAAATCAAAATCACAAACCCCATTTTCCGAATCAAATGAAAGATCAAGCAAAATGCCTATCATTCCAGCAATATATGTATAACACTCACCTAAACCAGAACAGAAGTTCCTAGATGGTTCATACAACAGCAGGTTTTACACTTACTAAATCATTAGGAAATTCGATTTCTGGGTTTAATTTCTCTTCTTGTTTCCTACATTTTCCGGGAAAATATCAAAGCATAAGAAAAAACTGCATTCAGAGAGTTCACAAGAGACGTAAATGGATTAAATAGAGCGAGAGAAAGCAACCAGAAAGATAAAAATCAACCTAATTTCAAACTACATTGAACCCAACAACAAGAACAAAAAATGCAATCTTCAATTTTCAGTAACCAACTGCCAATTAGAGGGAAACTCCAAATCCATACAAAAGCCTTAATTTCAAAGCTTTCATCTTATTGTAATGAAAGATTGAGTAAAGCAAAGTTTACTATAATTACACCACCAAACAGAGCATTAACTCCTCTTAAAGCGATTCACTCATAAAGAAATGAAGCGGACCTTGAAACATAGATCAATATTTTGCGTCTTTGATACAAAACCCATTTTTCAGAATCTCATTGTGCAAATCCTCCAAGAAAAAAGTTGGGTTTTTGCTTTTGTTTATGTTTCTTTTTTTTTCAATTGGAAACTATGAATTGAATGTGAAGCAAAGGAAAAACGAACCCAGATCAGATTCTATGGTGTAAGCTAAGAGGGAAACATGATCTATGAGTTTTTCAAGAGAAATGCCAAGAACAATGGGCAAGATTTTACCAAAAGAAGAAGAAGAAGCTAAAATCAGTGGCTTTCCTTACTGCTAAGAAGAATTTGTGAATTTGTGTGCCTTTTTAGATCATTTATCTCAAGTTTGACGGTGGGTTTTGGGCTTTGATTGAATGACACGTGTACAGTGACTGTGGCTTTGACTTTGGTTTAGTACACTGGAATTTCCGCCGTTGGATTGAGATTCTGTGAGCTCAGACTTAGTTTCCAATCATAGGCACATGCTTAGGTGTGACTATGTGACTGAATATTAAAGGCAAATAAATAGGACGCGTGGCATACTTATACAACTATGTACCTACAAGTTTGTTATGAACTTTCCTGCAAAAATACGCGAATTTACAGAAAAAGAAATAAAAATAGAGATAGAACTAGAACTAGAGGAAGAGAAAGTAGATATGGCACAAACAGAAGCTATTACTTCTCACTCTGTTTTTGGCAAATTTTCTGGCCGCCGAGTTAGCGAAAATCTCAGATTTATTTCTCGCCTAATATTGATGTTGCATTGCAATCTATGATTTGCTCGCATCGGTTGCAACATTGGGCAAATATCTACGTGCTCCTATTGGTATTAACATATTGCGCTGCACTGACTATGATTTTATCTTGGATAAAATGAAGGCTCGGATGAGTGGGTGGGCCGCTCGCACGTTCTTTGTGGCTGGCAAGGTGATCTTGGATAAATCAATACTTTCTGGCATTCCTATTCAATTCTTGCAGACATAGATGTTCCAGAGAAGATTTGTTCCAATATTGAGAATTTGATTCGTCGTATAATGTGTCGAAGGTCCTTATTAACCAGGAAGCAATTTGTCGACCCATGGATTACGGTGGATTAAGTATCCAGCGTATGCATGGTCAAAACTCAACGTTCATGTTGAAGTTGGCTTAATTCTTGGTTACTAACCGGGATGCACTGTGGGTTCGTCTCCCTCCACAAAAGTACCAACTCACTACAACATTCCCCAACTCAATATCTAGGCGAGTTTGTACCCCACTATGGAGAGCGATTTGTAATTGGTGGTCAGTCCTGAGGGATAGCCTTTTTTGGTCCATTGGCAACGGCGAATCTGTTAATTTACTTGATGATGTTTGGGTACCTACTCTGGGACCTTCATGCGATCACACGATGAATGACAATATATCGCCTCATATGCTCTCATTCTCGGACTTGGTCGATTCTACTGGCGGATTGGATCTTCGGAAGCTATCGTCCGACCCTACTCATTCGGTCGTCGGACTCAGTCGGTCATTTCTCCCAACTTATCCTCACCGAAAATCGACGTACACCCACGGTGTACCAATCGAATGGCTATTTCACATTCGATGTTCAATGTTCGGCTGGAACACTGTTTATCAGTTTTCGATGATGGCGAATTAAGAAAAATAATCGGTTGGGTCTAATCAAAACCTTAAAATATCAGTGTTATATCAACTAAATCATTATGTGCTAATTGTTGGTTTCGACATTAAATGTTAGTTCTGTGTGACATTTAAATATTGAAACAAATTTAAGCCCAAACCCAGTCTGGTTGAGCAACATTCTTAAGCCTAGGTCCATGGCATCTTCTAATTCAACAAGGCGATCGCTACACAGGTTGGGGTATTAGCCCAACCGAGCTGCCTAGAGCCCTATCCAGGAAAAAGCCAGACATCTCACCCGTCCCAATTAGTTCCCCATATTTTCCGATTTTTGACACTTCGGTTTGAATTGATTTAAAAATAAAATATTAAAATCCAATCGAATTTAATATTAAAAATTACAAAATAACTCGATACAAACATCACCTGTTAAGGTCGGTTTTGTTTATTGGAGTTTTTTTAAATCTTTGTATATAGTTTTCGTAAAGTTATTTTTAATTATTTAAATATAAATATTTTAAAATTAATTATAATACTATTGATCAATGATCATTGATCAATAATCCCTATCAACCTCTTAATTAAATGGAAAAATCATATTTTTTTCCTTCCAACAATTAATAATTTGATTTTTAACTCTTAATTTCTTTAACATTATCTCAATTTTTAAAATAAAATTCTTGACTTCACCCCGAATGAAAATCCGACAACATAACACATCCCATTGTTTCCCAGAAATTGCCGAGTGAAGTAGTGGCCATGAGCTTCATATTGTTTGCACGATAATAAAGGCATGCAACTGGGAAATGTGAACGGGGACAGAGCAAAATGACCCACAAAAAATGACCCACAAACTGCAATTATTCCATTATTCCCTTTACATTTTATGTGAAAAAAATTTGGCCCCAATATTATCAAAAAAAAAGTTGGCCACAAAATAATAGAAAGGAATTATATAAGAAAAAAGATTGGAAAGAGTAATTTGATTGGCCGTATATGACAAAAGCGAAGCATGTGATGTGAGTGCATTGCGGAGTTAATTCAATAGTTCAGTTTACAACGTCAAGATTCATATTCTTAATTATATTTAAATGATATATTATCTTCTCTTATTGTATCAGTTTATTATTATTATCTCGTTATCTTTTATCAATAGCTCTTAATATCAGTTTATCACTAAAAATATTTAATCACTTACAATTAGAATTTGTAACTCGAATTTAATTAGAATTAAATTTAAGGTGAGAATCCTATAGTAGGTTTCTTTTATTGATTAAAAGTACAGAATTTGTTAAAGATTTCTTAATTTTAAATAGAGAAAAAAGAGTGTTCATGGTAATATTTACAAGACATTTGAAATAACCTCAATCCTATATAAAACTGTTTAAACGAACAAAATCAACCGACACTATCAATGGTACAATCAAACCTATCCTTGGTGAGGCAAGATATAATCTCCCCCTGCACCTCCTCCCATCGAATCATATCGTATTTGGTCCGAGAACATAATCAAATTGATTTCACAAATCTATTGTAATTCTCTTTGTTATGATATTAGTTAAATTTCTCTTCTATTAGTGGTATTCTCGAAAGGATATTTGATATAATTTTTTTTGGTGTTTTTTATTGTGCGGTCATTATAATCGTTGTTATCGCATAATACTTAAATTTGAAATCCTATTTATTTAGTTGTTTGGTTACTTTATTTTTTTCTTTTATTATTGTTATTATTAATTTGAAATCTTATTTATCAAGTTTATTTTCCGTAATTAAAATGATATAAAGAAAAATTTTAAAAATAAATAATTGACGATTTTTTAACCTTTTTGTAACCCCTAAGCCCGCCTATGCGATGTACTAAGCCTAGGAGGTCATATTAGGGTCACTGGAGCAACCCACAGACTCAATCATATTAAAATTCCTAGAAATACAATTTAAAGTGCAAAATAAATTTTCTGTTAAAACCATATTAAAATTTCATTTACACAACTGAAATCTAGAAAACAAAATACAGACTCAATCATAAAATGAATCGTAACATACATGTCCACTAATACATAGGTACCGTACTCCATGTGCAACGCCAAAGGAACTCCCGATCTGATATTGGTCATAAATCTTTGATTGAATTTCTTTAACCTGAAATGGTGAAACAAAGTGAGCTTGGGAAAGCTCAGTAATTCAAAACTACCAAATGATTATGTATGCAACAAGCAAGTGATAGGTTAATCAAAACTGGTGCGAGGAGCCAGCATCAGAAACGTTCCAGCACAAATTGTAGTTCATAAAACTGTTATACTTAAAGGTAACAACGATGTTCTTTATTCGATCACACGGTGTTAAGAAATAAGCACATAGCTCTGAGATTCAGAAGAGGAATAGATTATAGAAGTTGATTCAGAGAAAGAGTTTAGTGTATCGCATTAAGCACATTTTAGAATATACTGAGAGTTTCTAACATTGATAATTTATTCAGTAGGGTAGATTTCAAAAGAGAACATAAATTTTACTTTAAATTATCTAACTACCCTCTATCCGTACACCGATATGCAGAATCCTATAACTGTATCCGAAAAGACTTACCCTAGGCCCATGGGCCTATGAGCTTACAGAAAGACTTACTTTAGGCCCATTAGGCCTAAGAGCTTATCTAAGGGAATGCCTTAGGTCTAGAAGGACTTACCAGCGCTGAGCCTACAAATCTATAATCATATCCCAGAAGTACCACAGAGTAATTTGTTAGTGTGGACAGATGAAATAAGAAAAACCGAAATAAAACATATATTTTCAGAATATTAGAAATCATAGAGTAAATTTTTTAGATCAGACCCGGAGATATATTTTTAGACAGATAGAATTTATGATTCAGATCAGAGAGATATAGTCTTAGTTTCAGACCAGAAAGAATATACATGTGCAAGAAACGCACTAAACTGTTTGATCGACTCTTAAGAATCCTTAATAATTACTGACAGAAAACACTATTCTCCAGTCCCCTTCTAACCTGATTTCAGGATTAAGGGCCTTACTCAAAAGAGTTAAATAATCATCGACTTCATCTAAGTATACAATAATTTTATCTCAAGGTCAGTCACAAATTCTGATATATCCTGATTATTCAAGAAAACAATTATACTTGGAGAGTACCAGGCAATTCGCACATAAGGCATTTTGGGTCATTTTTATTCCCAAAGGCAATTTAGTAAATACAACATAAAAGGGGAACATTTAAAACTTGCAAAAATCCGTGGCTTTTAAACAGCTAATCAGACTCCTTAATTGATCACTTTCGCCATATGACAATATTGTTGCAGTTTTCAGTATCCAGACAAATACGCCTTACAGATGTTCGTTCCTTAGTTGTGGTAGCCTTATATAGTTAAACTGATCACCCTCGTAATCATTATTGATCTTTCACATCGTAATTTAACATGTTTTTGCATTTTAATAAACCAAATACAACGCAGTATCTGAGATAACCATCATATCTAGGTTATGTTTCTCGACCCATACAAATAATACAATTTTTAAGATTTTATTCTGGGTTAAGATTTCTTGAGGGTATTCTCTTATGTCGATTCATGTCGGTAACTTAATCATTCCAGAGGTCCAGGATGTCTTAGCCATTTTAGAAGTTTTGCCGCTCGAATAAATTTTGATCATTTTGGTCCTTCCAACAATTTATTCATTTCAGAACCCGAGAGCGTATCTGTCATGCTGACATCATCGGTCAACGGTGAATGCTGAAGTCAGCAGTCAAACATTGATGTCAATGGCCAAAGGTTTAACTCAGGCGAGTTGACCCGGTCGGGTCAACTCGCTGAGTTAACTCGACTGGGTTGACTCAGTCAACGGGTCGGGTTAGACCAGGTCGATTCACGGGTTAACGAGTCGGTTCATGGGCCGAATCGGGTCAACGGGTTGGATCGGGTTAATAGGTCGGTTCACGGGTCAGATTGGTTACTAGACCTGGTCTGGCCAGGCCGGTTCACCATTGAACTGGTCTAATTTAAGGGATGCCGTCTAGGGCAGCCGAAAATCGCCCCAGACAGTGCGTGAGGTTCATACGCTGCCCAAAAACGGCCAGAAAAGGCCTAAAATGTCTGTTTCAGCCGGATCTATACTCTGTCATACACCATTAACCCAGAAACAAGTTTAAACAAGCCAGAAATGAGTCATTACTTACCTACTTACCCAAAAACCGACGTACTCCAATGAGGGCCTAAACGCTGCCGGTTGAATGATCGGCAACTACAGATCGTCACGGCGCGAGGAAGACGGTAGTGCAACTGTCGTCTTCAACGGTCGGCAAAATCTGCCGTAACCAACGACGAAATGAAAGAGTTTCAACCCTAGGTTACGTTGAACCTTAGATTCGAATTTGCAGGCGAACGACGCGACGTCCGGACATGATTTCTTGGGGAGTTTTGATCGGGGGAAGGAGGCGGTTCAGATGGGATGGGCGGTGACCGGAACGAACGGACGGTGAGGGAGATTCGAACGGTGGCCAGTAGGGTTAGGTGAGGGAGAAAAAGTATTTAGGGATTTGGGTATTTTGGTTCGAATTAGGGTAAATTGAAAGGCCATATCAGATTTTATCAAAATTTTCTATAATTACTAGTTAAGGTTTAAGATTAAAAATGTGGAAGAATTATACCAAGAGCTCCCTAACTTAGATGGCTGGGCAACCAGCTATAATATGCATAGGGTGTGGGTTTGAATCCCAGAACACATATCCCCCCTCAAATGCATATTTTCCTTTTTTTTTACATAGGTGTTACACTTTTATAGAGTTAAAAAAATAAACAACCAATATACTAATAATAATTCTTAATATTATATAAAGAAAATACTTTAAATATTTTTTATGATACGATAAGGCATACAATTTAGATTGGCTTTGAAATCGATACAAGAATTAAACGTCAATGAAGCCTTGGCTTGATAGTAAGTAGGGGTGTTCATGGTTGGATAATCGTACTGTTTAATTTAAATGGTCAGTTAGTCGTTATAACAGTTATTAAATTTCGTTAATTATAATTTAACTATTAAAAACGATTAATCGCGAACAGTTAATCATTAAAACATGGTTACACGATGGTTCGGTTATAGGTTCAAAAAATAATGAAATTATCCCTTCTATAATTATTAAATTAAAATGTTCAAAAAATTACTTAAATAGAGAGATTATAAAGACTAACTCCATACTTTAAAAAAAGTATATACATACGGTAGAGTTTCAACACAACACAAACACACACAAGCTTCACAATAGTTTTAAGTTTTAAGTTTCAACAATGTTCAGCACATAGCAATACATCATCAAAGTTCAGGATACAAAAAGACACCATCAAAGTTTTAAACACAAATATTTAACTAACATGAAACAAACATAAAATAAATAAAACTTCCATGAATTAATACATCACAAGTCACAAAATAATTCAATAAATATATATAAACAATTTAATAATGGTTAACCTATATTTCTCAAAATTCATAATTGTAACCATTAACCATCATTTTTAGTGGTTCGGTTAATTGAAACTGTTCAGTCTTAATAGTTCAGTTAATTAACCTGTAAAATATAACGGTTATACCGGTTAATGGTTATGATTAATTATACACACCCCTAAATGTAAGGTTGAGATCTTACCATACAAGTTTAAGTCCTATCATCTATAAATTTATGCATACATAACTTCTATTTTAAACATTCGAATCTAATTACAAGATAATATTTTAATTCTATTTTATATTTGGACAAATTCACGCATATTTGCATACTACACTCTTCGAACGAGGGTCATCTCAGGGGAACATTCCACCCTTTACTACCGAAACGACTCAATGAGTTCAAAAAAACCATAAACTTTTTTAGTATTCTGTTCAATTACAAGGTCGTAACTTAGTCCAATTTCACATTTAGATAAACTCACACACACTTACTCTACATTGTTCGAACTCGAGTCACCTAAACAGATCAACATTATTTTTTACTATCAAGACAGCTAAATAGATTTAGTCGTACATAATTTATTGTTCACGTATCTTACCTATCTCATTATCTCACGTATTGAGATACTACATGAAGATAACATATTGCAGCAAATGAAAAAAGATAGGTGGCCGGATCGAACTAAATTGATTAAATCTCCTTTTTCTTCACCCCAAAGGTTGCTTCAATTATTTTGGTAACGTGGAGATTTGGAGTTTCTTTAATTAAATCGTACGTATATTTTTTTATTAATCAAATTTCATTTTTCTATAATTACTTCTATGAGTCAAAATTGTTGATTTTGATTTACTTCAGGGATAATATGCCTAAAAAATAAGCCGAGCAAAAAAAATCTAAAAATAATAGTTTAAATTATAATAAAAGTATAATTCAAGAGAAATATAAGTATAAGCGGATATTTATTAGACTTTATATATTCGAAATTTTAGAATAATAATATATCGCTTGGTTATAAATTTGCATAGTTTAAATTAAAATGAAAATGTAATTCAAGATAAATATAGAAAGTAATTTACATGAATATTTTTAGCGTCGATTTTGTCATGGGCGGAAACACATGTAATAAAGTAACCAAGACACCTTAAAATGTTTCGGAAATTTTTTCCTATCTAATTTGTGTATAAAAATACGATATCTCTTTTAATTAATATATATATATATATATATAATATCTCTTAAATAAATTTTTAACTCCGCCCATAAATTTTGTACTACAATAAATCATAAATGATACTTTTATCGATTTAAAAATTTCTCTAAACTCAGTGTTTTTTTTTATATATGCTATAAATTTGTTGAAATTTTGTCCAATTCAACTCTACTTTCAAACCCTTCAAAATTTTAAAAAACTTATAAAAAAACTTTTCAGAATATTTATAAGAATTAGTTAACGTCCATACTATTTTGTCAAAATCCAAAACTAATAAAAATGTTCAAGAGATTTAAAAGCTTCTTTCTCTAAAAGTGGTAAAATTGCATATTTTTGCTTCTTTTAGGGGGAATTATTGGCGTTGGAACCTAGTTTAAAAAAATATTTTCAACCATGAAGTTGATTAGTGTATTGTTTTTTTATCTGCTATCTACTATATTCGTTTTAGTTCGGTTCAGAAGAATTGGTTGAGATGAAAAAGGCTCTTATGATCATTTCTTGGTTAAATTTTTTTTGTAGATAAAAATAATATTTGATCAGATCGAGTTGAGTCAATAAATTTTTAGTTAGTCGAATGGTTGACTCTTATCTTATAATTCAATTTTTATTTAATTTTTTCGGAGTCAAGTTTATACATTTGATTAAGATGTTTGAGTTTCTATTAAAATTTAGTTGTAAATATTTATAATATTATATATGGTACTAATTGGTTCCAAATTAAACGATTTTATATAATCATATACGATATACATATATATATATCCTCATATTTTTTTATATGTTATATACATATATCAAGCAAAGTTAGGGATTCAGCTCAAACTTAAAAATTAATTCATTAATTAATAAAAAATTGATGTATTCGATTCTTATTTTATAAGTCAAATTTTATTTAAAAAATTTAAGTCAAATTTATAAAATTACGATTGCAGTCAAGTCGAGTCGAATTTTATTATTCTTACTTGCATGTCATCTTTCGCGTCTTCTTAAACCAACTTTAATAGAAAGAAACGAGTTTTTTTTAATATTATGATGTAATCATATAGTAGTATTTGTTACACTATTAATCGTTCACATCAAAATTTATTTACATCAATATTATTAAACACTTGATAATTCTACACGATTGGACAATATTAACTATTATTATATTTGTTAGAATAGGTAGACGGCAACATCCTTAATCACAGGTAAATAAATAAAATGCGCAGTAATCACAAACGAGTACGGGAAGAAATTATGAATCAATTAAAATATATGTTATTTATTTTAATCAATTTTATGGCAATTTAGGACTGAATATTAAACTCAAACCATTGTTATGGTTGTGAATAGGGGTGGTAATTAGTCTGACCGGCTCACAAGTTATTTGAGTTTGGTTCGGTTACGGTTAAAGTTCGACTTGAGTAACATCGGCTCAAGTAAGTTCAACTCGAGACCTTAACAAGTCAAGCTAAGTCGATCAAAGCTCGACACAAAAAACTCGTGAATAGGCTCAAAATAATTATATATATATATATATATATATATATGAAAAATTATTTTCATACACAAGCGGTTTAAAGTTTTTTTACACAAGCATAAATAATCTAAGGCTAAAATCCAAAATTGAAACTCCTAACCTTAAACCCCTAAATACTAAACCTTAAACACCTAACATTAAACCTTAAATTCCAACTATAAACCCTAAATTATATACCTTAGAACCTAAACCTCTAACCTTTAAACCTTAAAACAAAACCCTAAACTCATAAACTAACTCGTTTGTGAAAAACTAAAGTTTCCACCACAAGTGTATGAGATAATAATCCTATATATACACACACTCCATTTGCACTAAAGCAGTATGCTTAGCCAAAAAAGAAGCACTAAAGCAAATTAGACAATGTAATGTTGTTGCAGGTTTGCCACTTAGAGGAGTCACAAGTCGAGTCGAGCTGACTCAAACTGTTTACTTCGAGCTTAAACCTAAAATTTTGAGTACAACGAGCTTCGAGCTCAAGCCGAACCCACCAATACAATTTTCGAGCCGAGCCTGCCCAGGCTCGAGCTCATCTCCGCTCGTTATCACCCTAGTTGTGAAAATAATATATTAATCAATTACAGTCGGACAATTATCAATCAAGCTATTGATATGGTATTTATATCCAATACACTAACGGCGAAAATTTTTAGTTTCCACAAGCGCCTTAATTTTTGGGTTTAGGGACTTAGTTTAGGGTGTACGGTTTAGGGTTTAGGTGTAGGTGTTTAGAATTTAGGGGTTATGATTAGGATTTAGTGTTTAGAGGTTAGGGTTTATCGTAATATGGCGAGGATTTAGATTTTAACATATAAACCTTAAATTCTAACCCTAAACCCTAAATTTTATTCACAATCCCTAATTTCTGAACTACTAAACCTAAACCCGACACCCTAAATTAAGTCCCTAAACCCTAAAATTAAGGCGCTTGTAGAAACTAGAAGTTTTCACCGCTAGTGTGTCAAATAATTATCCTTGATATGGTGATGATTGATTTTTTCTTTATTTTCGAATTGTAATTCATATTAGATTTTAGTTTAAATTTTAAATAATTGAATTCATACAAAATGGAGCAATATAAAAATTCTTGACCACTCAGTCAAATAAAATTTTTTAAATTAGTAATATATTTGAATTAATTAATTTACTAAATTTGTGTATTATGATATTGAATAGAAGGAATAATCTCAATTATAAAGGATAGTGCATTCCACATACGTGATTTGGATTTGAACAATTTAATCTATAGATATACGTGAATTTAATCCGAATTTAAAATCAAACACATTTACGATCTTGTACCCAAAAGAGAATTATAAAAAAAACGTGTCAGATTAGTAAAATAATTGTGTGTCAATGGATATGATTTATAATTGTCGGTACAAATTGTTATAGATAGGTACAATTCATAATTGTTCTCAGATTTAAGCACAATTCAAAATTGGACTTTGTTAGTATTGTTTTGATTTTAAATATATATATATATATACACGTATATATTCATAAAGTTCATACTAATCTAATACCAAATGGATCTCAATTTAATTAATATTATTGTTGTTGTAACATTTATATATTGTATAAAAAATATTTACTGATAATTATTTATCATAAGAACTATAATTGTAAATACATTTAATTGATTAACTAATTTTGGAGCTTTCTTGAAACTTTGACAATGAGATTCTATGAGATGTATTTTAAATGAGTTATAAGTACAAGTATAAATATTTACTGTATTACTGCTCGGGACGTATGCTCCGGTGACATAATATGGTATAAAACAGTTTTAGTCCATAAAATGGACGAAAGATGGTGATATAATATGATATAAAACAGTTTTAGTCCATAAAACTTATATATTCTACCGATTTAGTTTTACTTTAAATTTTTTTAATAAATGTAACCATTCATGTTCAAAATTTTTATCAAACTAGTCTTTGTTCTTCTCCTATAAATATTTTGTTAATTTTATGTTGTAATTATTCAATTATTACTTTGATCTGATTGACTCGTTTAATTTGACAATATTATAAAAAAATAAATGAATTAAATTTATTAAATTATTTAAAATTAAAATTAAATTAACCAATTTATATGTCAAAGACTAAAATTATTATTCTATCGTGTCACGTAAAGCTCTGTTACGTGCGTAGGTTAATATTAAATTTTACAAAAAAAATGTACATTTGAAACGCACAAACATGGCGTTTAGTTTAAGCGTGTACTTTTCTTGCTGCCCAAAGTAGATCGACGCCTTTGTCGCTACTTTCCAATTTGCATTTAATTATCTTTGAAATTATAAACTAAGCATGTTTGATAAAGAATGCCAAAATGTGTAACTAATAACATTAATTAGGTTTAATAACATTAATTAGGTTTAATAACCCCTTCTAGTATTTGCACAAAATATTTATTTTCAAATCCACTATTTTCTAATTTAATTTACGTAGATGCATGAGATTTTTTTTGATAAATCATAATTCTAAATTTAATCTTATTTAGAGAGAAGAGGAAGGAAAGACTCTAGGGGACTTAAGGGAAGTGCTCCTAGTGAGTCTAAAACCCATGATCTAAGAGAATATGAGAAAACAAAGATGAACAGTTTGACCATCCGACCGAACGTGCTTGCTCTATATGCATGAGATTTCGTGTGATTTGATTAAATAACCTTCATACAAAAGAGAATAGAAGTCCTTAATTATCAGTTGATTTAGCAGGATAATGCTTTGAAGTCCTTCAAACAAGGCTAATGATTTAAATCATGATGTTCTAAATGGATCAGAGAAATAAGGGGATCGTCTCCCATAATAAACTCTATATGCATTAATTGAATGATTTTAATTAACATGTAAATAATAATCATAATTTGAACAAAAAATTGTTATCGTACAAACGATCTTTATTATCGTCTAATTTTTTAACAAAAAATTAAAGATAAATTATTTTACGTTATTAACAATAATTTAAAAAAAGAGTACACATGATAATAGTTTACTTGTATGAATTTTCTCAACTTATAAAATCATACTCATTGATAAAAAAAATAATTTGATCTAGTGAGAAGAGGTGTTAGGTCCCTTAATTTATATCAGAGATTCAAATTTTAGCGCTATGAATGAAAATAATTGAATTGGGAGAGTCATCACGTATTAAACCTCCGTAAAATTCGATCCAAATTAATCGATCGATGAATCAAACATTAACGATTAAATTAAAAAAAATAAATGATCACACATTGAAAATCTTATAAAAAGAACAGAATATATTCTAAAGGAATATCTTTATGAAAAATTTGTCAATACTTTATCTACGTTGGAAAAGATGAGTATATTTCTTGGAAGTTACTTCCCCATTGTGATTTTTTTTTTGTTCAAGCCATTGTGATTACTATTTTGTACTTTGTAATTGTAAGTTAGCTTTACCTAAAACTGTTAAATTAAAACTACCAATGTGATTAGTTGAAAAGTAATTGATAGGTCCGTTGATATATATTAATTATATATAAATTATGAGAACTATATAAATAGAGGTGAGTATTTGATTCAATCGAGTTGAGTTGAAAATTTCAAGTTAATCCAGTTAAAAAGTTTTGTTTTATAATTCAAATTTTATATGATCTTTTTTTCGAGTCGGTTTTTTCACACTGAGCCGAATTGAAAGTTTCGACTTTTTTTATTAGAGTCTAGCTTTGCTTACCCCTACTTGATAGAATGTATTATTTTTTTAGCACCCTAATTCAATTAGAAGGTAATATCTTAGTTCGATTGTAAGTTTAGACAAAACTCATGTACACTTGGAGAGTATTAAAAACTACTTGATTGAATTTTTTTAAAACATATTTTTACCATTTTATAATAAATTTGAAGTAATAGAAAGTAAAAAAATAAAACTAATTGAAAAAAGTTAATAAATAATAAATTTAGTCAGAGGGAGAGAGTATTATCTTTTTTAGCATCTCAATTTAATTATAGAATAATATTTTATTTCAATATTAAATTTCGATAAAATCACGTACACTAAATATTTTTTTGTTGGAACTGAATCATCTAAGAACAATTTCATTAATTACCAATAGATCACTCTATGAGTTCGATAGACTCTATTATAAGGTTAAAATATAAAATAAGTGCTAAAACTATGTCTCTTTTTTGTTATAAGTGCCTAAAGTATTTTTTTGTTGAAATTCGTGCATAAAATTTTACTTTTAGCTTATTTTAAAGTCAACTGAGGTACGTATTTCAAGCAAAAATAAAATTTTAGATACATATTTCAGCCAAGAAATATTTTAGGCACATATTTTAGCTAAAAATGAAATTTTATGTACCTATTTTAGTAAAAAAATATTTTAGATACTTATTATAAAAAATATAATTTAAGTATTTATTTTGTAGTAAAGCCCTATTATAATTATAAAGGTAGCATCAAAGAGTGATATTTTAATGGATAAGTCTACTATGCTCTACAAACACCGCTGAACACCACTAACGATGAATACCGCTGAACACCATTAAATTAATTTATAAATATTAAAAATTTAAAGGACTCAACGTATAATTATAAATTATTTAAAATAAAATTTTAATTAAATTATTTTCATATATATTATATATTTTATTTTTTTTAAATAATTGAATTAGATACCAACTTTAGTCAATTGAAAAAAATAAAAAACCCTAAACCTTAAACTCAAAACCATACACCCTAAACCCAAACTCTAAATCTTAAACCATAAATCCTAAACTCAAAACCATAAACCCTTCACCCTAAACCATAAACCTAAAACTCAAAATCATAAACCCTAAATCATAAACCCTAAACCCAAAACCCAAAATCCAATATTTGAATTTAGAGTTTAGTGTTTATAGTTTAGGGTTTGGAGTTTTGAAATTGACTAAGGTTGATATTTGATCTAATTATTTTAAAAAAATTAAAATATAATATATATATATATAATAATTTAATTGAAATTTTATTTTAAATAATTTATAATTATATGTTGAGTCATTAAAATTTTTAATCTTTATAAATTAATTTTTAATCTCTATTTTAATAGTTATATCAAATCAAAATACCGATTCCTTTTAAATAAAAAAACTAACGGCGAATAAAGCGGGGGCGTTTCCAAGATGACATGAGGGGTATTTTCGTCAAAACAATTGAAATCATTAAAAATTTTAAAAATAAAAAAATTAACTTTTAAATAAATACTCAAATTATATATTTTTTAATTAAATATTTAAATTGTTTTTTAGACTAAATATATACTTAATATTTTATTTCGTTATTTATTTAAAATTTTCTCTTAATTCTTATAGTTAAAGTGCACCTATTTACTTATTAAGCCAAATTAAAAATTTCGTGTTAGATATTTCTGAGAAGCAGAAGGTATAATCTGCGAAATCAACCGGTATACGGCTCTTTGTTAACTGGAAGAGATAAAACCAACCAGGACACGCCACGTAGAGGAAAGAGAAATAGGGAACTAGTGGTGTGAAATTATGGAAATAGGTCCATCCATCCGACGAGGGAAAGCTGAAAACAAAAAATCTTAAATACCAGGCCTTGAGTTCCTCACAAAGGGCACCCGGCCACCAGAAATCAAAAGAGGCCGTATTTGGAAACCAGAAGGGCCAAGGAAAACGAATATTTAAAGATAGATTTTAGTTTCTATCTGCGTTTTCAGGTACTTCAATTTCTCTCCATTTCCCCCGTTTTTCCTGTTAGTTTTCCCTTATTTTTGATGTTCTTTTGCTTGTTAGCTGTATTTGATTTTTTTTTTATTTTTTTAGATCTCTGGCGTTTTGAAGCTCAGATTTGAAAGTTTTTGTTAAGTTTTCTTTGTTTTTTTCGACGTTTTTGTCTCTCTGAGTTTGGATCTGAAGTTGTAGTGTTGAACAATGAACACCTTAATTATCGGATCTTACTCCGTTTTTAAATTTTGATTTAAGCTGCCGCCTGCCGATTGCCGGTACTTTTAAGCCGTAGATCTTCCATGTCCTCTCTCTGTTTTATATTTCTTGTTTCCTTCTCTTTATGCTATGTAATACATGTATATGTATTCATGCATGCATGATTTTGATTAGAGATTGTAAGATATTTTGTTACTGTGATGAATGAAGAATCGTGTCTGCTTTCTTGTTATTTTGTTCTTCAATGGAAGATAGAATCAGATGCTAGCTAATGGAATCACTCTCAGCTTGTTGACACCGAGTCAAGGTTTAAGGCGCCTTCTTGGTTTTTAGGGTTCGGCGGCCTTAATTGAATTCTCCTTTGCAGTTTTTTCTCTGTATTTTAATATTAAAAACTATAAGATTTCTCTAATTTCAATTTGAATGTGGGCTGCACATGAATTTCTTTTCATTCACAAAACAACACAAATTAACATTAAATTAGCGAACAAAGTAGTGGCGATTTGTCAGTCGATACGAATTTTATAGATTTATTCGATTTTATTTAGTTTGATTAAGCTTAATATGGGAACAAGTGATAGATACGCTGTTATGGGTAGGAAATGAAAGCGATTTGTGACACTTCCGATTTATGGAAATCATTCATTCATCATCTATCATCACGTGATGACCAATTGATTTTTATAGCTTTTCGTGTCGTTCAGTCCGTGACAAGGCTGTCACGTGATATTTTTTTTTTCTAGCCTGTTGGTGCTGATTTGGTTGGTGTGGGATCTACATTTATTCAATTTCCTAATAGTCTTTGTTTATTATTTGATGTATTTTTTTAGTCAAAAAAATTATTTGATGTATTTAGTTGAACCCTTCATGTAAGAAAAAGTTTTAATCACGTGGCAACACGGTTGAACCCCACGGGTATGTTTTAGTTTTTGCACATATGATAGTTTCATGGGCTAGGCTATTGTTCTAACGTTACAATAACCTAGAAAAAGAAAAAAAAAAGTGTAAATAATGTTTTTATAACCACCGGTAGTCAACCATTGCAAGTGTTAATAATGATTTTTTTTAGTTCGGTACGTATTAAATATTTTCAAATTAACTTAACAATCGAGAAGGACGATTCTTGAATGGGTTAAACAGGTTGGCTGGTATGGACCAGGTTAGTGGGAATTGTATGATAATAAACAATATGCTTAAGCTTTCAGTATGTCAACAATTTTAAGGGAGTAACTTAATATTAATGCTGAGCGTTGCGTGTAAATTTAGAAAGGTAAAGTCAATAAAGTGGAAAATTAAGCTTGTATATTCGTATGGTAGGGCTTTCAATTCATTGGTTACTTTTACTATACTTTTCTTGGTTACAGACGGGTCATTGGTTGCTCCTTTATGTTGGAGGATTAGTCGTATTAGTACCATTCCTGAAAATATCTCGTTAACGCATCTTTCACTAGTGGCCACTTATTTTCATCTATAGATTATTCCTTTATTCACATGTTCACCACTCAACTTGTCTGCCGAAATGTTTCATCTTTTATTTTATATTAACATTTAAATATGCCTGTCTTTCTGTGCAGTGGCAGACTGCCATGGTTTTTTGCCCGTCTGTTAGACTGTTTAAAGTGGTAGCCCTTGCATTGCAAGTTGATTGATAAGTTTGGCCTTATTGCTTTTATGCTTCAATCCGTAGAATGTATAGTCCACTAGGAATCTTGTGTTGGATGCTTAGATTGAATTATAAAAAAAAACATTTTTGAGGTGTCAAATTGTAATTTTATCAATGTTTTAACAAATTATAACTACTATATTTAAGTAGGTGTGATAGAAGGGGCCTAGCTGTTTAATAAAAAAAAGAAATCCCAAATCTTTGATGTTAAAGATGAAAATCTAGTTTAATAATACTTTCCTAGTTTATGTCAAGAATGACTATTCTGTTGACCCCTAATGTTTTTTTTTTGTTTGGGTTTCATGTTACTTGGATTTGGATATGAATATTTAATTACATGTTTGTATTTAATTTAAATATAATTAGATGTTTTTGAGATTATGTTTGGAACAATCTGCTGTTATATTTGATTGATATATAAACATCAATCTGTCTTTGGTCTTTTAACCATTTTGCCGTCTTTGATCTTTCTCTAGGTTGTGGAACAATGGGTGCAGGTGGCAGAATGTCGGTTCCTCCATCTCAAAGGAAGCCAGAATCTGGCTCAATGAAGAGAGTCCCAATATCCAAACCACCCTTCACTCTCAGTGAAATCAAAAAAGCCATCCCCCCACACTGTTTCAAGCGCTCACTTGTCCGTTCATTCTCCTATCTCATTTACGACATGATCTTAATCTCTATCTTCTATTATATAGCCACCACTTACATCCACTACCTTCCACAACCCCTTTCTTTCGTTGCCTGGGCCGTTTACTGGGCTGTCCAAGGCTCGGTCATGACCGGTGTTTGGGTCATCGCCCATGAGTGTGGTCATCACGCTTTCAGCGACTACCAATGGGTTGATGACACGGTTGGACTCATCTTCCACTCGGCCCTACTTGTGCCGTACTTCTCGTGGAAATACAGCCACCGTCGTCACCATTCCAACACCGGTTCTCTTGAACGTGATGAAGTGTTCGTCCCGAAGAAACGTAGCTCCATTAGATGGTGGGCGAAATACCTCAACAATCCGCCGGGTCGTTTCTTCTCCGTCACTATCCAACTCACCATTGGCTGGCCTCTTTACTTAATGTTTAACGTAGCAGGTAGGCCTTATGATGGATTCGCATGCCACTACAATCCTTACGGCCCTATTTACAACGACCGCGAACGGCTGCAAATCTACGTATCTGACGTTGGCGTCCTTGCTGTCACCTATGGGCTATACCGTCTTGTCTTGGCCAAAGGATTGGCTTGGCTTGTTTGTGTTTATGGTGTCCCATTGCTCATTGTCAATGCCTTCCTTGTCATGATCACTTACTTGCAGCACACTCACCCAGCATTGCCGCACTACGACTCGTCGGAGTGGGACTGGTTACGGGGAGCACTCGCGACGGTGGACCGTGACTACGGGATATTGAACAAGGTCTTCCACAACATAACCGACACTCACGTGGCTCACCATTTGTTCTCGACGATGCCGCATTACCATGCAATGGAGGCAACCAAGGCAATCAAGCCAATATTGGGAGAGTATTATTCGTTTGATGGTACACCGGTTTACAAGGCGATATTTAGAGAGGCAAAGGAGTGTATTTTCGTGGAACCAGACGAAGGGGAGCGGAGCAGCAAAGGTGTATATTGGTTCAGGAACAGGCTTTAAATTAGCGATGCGGTTGCCTTTGGCGGTTTCGCTTGTGTAGAATGGTGTTATTAGTTTGTTATGTTACCGTTAAGGATTTGCGGTTTTGCCGTTTGCTTGACTTCATTTTACCTGTGTTTTGAATGTGAACATTTTGAGCCTTTTCCTTGCATTGTCCTCATCATTGACCTTGTTGAACGCTAAAAAAAACTGGCTCAAGCTTTCAACTTTACTTGCTCTCGTAGTTGATCTGAATTCAAATAATAAAACATTTGAGTTTAGTTTATTTAAGTTCGAGTTATAAAAATTTGAGTTTGATCAAATTCCATATTTAAAATCC
Source organism: Hibiscus mutabilis (assembly GCA_019671005.1). Lineage (NCBI taxonomy): Eukaryota > Viridiplantae > Streptophyta > Magnoliopsida > Malvales > Malvaceae > Hibiscus > Hibiscus mutabilis. Next base: position 39,309,101 of record CM033750.1, on the reverse strand, counting down.
AAAACCTGATTGATTAAATTTGAACAGTCTGAATGTGTTCGGATTGGTTTCATTTGACTGAAGTTCATGTATATTTTAATGTTTCAATTCAAACCCAATCAATTGCGGTTTAAATTGAACACAATCAGCAGAAAAGATTAATCAAACTATAATACTAAAAAAACATATATATTAAACCAACACAAATACAAGATAATCTTAAGAGGCATAGCATACCACTTTCATTCTTTTATGCAAATCCTTTAGAACTAAAAGGCCTCCATCAACGTGTGAGTGCAACATTTCCACAAATGAAGTTGAGAAACAGAGCAATGAATGAGCAACGATTCAAACATTACATCCCATGCTCATTGCATAGATGGATTTTTCGTGTCAACGAAACCGAACACCTTCAATCGTGTCAACGAGTCTCATCCTCAGAAGGTCGGAGTATCCAGGCGCAGATCACTTGAAGCAGATTATATGGTCCAAGAATTGAATTCATCTACTAATGTGCTCAATCTCCAGTTTATAACTATCCAACCTTAACCCGATCTATATTAATCGAACGATCTTCATTCGCCAATGATCCTTGCGGTTCGGTATCCAATTCCTAGGAGACGGGGTGTAATCACATGACGGAATCAAAGATGTGTGTGAGAATCGAACACCTTCGATTGCGTCGACGAGTCCCATCCTCAAAAGCCAGGTCAGAACATTCAGGTGCACTCTCCCTCGACGGACATCTAAAATCACTTGAAGTAGATTATATGGTCCAAGAATTGAATTCCTCTACTAATGTGCTCAATCTCGAGTTTAGAATTATCCAACCTTAACCCCAAACTCGATTAAGACATACATTAGCAAGTAAAGGACTTAAAATTCCACAATATCCACAAGAAGGTACCTTAGCAGCTTCTCAGGATAAACTTATTTGTTTATATTTATTTAATTTAACAAAAATGAATTTAAACGATTCACAAATAATTCATCTTATTAATTTACAACCAAATTTAAATAATAGTCACTGAACTTTTACTTTGATTATCTAAATCATAAATTTTTTATTACAATCACTAAATTTTAAATTTATTTTCATTATAATCACTGCCATTGGCTTCTATTAAGAAATGCCCAGTGATGGACCCATGATCGAGGGTTGGAGACAATACATAAATATTTAAAGTTAGGGGAACAAATTTATAATTTATCTATTTTTTTAAATTCATAAAATTAAAAGGTAAAAAAATTATTGCGTGGGGGTAAGAGCCCCTCCCAATAGCAACTTCAGTCCCTCAATTAGAATGCTGACGCATGTTAAAATCTTTTTCCAACTCCCCTAATTTTTTAAATTTACAACCCACCAATGTTAAAATTATGATGAATGAAGTGGTCATCAATTACTCCAACAATGAAAAAGATATGTTTTGTTAGAAGAATAATATAATTTAGTTTTAAATTGATTTAACGGTTAAAACAATGAATCAACTAAAATACTCATTCAAAACTAAAAATTAAAACTTTTTTGATCTGTCATTGTTAACTGTCGATCAATTCGAAACCAAATTATATTAATCTTCTTGCTATATAGATCCTTCCCACTATTGAGATTGACAGGTGACAACTTAGTCCATTAAAAATTCGGCCTTAGTGATAATTGTAAATTTGGAAAATTATGATTTTTTTAGGAAAGAAGATTTTAACATGCCAGGCCAACATTTTTAACGAAAATAGTCGTAATGAAAGATAATTAAAAATTTAGTGAAGGTAATAAAAGCAAATAAAATTTATAGTAATTTTAATGATTTTTTTTTTAAAATTTTGATGACTAAAATGAAAACACCTTCAATATTCAGTGACTGCTAATGTAGTTTACCTAATTTTGAAGAAGAAAAATCTTAAGCCTATGTGCACTGCAGTAACCTTGTATATACAATAGATTAATACAATACCTCATTTGACAGCTAATATAATCTCTACTAGTTTAGTCAAAAAATATATATATAATCTCTACTTGACCCCACACTTATAATTTCGCCACGTCATCATCTAATTCTCACTGTAATCATCATCACCGTTGATTAATACCCAAACATGGGTTATATAAAATGAGCACAAATGCAGAGAATCTTCTCTCCCTCTTTCTCCCCCTCCGACTTCCTTGAATTCTCTACAAAATTTCTTCTTAATTCCTATTTTTTTTATTACTTTTTTCTTCCCTCTGTTCTCTCTAAACAAGATGAAAGATAGCTGACCCAATCCATGGCGAGTCAAGCTGAACTCAGAAACAGCTCTCTCCATCGAACTCAGTGACTCAGAGCATTTGAAAAGCTCCGAGTTTGCTGGTCAAGATCGTCGGCTTTAAGGCCAGGTCTTTCTTTTTTATTCAATAAGTTATATTTTTACCATAATATTTCAATGTTTATATTCTATCGTATTTAAAGTCTTCTGGTTGATGACATAAAGCTAGGGGTTTTTCGTCCAATTCGGGAGGTGGTTAATTTGGGTTTTAGATCTGGGTTTCATGAAATTTGTGAAGAAATTAGGGTTTTACTTTTTGAGTTTGATGAATTTGTAATCAAGGAAGGGCTTTTGGATTTGGGTTTGATTAGGGTAAGTGAAAATCAAGGGGTTCTGATGAATTTCTTTTAGTTTTATGATTCTGTGATATGGGTTTCTAGGGTAAATTTAAGGTTTTTATATCTGGGTACCTTACATTTGTGAAGATTATAAGGAGGGTTAGAAATAAGGGTTTCTTGGAGAATTTGTGATGGGCGAGGAAACATCTGATACAATGAACCTTGATTTGAATCTGGGTCCGGCCCCTGAGACTGGGTCCGGATCGCTGTCGAATGAAGGTGTAAATTTGGATGATTTAGTTGATAGCCCGTTTGATAGGATCCGGGAAGCAGTTAGGCGGAGGCGATGGAGATGGCATCAGGTTCCAATTCCTGCAGCAACTCAGAGCCTCTCTGTGGAGTTCGATCAATATAGGGGGAATTCTGGCGGTGCGAATACGGTGCAGGCAGGTGAGGGCAGTGTTGCGGCCGAGGAGAGAATGAATGATGTGCCGAAAGCATGTGAAGCCACCAATGGGTTTTTGGAGGATGGGGCTTCAGAAGATAGGAAGGATGATATTGAGAAGGGTGTTAGCAATGATGGGAGTTTTTTTGACTGTAACATATGCTTGGATTTGTCCCGGGAACCTGTTGTAACTTGTTGCGGTCACCTGTTTTGTTGGTCGTGCCTCTACCGATGGTTGCATGTGCATTCGGATGCAAATGAATGCCCTGTCTGCAAAGGAGAGGTGACAATTAAAACTCTGACCCCAATATTCGGTCGTGGGAATATTATCTACGAGCCAGAAGATGACTCTGGTTTTAAGATCCCTCCTCGGCCCACTGGACGGCGAGTGGATAGTTGGAGGCAAACTATTCAACGGACTCCTCTAAATCTCCCTGTGGAGGAGATGATTCGGCGGATTGGAAGCAGATTTGATTTAGTTCGTGACCTTACTCCACCACGGGAGGCCAATGGTTCCCGGGGAACTGCAGAAAGAACTGATTTCATGCTTAACCGGATCATGACATCTCGCGAACTCCTGGGAGAGCAAAATGCGGTTGTGCCACTTGATGATGTTAACCTGACACCTAGCAGTACACCCAGTACCGATGTTATGCCCTCCCGGATTCATTCTTTGCACCTTCAACGACAATCATACTTGCGAAGAGCTGCAAGATTTACTTCTCTGTCGTCCACACTGAGGTCAGCAGAAAGGATGACTGAGGCAAATTTCCGAGGCAACTCGGTGGGAAGAAATCAGGAGCAGCCTCCAGCAGTCGTCGATGATAGAGACTCGTTCTCTAGCATTGCTGCTGTAATAAACTCGGAGAGTCAAATGGACACGGCCGCCGAGATAGATTCTGTGGTATCTCTTTCAGCTTCATCTTCTAGGAGAAGAAACGGCATTATGAGGGTTTCCGATGTCGACAGCGGCGACTCTCGTGCGCATAGGAGAAGACGACTGAACTAGGAACCTAGAAAGATTTCAGATCACATCCCGATGCCATGGAATGGAACTGCTCCATAATAGTTCATTTTTTAACCGCTTCGCATTTGATATTGCCTTTACATTTTAGAAAGATTTCTCAGCTTTTATTCTCAATCAGATATGGACTGAAATGTTATCATCCTTTCCTATGTTATCTTTGCCTTTTTAACGAAATTTATGAAATTCGAGGGTTAAGTTAATGATGAGAATGATATTAATGATTTTAGAAAATTAAGTTGATGGAATTTAAAAAATGAACAAATTATTTATTTGTGGTTCTGCATAAACAAAATTACTAAACCTATTATTTTTATTCCGAAACCGTTTAATCTTATGGGTGTTGAAATTGAGATCAACCTTCACCTTCTACATATTTATAAATAATTAAATATTATCATCGCTTCATTTTTCTAACTAAACCGGTTGATATATAAAATTTTTCTTACCAAATTCTCAATTGTATTATACTATTTTACACAAATCGGTTTATTAGTCACAGCTAATCAACATCTCCAAGTCAAAACGTAAACACTATATATATCTATTGCCTGCACTGCAATCTACATTAATTCTCATTGCCTCAACCATGGTGGCTGAGCTCCTCCTCAAACTCTCCTCCTCCGCCGCCTTCCTCTTCCTCCTCACGGTTCTCTCGTTAACTTCGTCCTTCGCCACCATCGAGCCAAAGCCAGTCTCTCGATACATCTCCCCATTGTCCCTGGGGATAAACAAAGCAGAGAAACTAAGCCACCTCCGTTTCTACTTCCACGACATCGTCGCCGGCGAAAACGCCACTGCTGTCCGATTCGTCGCCGTTCGGTGCGGTGGTGGCGATAGACGACCCATTGACGGTCAGCCCCGATATAGGGTCCAAACTTGTGGGAAGAGCGCAGGGGATTTTTGCTTTGACGTCGCAGACGGAAGCTAGCTTGCTAATGGTGTATAACTTTGCTTTCATGGAAGGGAAATATAATGGAAGCACGCTTACCGTTATGGGGCGGAACTCGGCGTTTTCTGCCGTCAGAGAGATGCCGGTGATCGGTTGCAGTGGGGTCTTCCGGTTTGCTCGTGGATATGTGGAAGCAAGGACTCGTACATTTGATCTCAAGACTGGCAACGCTGTTGTTGAATATAATGTTTATGTTTTGCATTATTAGTGATGTTTTAGAGGTATAAATATAATTTTAATTACTCATAAATTATAATATGATTCCTCCTCATCCCATCATATTTTAATGGGTAATCTTCAACGGAAGTCCCTTTTGTTTAAAGTTTATTATATTTTAATCACTTAATTTGAAAAAAAAATTATAATGGTCACTTATGTTTTTGATGTTTATCGTTTTGGTTACCCGACCATTAACCTCCGTTACCCAAATAACGGAAAACTGATATGGCGAATAAAAAATAAAAAAATACTACATTGGACAGCTGTTGTAATAACACGTCTTTGGTCAAACTAACCTACACTTTGACTCCTTCCCTCCATATAAAAACAACCTTGGTGACTTATATAACTCACATTTAATTCTTCTTTCGTCATATAACTCATATATTAAATTTTGTGTTTCGTGTCATAAATATGTGCTTAACCTAGTGGCAGAGGCTTTCCTCTACATCGAAGGGAATGTGGGTTTGATTCCCCCTAATTACATTTGTGTAATGCTTTGATTTTTCTCTCCAATAAAGTGGTAACACGTGTCACCACCTGATTGGAGGTTAGGTTTTAACGGCTAGTGGCTATATTGGAACTATATCAATAGTTGAATGGTCATTTTGACAAAATTAAAAGATCAATGGTCATTTCAACACCAATCCCAAAGATCGGTGGTCTCCCGTGTAGTTTACCCTATATTCTTTTTGTTGGCCCACTCGCAATTTTTTCCACAAATATATTTTAAATATCAATATACTTTTGGCTTAATATCAAAATAAGTGTCTAAACTATTTTGCTTTCCCTTTGTAAGTGCTTAACTTTTTTTACCTCTTTTAGGTGCTCAAACTATCATTTTTTGCCCTTTTAAGGTCAACTGAGACATCTGTTTGACCATAAAATGATAGTTTAAACATATACAAGGGACAAAAAATTTTAGGCACTTAAAAGAAAAAACGAGATAATTTAAAAACTTATTTTAAAATTGAGCTTATATTTGTTAACAAAACATTTTGTGACATTTTGGAGGTAGGAAATGTCATATATGTAGCTTTCACTAAGTAGCTTCATAGTTTGGCTTTACTCTCAATTTTATTTTGTCCTCTATTGTTTGTTCAATTTTGTGATTTTTTTATTCTACAAACAAGAACAAATCATTGACAATCTTATTAAATAACTGTATAAAGATCGAGTTATTATTGATTTTATCATAATTTAATTTTACAATGCAGATGAAATATTTTATATGAGAATTATATTTTTAAAATTCAATTAATAAAATGTCACTAGTGGATTGATAAAAAAATTAGTAAATTTGTTAATCATGTGTTCAATCTTTACCTAAACAATTTTAGTTCTAAGAAATAGAAAGGCATGTCTTTCTCCTTACTTTTGCACTTTATTAACTTTCATTCTTTGTTTTTATGCTCTATTACGAAGATTTGCTTTTCATTTTTAGTCAAAATGAACTCGTTTTATTCAAACTCATCTCTGAAGCAGGTGACTCAGTCATTTGATTTTGTTTTTAGGATTTAAATGATACATGATATTGTTTTCTTGGTCTGAATTTATGGTTATAGAGGAAGAGAAAGAGATGAAAACATTTGTTGACGACATTGATGAGAGAAACAAACAAGAATATGATTATATACGGCTAAGTGATAGATATATAACAAGATTGCAAAGTGGCCTAGTGGCAAGGTACTATGTCACGTGGCTAGAGTTCCAACCAGCCCACTGTGCGGCCTTAGGCAATGTGACTCAAGATAAACGCCTAAGTAAGACTTTTCAACCCTCTCGGAAGATCAAACTTCTCAAGCACCGACAAACGCAAAGCGTTCTACGCGGAATCAGATCAAACGAGATGAGCGAAGAAGAACTTCAAAAGAACGCTTAAGAACAAAGAAAAGAACACAAGAACACTCAAAGGATTTAGAGTAAATGCCTTTGAGTGTTTTTGTGTTCTTTTCTCTGTTCTTTAGCATTCTTTCGAAGTTCTTCTTCGCTCATCTCGTTTGACCCGATTCCTCGTAGAACGCTTTGCGTTTGTCAGTGCTTGGGAAGTTTGATCTTTCGAGAGGGTTGAAAATGCTTACTTAGGCGTTTGTCTTGAGTCACATCGTCTAAGGCCGCACAGTGGGCTGGTTGGAACTCTAGCTACGTGACAGTTGGTATCATAGCTTTGTTCGAGCGACGTGAGCTAGTTCGAGGCACGAAACATCGAGTTGAGATGAGACCAAAGAAGGGAGGTCTTGGGATATAAATACGGTGGCGCTGCACATCCTATCAGACATGTCTTTTAGGAAGAGGGTAATGACCCCGTGACAAGAAGCCTACCAACCACCATGCCCAGGATCGAATTCCATTGCAACTAACTCAATTTTGACCAAAAATTAAAATGTTAGGGTTAAAATACTAAAAAAAAGTGTTAAAGTAACTAAATTGTCAAATATTGAGGTTTAATTTTGACTTTATGCCTTTTATATATATATTGTCTTTAATCGAGTGTTCTTCTTGGCAAAATCAATTGGTAGATCCACTTATATTTTTCCTAAGATCATATAAAATATGTTTGTTATATTATCATCATTATTGTTATTATTAATTAGATTTTAATAATTACAATAATTAGTTTAAGGTCTATTTTATTAAATTATTTAAAAATATAAAAAATAAAACATTTAAAATAATATGATTATAAGTTAGATTAAAACTGCCAAACTTGACCAGACACCCAAACTAATTTATTCGAAATAGACTCGAACACGATGATCCGAACTTGATCCAAAACCCGAAATAAATAGAACCGAACCGAAAATAAATGCGAACCAGTTTTAACCGAACCGAATAGACTCAAACCAATTTTCAACCGAACCGAATAGACCCAAACCGATTTCACCCGAACCGAAAGTAATCCGAACCGAAGTTAACCCGAAATAAAGAAAATATATTAAAATAAAGAAAGAAAGATTGGATGAGAATTCTCGCACAACTCACCAAAAAGTCAAATATACAAGCTATATAAAGTCATATATAGGGTAGAAAAACCTAACTCGGCCTAAAAACCTGACTAAAACCAATTGATCTCATAGTAACCCGATATTGACCTGAAACAAAATCAACCAAATCGAAAATAACATACCTGATAGTAACCAAATCGAAAGTCAACTGACCCGACCCAATACCCGAATCGAAGTCACAATAAACCCGAACTAAAATCGAATCAAACTTGAATCGACCTGACCCGAACTTAAATGAATGTAGCCAAACCCAAAATGACCCGAACCGAACGACCTGTTTGTCACCTCTAAGTTAGATGTATAATTGGTGTTGATTTTTTTTTTAATAGAATTGGTGTTGATTATTGAATACTAGATCAACGCTTTAACGTAACATTTGAGCATAGATCATTACAATTAGAAATAACAATCCTAGTTGTGTGTATCTTTAGAGTCAGTTTTAAATAACTAAAGATGTACAAGAAACGCAAAAGAATACTTAGTCCCAAAAATTCCAATGTTCATAAATATTCCAACATGCTCAATACCAAAATCATTAAAAATCCGGATTCGATTGGTAGATCGAATTCTGAATTTTAATAAAAATATCAATTAATTTCTTTAACAAAACATCAAATCAAACTCACATAAAATAATCCAATGAAAAGCAATTATATACTAAGGACAGAATTATTAAGAGAACATGAGGGCTCATGGTTCCAATTTTTTTCTTTCTAATATCAATATAATCAATGTTAATTTAAATATTTGTCAAATTAATTTTGGTGTGATCTTATAGTAGTATTTGTTTACTTTTTAACCCTTTGATAAGGTACACACACCTTACGAACAAATTATTCGAACTCAATTCTTTTAAGAATAGGAGCATTTCTTTTTTCCATCGAAACTACTCAGAGTATTCAATAATAAAATAGTAATAATTTTTTGAGTTAGTTCTCAATCAAATTGAAGGAGGATCGTTTCTAACAATGTAACGTGACAGCCTTGACCTTTGGAATTTATGCTTGCACATTATTGTATTTTTCTCCTTATCTATATAATATTAAAATCAATTTAGTTTTCATCGATTATACTAAAACAATGTTACTTTTATATTTGGTAGGAGATGACGGAACTTAATATTATTTATTGATAGAATTATTTAAATTTTTTAAAGTTAGTGGGGGAGCTATTTTTTCCTATCAAGTTGACTCGAGCCTCTAATCTTATTTAAGAAATATCAAACTTTTTATAACTCGACTCAACATACATCGATAAGTATTTAACTCACGTAGGTGTCTCATCTATTGGCATGGGAATATGGGTTTGAACCTCTCAATTTCTTCTTTGTCGATAGAATTTGGAAGCGAGAAATTCTAAAGTTTTGCATTTCTATTACTATAACTTTTTTGGTCATAAAAACAAATATTTTTAAATTTAAAAATGTCATTAATATTCTATTTTTAATACCCATTTTTGTACTTGGATGGTGTAGTTTGGGGTGCTGCTGGTTCGGATCACTAGCGAGTGTGAGCTTTGTGCTTGGATGAGTGCGTGTGCGTTTTGTGTACTATGTGCTTGGGTGAGTGCGTCTTGTGTGGGGGGCTCTGGTTGTTTGTGGGAGGTGGTAGTCTGGCCTTGTAGGTATAGTATTCACGTTGGGAGGGCGTGTGTTATGTATGTTTTTGTTTTTTTATATCGACATGGTTTACTCTTCTCCTCTATTTAAGTTTAGGGCAGTTTTTAACGAGGCATACGTTTGATTTTGTATGTTTTTCACATCTATGAAAGCATACTTTATAAAAAAACCCCATATTTTCACTTGTAAACAAAATAATTTCACCTATTCAAAGAAGCATAATTTAGATAATTATTTACTACATTTTTCATATTTTCTTAATGTTATTGTTTGAGTTTAGTGTCAGATACAATGATTATATTAAGAGAATATATTTTATGTACTGGTGGTGGAGAATTTATTTTCATAAGCGGGTCTAGTTTATTGTTTAGGGTGTAAGATTAGGATTACAGATTTAGATTTTATATTATGGAGTTTAAATAGGGATAATTGTGTAAAAAAGATTATGTTGTTTGTGCATCAAATATTAACTCCAATAACAATAATAATATTTTTTGAATAACAATAATAAATAATTTTTATAATTAAATAAATCAAATAGAAAACATAATTACTCTTCATTTTTACTCAACAATGATAGAAATATCAAAATTAAAAATGAAATCATTAATAATAAACTCATACGAACCATAAGATACAAATCACAAAAGAAACTCGAATTTCTAAGTATTAAATTTAAAATCATTAATAATAAGAGTTTCAACTTAAATATTAAATCATAAAGCTATTCAAAAAAAAAATTAAATCATAAAGAATCTAATGTTTTGTAATATTAATATAATTCTATTTTTAATATTTTCTTTGAGAAAATGGAGAAGGAAGAGGACTTATGCCAACCCACACTATGAATATAACTAAAGTTGAGCAACAAAAATTGACTAATTGAAAATTGATCTGATCGATAGCGTTTGAATGATATATTGTTTATACGTAAAAAATTGTGGTTACTCAAATTGAACTGAATTTAGTTTATAATTAATTTTAATTGTTTATAATGTTAAAATAAATATTTTATATTTAAAAATATACGTGAATTATTAATTATTTTTATTTACTTAAACATTTAATTTTTTTAATAAATGTTTATAAAAAAATTTAAAACTTTACCAAATAATATTTAAAAATCATAAAAATAAAAAATAAAAAAATAACTAATCCGAAAATTAATAGACTATTCAATAAATTTTAAAATCGAACCGAACAATATTCGCTTTAAAAAAACAATTGAAAGTCAAAGGATCATTTGAACAAAAAAAGTCAAAGAATAATATTATTAATAATAAAAATGTTTGGTGTGAAAGAAGCAATATTTGGGTGTATCAGTTTCAACGTTGACCTTATAGTTCAATAATACAAATATGCATAATAATATTATTAATAAATTTTCAAAAGTGGGTAAATATAGCCAATAGCTAACAACTCTCACATTTTTTTAATAATATTACTTAGATAATGTGATATATTCAAAGTTCAAACGAGCTTGAAAAGAAAATAAAAATCTTTTGAGTATCACTCTTAAAAAAATATTATTTTTTACAATCATCGAGATTGGACTCATCGACATATTAATTCAAATAAAATATAATAAAAAATTATTAAGAGAACGACTCTCCTACTCTACTTTACTTCATTAATAACATCATAAATCCTTGATTTTACTTAAAAGACCGAACACGTCATGTATTAAACCAACTAACAGTTGATGTAAAAATTAGTTAATATATATATTTTTGTTAAATTGTATTTAATATATATTATAAACTGCCAATAAATTTTAAAATGACACCTTGTTAACAAAGTAAAACTAGAATTATCGAGTTGTAAAAAAATTAATGAAATTATTTTAATTCAAACATATATTAATTATAAATTCCGTCATCTTCTTTTATCTTTTAAGAATTTTTTTAAGTGTATAGATAACTCATAAAACATCAAATTAATAAATATGTAACCATATAAATAGTGTGTACAATAAGCTTATTAGGTCAATAAAATTAAATATTATGCAAAGTGCATGAACATTTCATTAACAATATAAAATTAAATACATATTTATCCACAATCACCCATAAATTAATTGATTAGACTATGATGCAGTACCGTCCTTGTTCACACTTAGGATCAAAGTATCCTCTTTAAAAAATACAACGATAACTAAATATTATATAATATAATATACAAAAAAATTTAGAATTTAAGGTTTAATATTTAGATTTTGGTTATTTAAAATTTAGGGTTTTAATTAGAGTTAAAAGTTTGAAATTTATGGTTTTATGTTTTAATATTTATTTATTGTATTAAATTTTAAAATTTAAATTTTAAATAAATATGGTTTTACAAACTAAAGTCTTATAAAACTTGTGTATAAAAAAGTTACTCATAAAAATAAGATAATTATTTGATAAATATGGTGTGTACACTAAATTTTATATAATTCTATCTATTTGAACTCTAAATTAGAGTTTGGATCATCTTCAATCTCGAGGGTAAGAGCATAATCAAATTCAAAAATCCTAATCTATATATCTAAATTCTAATATTAAATTCTAAATATGACAACTGACATTCATATTAAAAAAATATTATAATTTTTTTTATAAAATTTGTATATTAATTTCTCGTAATATTAAATACCAATACAATAAAATATTATAAAAGCAATAAAAATAATACTATAAGTAAACAAGTGATATTAGTGGCAAAATGTGAGATGTTTTCTTTAGGTGATTCAAGTTCAAATATCGTAGTCTGTAATGTAAGTATACGTGAATTTATCCATATATAAAATTGAACTAAGATATAAACTTGTAATAGGATTAAAATACAAAAAAAGTTAAACAGGTACTTATTTTTAAAATATTTTAATATTTATTTTATAATTTTTTTCTATCTCAATAATATCCCTTAGAGATATCCACCATTTGTTGAACTCTTGCTTTGTTCTTTTAACCCTAGGTGTAGTTGTTAACCTTTTTAACCATTTTCTTTTTCTCTTTCTCTCTCTTTCTCTTCCAACGTTCGCTCTCCGTTTTTTCTCGCTCTTTCCCTTTCATTATAAAACCATTGTTTCCCTTCTCTCTCTCGTTCCCAACAACTGGTTTTTCTTTGTCTGTTCTTCAAAATCAAATCGATTCCCGTTTCTAACTGTTAAGAATCTCCATTTTTAATCCTTTAACTATCTTATTTTTTTTATTCAAGAACCCCAGATTGTCTCTTTCTTCCTTTCGTTTTTGTGTTTATATTACAGAAGATCCAGAGAGAAAACATATTATATTTCTGGGTTTCTTTCTTTTTCTGTAAACAGTTAAAGGAAATTAAGTTTTTCTTCTTCTTTTCTGGGTTTTTTTTAAATGGTGGTGAAGATGATGCAGTGGCGACCATGGCCGCCACTGGTTTCGAAGAAGTACGAGGTGAAGTTAATCGTAAGGAGGCTGGAAGAGTGGGATCCGGTCAGGGAAGGCGCAGAGAAGCCGGGGAAATTAACGGTGGAGATTCGTTGGAAAGGTCCAAAGGCTTCCCTCAGTTCTTTGAGGCGAACGGTGAAGAGGAATTTCACGAAAGAAGTCGACGGCGTTGACTCCAACGACGTCGTTTTGTGGGACGAGGAGTTTCAAACCCTTTGTAGCTTGTCGGCTTATAAAGACAATGTCTTTCATCCCTGGGAGATCGCTTTCTCTGTCCTGAATGTAAGTTTTTTTAGAAAATTATATATATGTATATGTATGTATATATTTGAGAATTTCTGGGTTTTGGGGATTTCAAGTTTATTGTATTTTCTGTGAATTTCTTCATGTCTATGAACTTTGTTGTTATATTTATCTATATCTTTGAATTTTCCCATGTCTGTTATTTTGGTTGTTTGATTGGTCTGAAATTTTGAATGAAGATTCTTATGTTCTGTAAGAATGAATGACATTTAATTTATTTAGAATCATTTCTACTGTTAAATTAGATTGGTTGTTTTTGTTTCTTTATGACAGTTGACTGTTGAAAATTTGATAATTTCATTACATATTTGTTGGACCAATTGTGTTCTGTTTGAACTTTTTGAGTGGTGTAGCTTTGCATAATAATATGGTAGAACAACTAATCAGTGGAGGCTGAGGGGTTCTGGATTCTTGCCTGAAGGGCTTGTTTATCCTCCTCTTTTTATCGAGAAGTTAGCTCTTTAGCTCTTTGAACTGATTCGGTGATTTTTCTTGATGCAGGGGTTGAACCAGGGACCTAAGAACAAATTTCCTGTCATCGTGGGGACAGCATCGTTGAATCTCGCTGAATATGCTTCTTCTGCTGAACAGAAAGAGTTTGAGCTAAACATCCCACTCACGGTCTCCGCTGGTGCTGCTGAGCCTGGTCCGCAACTTTGCGTATGTGCCTTGGCTTGAACTATGTTTGATTCATTGATTTTGTTTAGGTTTTTATGTTTTCTAATTTTATGTTGTCATTGATCGTGTAGATATCACTTAGCCTGTTGGAACTACGAACGCCTCAAGAAACCACTGAGCCGGTACAAAGAGCTTTAGTGCCTGTTGCATCACCTGTCCGGTCCGGAGAAACGGTCTCGATGGAAAAGGACGAGGTTTCTGCTATTAAAGCTGGTCTTAGAAAAGTGAAAATTTTTAAAGACTATGTTTCTACCAGGAGAGCTAAAAAAGCCTGTCGAGAGGACGAGGGCAGTGAAGGAAGGTGTTCGGACAGGAGTAATGATGGTGAGTATCCGTTGGATACGGATTCACTTGATGATTTTGAGGAAGGAGAATCGGATGAGGGAAAGGATGACTCTGTTATCCGCAAGTCATTTAGTTACGGTACTCTGGCATATGCAAATAATGCTGGAGGATCGTTTTATTCGAGCATGAAGATCAACGAGGAAGGTGAGGATTGGGTGTATTACAGCAATCGTAAATCTGATGTTGGCTCCTCAAACATCGAGGATTCTGCTGCATCAGTGTCGGAGCCATCTTTGCTGCCAAGTTCGAAGCGCAGCATTTTGCCTTGGAGAAAAAGGAAGCTGAGCTTCAGATCTCCGAAAGTTAAAGGGGAGCCATTGTTGAAGAAATCCTATGGAGAAGAAGGTGGGGATGACATTGATTTTGACCGCCGTCAACTTAGCTCTGATGAATCCTGTGCGTGTGGGGTAAGAATAATTTCTTGATTTTTAATTTAGTTTCAATTCACATTACATCTTTTGATCATTAATGCTCTTGCATCGGATTTTTAATCCTGAGTTTTGCCATGTTATATCATGATGTTCTTATGAATTCATGCAACTCTAAAGATGCATGTGTTTTTTATCTAATTCGGGATTTTTATGTCCTACATTCAAACACAATTCATTCTTTTATAAATTCTGGTAGTTTGAGTTAAAGCATATGAAGTTTTAAATCTACCATTTCTTTTGGCAGTGGCACAAGACGGATGAAGATTCATCTGCAAATCGTTCGTCGGTTTCTGAATTTGGGGATGATAATTTTGCTATCGGCAGTTGGGAACAAAAAGAAGTGGTAAGCCGTGATGGATTCATGAAGCTTCAAGCGCAAGTCTTCTTTGCTTCTATTGATCAACGGAGCGAAAGAGCAGCAGGTGAAAGTGCATGTACTGCCCTTGTTGCTGTCATTGCCGATTGGTTTCAGAATAACCGTGATCTGATGCCAATTAAGTCTCAATTCGATAGTTTGATCAGAGACGGCTCATTGGAATGGAGGAACCTATGTGAGAATGAAACCTACAGGGAGCGGTTTCCTGACAAACACTTTGATCTCGAGACGGTTCTCCAAGCTAAAATACGTCCTCTTAATGTAGTTCCAGGAAAGTCCTTTATCGGGTTTTTCCATCCAGAGGGAATGGATGAGGGAAAATTTGACTTTTTGGATGGTGCAATGTCTTTCGACAACATCTGGGATGAGGTTAGTCGTGCCAGTGAAGACCATCTTAAGAATGGTGAGCCACAGGTATACATCGTTAGTTGGAACGACCATTTTTTTATCCTTAAGGTCGAACCTGAAGCTTACTACATAATCGACACATTGGGAGAGAGGCTTTATGAGGGATGCGATCAAGCTTACATCTTGAAATTTGACAGAAATACCGTAATTCGCAAGCTACCAAATACGGCTAAATCATCAGATGATAAACCAACTGGTGATGAGAAGATAGCAACAGCTACGACCGAACTGAAAATTTCACAGGTTCAACAGGCCAAGGGGAAGGAGGACGGTTCTGTTGCAGGGTCTGCAGTAACCAAACCCGAGGAATCGGTAGAGAGTGAAGACAGTGAGGAGGTTGTTTGCCGAGGAAAGGAGTCTTGCAAGGAATACATAAAGAGGTTTTTGGCTGCTATACCTATAAGGGAATTGCAGGCAGATATCAAGAAGGGTTTAATGGCATCAACACCATTACATCACCGACTACAGATCGAATTCCACTATACCGAGTTCTTCCAACCACAACCCGAGACTTCTGCAACTCCAATGACAACCGCTACTCAAATGGCAAAAGCCGAACCTCTGTTGACCGAAGCCCCGTTAACTGAAGTTGCTGCATAGAGACTTACTGTAAATTCTAGGAAAAGTGTGATTTACCCTAGTTTTTTTTTCTCTTTTGCTATGAGTATCTTATGATGTGAATGCAGTAATTTAACAAAGAGGAACCCTTCTAGTTTTTTTGAGTAAAATGTGTCTTTTAACTATGTTATTCGGACTCGAGTATGAATGTTGAATATATTTTTCACAAGGACCTTTATCGAAATATACTCCTGTTTTAGCACAAGCTACTTTTGCAGCTTTGCTTGACTGATTGTAAAAATAATATGATTTCATGGGTTCCAATTTCCCATATTATTGCTGATGACAATTATGATTCTCTGACTAAAACCCCAGATTTTCTTCTCTTCTTTTTCCCTGTATCCTACAGAAAGGCAAAGCTGAACTTTCTCAAGGGTGGTGTATGGGGGCCGAGAAAAAGGAAAGATTCTTTAGACCATATGGTCCAATTACAGCAAAAAGGTAACTTTCTCCTAAAGTTGCTTCTTTCAACTTGTTTTCTCTGCCAAAACCTCATCACCATGTTGAATTATTATACCAAATGTTGAGCTAATTGGCTGGCTCTGCAGATTTTTACCCTTTTTGAGTCTGAATTATTCCATTGCTGTAGTTCAAACATTCATTTTCTGGTTTACGTTGTGTTTGGGGTTTAAGATCACGAGAACATATGAAGAATACGTGTGGGCTCGGATACGATAGTGTACATATACGGAAAAGAATCCTATATCGCTTTGTTCATGTTATGAATTGTATTTGGTCAAATTATGGCTTTGGTCTCTTTACTAAGTTTAAAATTGGGATTTAGTCCATGTATTTTAATTTGATATAATTTGATCACTTTTCTTTTATAACATCATTAGTTCAAAATTCAAAATAGTTTAACATGTCCAGTTAAAATGCTAATCCAAAATTTTCATCCGAAAACCCTTAATTTATTTGGTATAAAATATATAAGTATATACTAAGGAGGAAAAAATTAGTAAATTATTTCTAATAAAAAATATGATCAAATTGAAAGAATGTCCAAATAATGATGGTTAAATTTATTGATTTTTTTTCAATCATGACTAAATTGATTGAATGTGTAAATATAGAGATTAAATGTGTTATTATTCAAAATTTTGTAACTGTCACATCATCAATTTAACGACAGTTAACGACTCAATGATCATTTTATAATAAAAAATAAAGTTTAATGCTTATTATGTAACTTTTGAAAGTCTGGTGACTATTTTGTATTTTTTTGGAATGGTTTAGTGGTCATTTGTATATTTTACCCAAAATTTCTACACAACTCTTCTTATTAAAACTATACAATATAAAATCCGAAAAATCCGAAATTCTAAAACTTTAAATTTAAACAGTAAATCATACAATTTTAACACTAAACTTTAAACTAAATCTTAAACTCTAAAAGTGATACACTTTTCATACCATGCGTATCAAAATATTTTTCTTATAATAATTGATTTTAATTATAATTATTCGAATATTGTAGATGATGAGGATGAGATTGTAGTGATTTTAGACGGTTGACCCTTTTTGACTTGGATCATTGGAGTAATGCCGTGGGGGGTTTTACCTTTTTGCGCTTTGCCAAGAACAAACTAAAATACAACCATCGTCCTACATTTGATGATTGAAAATATTACAAAACATATGGGATTAAATTGTCTTTTATCACTAACCATGAAATATGTATTTTCAAGAGATTTTTAATCTGTCTTTAGTGTAAAATTAGCTGCTGCCTAGGATTTTTTTATGCCCGGTTCGGGTTTAGTTTTGAGTTCGGGTTTAATTTACCATTTTAATCGAGAAAATTGGTTTCTTTTAAGATGTTATGAATTTATTTTCGGTTTAAAATTTGCTTGTTTTGATAAAATCAGAGTTTTTGCACTTCAAGTATGAACTTTTTCAGATTTAGAATAGTATTTTTAAGAGATTCAATCGGTTTTGAATAATGGCAACTGGATTTCATCAATAAAAACAATGAAAGGAATTAGAATTAGAATTACAATTCACCAAGCATAGAAAGAAAAATGGGGACAATAGTTACAAAAAAATTCGTACATAAAACAAAAAAATTAAACCTAATAAGAAGAAAAATAAAACATTCCCTTGAGAATGACATCCACCATAAAAAGAACCCAGTAACCTCTATAAAAACTCTGTCATTGTTAAAAGAGACTCTTTACGAAATAATAAAGGAGTGGTGAGCGAATCAAACTATATGACAGGCTACTTCGCTACACAATTATGATTATTCGATAAACAACCTTTTACCAAAGAGGAGTTTGACTATACTTGACTACCGACAAACTAATCAGAAAACAAAAGTCGTGAGGGTCTTTGTGCGAGCACCAAAACAACAACAAAGGTATGCGAAAAACGTACCAAAAACTATAAAGAATGTGCCACAAAAGCGTAGAAAAACGTGTCATAAGGACTTATATTCTTATTTAAAATAAAAAAACAAATGACGTAATATAAAAACAACAAAAATAATAAATATCTGCGATCGACAACAACATTAATTGGGGTGACACCATCTTCCTTACAATCATCACTTTTTTTTTTATTATTTTGGATTCCTCTCAATGACTTTATCTACTTCTTAAGGAAGAGCCCATGTGCATGCCTTCTTTATTGCCCTACTTAATAATCATTTCAATCTCATCCATTGTAGACCATGACACAACATTCAAATTGTCAACCTCCCCCTTTAACATATCCTTTTCCGTGCTTCTCCAAATTGGTACATTTCACACTATCAAACTTTCATAAATGTTGTTGTTTTCATCTTAATTACATTTATTTAGGCCTTAAATTGTTTTAATTTCATTCGATAATGACATTTTTTGTTTAAAATATGGTAATTCAAGAATAAAAAATATTAATATTCAAATTTTAAATCAAATAATTGGATAAATTAATAGAATTAAACTTTGGGTCTATGCTATTTCACTTTGCTTTTACTTTTGGGAGTAAAAAGTTAAAGGAATTGGTTGGAGATGCTCACTTTATTCTTTGACTCTTCTAGAAAGTAAAAAAAATGAAAAGATAAATAAAGTTGGTTTTTAACCCTATTGATGGGCACCAACTTTGTTATAACTTTTACCCTAAAATTGAGGAGAGTTTTAATTAAATGTTTGCTTTAGTTGATAAGTATTACCAAATTAAAAGATCCAAAGTAAATAAAGCAGTCATTTAATTGAGTTTAGTTCGGTTTATATTGTCGGTACAATGCATAAAAGGATGTGAGATAAAATGTATTTAAAGACTTAATATACTCTGATTTATAAGTAAAAAGTATCTAAATAATAAATATGTTGTATTAAATTATATGTTAAAAAATGAAAATTCAAACAAAGATAAAGTCTTGGGTAAGAACAAGAATCAAGCATACTAACTTGATTATAACATTTAAAAAATTGATTCGAGAATTATAGATAGTTTAGAAATATTATGCAAGTAACAAAGTTATTAGTCATGAAAATAATTTAAAGACTTATGTTCGACATATTTATCGTTAGTATGTACTGAATATATATTCGTATCATCCATACATACATACGGACAAAGAGAAAAACCGAAATTTTTACTCAAATATAGTTTTAGGTTTTTCTCCCCAAATATGGTATTTTTCATTTTAATTCTCAAAATATTGCATTTGCTACAGTACCTTACAAGTCAAATTCGACAGAATCCGACTATGAACAGTGCTTTCCCAAAAAACCCTCCTAAAGACTGTCTGAAATCGGATCCTCTTGAACCAGTCTTTAGTTTTTTTTAGAATTTACTGTTCAATAAAATCCGAATTCTAGAGTACTGTAGCAAATATAATATTTCGAGAATTAAAATGGGAAGGACCATATTTTGGGGGAAAAAACCCTAAAATAATATTATGGAATTCCTCAAAAAAAAAAACCCAGATATTTTTTTAAAGAGAAAAACCAGATCTTTTTTGAAACCTGATATTTAGATAATAAAGAAGGCATAATTTAGACCATTGTTAATATATTAGTCGACGAAGGGAAATTAGATACAAAGTTTCATCATTTTGTTCATCCACATACCACTAAATCAAGGACTCATGAAACATCATCATGCACATTTCAGCAGCAAAACGAGCACTTAATCAATCCATTTTCATTACAACCATTGCATCTCTTGATGCAAAACTCATGATCATGATCATCATCATCACCATGATCGCCATCTCTTTCTTCATAGACCTTGCGGCTGCCATTGCAGTTGGAGCAAATCAAGAACCTCAAATTCCCACAACAGCTGCACAAGTTGTTGGAAACATTGCCACTCGGCGGTATCTCTTCCAGCAGCTTCTTCAGCTTCCCTTGCTCGTGAAGGCCGACGACCTCGTCGGCTCCACCGATGTATCGGCCTTTGATGAAGAGCTTCGGAGGGATGACACGACATCCAAGTATGCTCCACAACTCTTCCCTGAATCCCATGTCCATTGAAACATCTCTCTCGTGGACTGACACCTTGAAACTGTCTAAAAGAAACCTTATGCTGCTGCAATCCTCGAATGTTTTCCGGATCCCCCTCAAGCTTGTCGTGTAGAAAACGACTGCGTTTTCACCGCCCGGCGGACATTTCTCTTTGAAATCCGACAACGAACAGGGATGTTCGACGTCTTTAACGTTGTTGGTTTTGAAATTCTGGTTGGAGAAAGTGTGCTGCTGGTGAAAGACCAAGCCTGGTTTCAAAGTTTTGATCTTTGTAGGGTTGAATTTGAGTTTCTTGAGAAATCCTCTTCTTCCCTGCATGCCTTTCATCTCCTTAGACACAAAGCTGTTTGGGAAGAGAGAAAGTGAGGGAAAGTTTGAAATGGCAGGAAAGTGATGGAAAAATGAAGAAAGGGGCAATGTGTTGGGATTGCTTTTAAAAGTTTTGATTGATCACTGAAACCAGTGGGGTATCCCTTCACCATTGGACTCCACTGACCCTTAACCAACATTTTGGTGCCTCATCATGGCATAATGGTAGAAACATCATCATTCAGTCCCTAACTTGGCAATATGCATAATCTTGTACATTCCTATTATATTGGGTTAAAGTTTTTTTTAATCCCTTAATTTAGCTATTTCCCCATATTAGTCTTTGGTTTTTTGTCCATATTAATCTCTAACTTATTTTTGGTCTACTTTGGTCTCTAGATTAAAAACTAAATAAAATAACAGAATCAATTAAAAACTGTAGCAAACAACACATAATCTTCAACAACCAACAGTGTTAGCAATTGCGTGAATCAATTTTAGAAGACAATAAAATAGTGGAAGAGGGACTAATGTGGGAAAATAACCAAAATCGGGGACTAAATGAATCCTTATCCCTACTACATATGTATAATTGTTTAGTGTTGTTAATGGTATGGTTAAAATGTGGTTTTTGTCCCTCTATGATCATAATCAAATTTGGGGGATTTATTCCCTACGCTTTGATTTGGCACAGTTTGTTCATTTATTTTTAGTGTTATTAGTTAGTCCCAACAAATAACAGTATTCCAATTAAGATATTGACCCTAATTTTTTCTTTAAAAACACTTCGAATTCATCACGTTGATATGAACTTTCTTGGTTAAATTTAATGTTTAGTACATATTATGTATAAGTTGTGGATTTAGTCCTTGTACTCTAATTTAGTCAATTTTATTCCATGTACTTTTTAAAAGTTGAAAATTTAATCCCTAGTCAAATAATACAAAGACACTAAAACTAAATTAAATGAATTACATTATCAAATTGGCATAAACTAAGTTTAATGGATTTCACAACTATTGTTTGGATTATGACCAAAATTTCAAAATCTGAAAAGTAACGGGACTAAAAATGACCGAATTAAAATACATGGACTAAATTCACAACTTATGCATAGTACAACTACTAATAATAGAATTCACCAACTTTTTTTTGTTAAAAGGGATTTTAAAAAATATATATTTACATCAACATTTTCACTAGAATAATTAACAGTGTTAACTATTTGGACAAACTAATGACCTTATAAAAAAGAAATTAATCTGTATCAAATTAAAATATAAGGACTAAATGTTAAATTTAAATATAATAAAGAGACCAAAATCATAATTTTACCCAATGATACTAAAGTGTATACTTTTTTGATGTTTTAACAATTTTATGGTACGACAAGAAATGAAAAGTCTAAGGACAACGTTGTCCCTGTCTTCATTATTGCAACTATCCCTTAACGTGGGATGAGAATCTTCGATGTTTTATAAAAAAAAAAGGGAAAAAAACAGAGGTCTATATGGCTCTTTTTCGGGAGAAATTATATCATAGGTCCGTCACATTATATTATTTATAAAAAAATAATAAAATTGATAGTTTTTATTAATTAAAACAATAAATAAAATGATGAGATGTACCTATAATATATATATTTTTAATTTGGATACGTTGTATCAAAGTTAGAATTGGGTCGCCAACATAAACTTACGTCTCCAAATTGCTACCATTTGCCTAATGTTGGATAAGTTGCTTTTTGTTATTTGATTTTGTTGCACTAACACCGATAATGTAGATGAAATTAAATATTTTACGTAGAAAATTATATTTATAAAAAATACGAATAATTACAGGTGGAGTGATAAAAGATTTGTGTACAAATACATTAATTTCATTTTTAATATATTTAAATAGTGGATTTTAAATTATTTTATTTAAAATTTATATAAAAGTATAATAAGAGGAAAACATCCTTATAGTATTAATTACTCTTTTAAAAATGATTTTTAAATCATTTCTCAACTGAGTTGATGCCCAATTAACTTGTAATAGAATATATGATTAGGGCACATTCTTTCCAACCAACGTCGATAAACTAATCCTTAATCGATGCATTCAAGGTTTTATTAGCGGAATATATTTTTATTAGACTTTCAATGTTTAATACTCAAAAATGTTCATATTAAATCTAGAGTCGAGTTAGGATCAGGATCAAACTTTCTCAGGGACTTTTCTTTTTTTCATCCACAAGATTTAAATTCGAAACCTGATTTAAGAGTCCCAAAAGATGTTATATGTATTGAATTGGTGCAAGTAAATCATTGATTCAAGAGAGGATTGAGTCCCTAAAGTTGAACTTTGTTCCTCCCATATTTGCAAATTAGTGGAAGTTGATGCCCCAAGATTAATTGACATATGACATGGTGCTTCGGAAATCAATGAATGAAGATGATGGTTTGAAAATTTTGAGCCACCAACCATTAAAAGAGGTTGGCCTATAAATGGTCATATGATATAGCAAGCGCGCAATGGTTGCATGCTTTATTCTTTAATTTCTAGCCATCAATTTCAAACCTATTGGATAGGTGCCACAACTTGTCACATTTACACTTTGATTCTAAAATAGAGATAGACAAAACCCACACATCTTAAACTTCACATCGACCTGCTTTAAATGAAGGGTAACTTACGTAAATCATCATTGAACTTTATTCTCAGACTTATTTGGTAACTAAAGTTTCAAAATGTTCAATTTACTCACTGGAGTTTAGGAATTGAATTTTTTTTGTCACTCATCCGTTAACTTTTTGACGACGTCCATTTACCAGCGAATAAAGGAACTTCTCCAAGATCCGAACGGTAGAAAATTTCATCAGCACAAGAGAAGCAACATACTGAGAAACAAGCTCCATCCGACTAAGGAGGGAGATCGAGGAGAGAGAAACCATATGGTTTTTGGTCGATTCGTGAGCTTTTGAGCACTTTCTGGCAAAATGGAGGTCGAGTTCAGACTCAGAAAGCCGAGACGAAGTGACTGAAGAAATTTGGGACCGAACGACCACCATCTACGACCATTTGGGGTTTAAAAGTGACAAAAAAAGTTCAATGTCTAAATTTTGGTGACAAAAAATATTCAATGTCTAAAGTTTGATGACAAAAAACGTTCAGTGTCTAAACTTCAGTGAGTAAATTGAATGTTTTTAAATTTCAGTGATCAAAATAGGTTTAAGAGTAAAGTTCAATAATGATTTATATAATTTTCTCTTAAATGAATACCGACAATGAAATCGTATAGTTTGTTAAATGAGTTTTTTTTCTTCTTTTCTACCTCCTCTATTGTCACCACTATCTAAAACTCTAATATATTTTGAACCTTATAGAATTTTTTTCTTAACCCTTAATGATGCTACTTGTCAAGATTAAATTAACGATCATAATGTAACGTTGCGATTTATTATTTTATCGAAATTGATATCACTCAAAGAAAGAGAAAAATTAAGGTGGTATTTCCTTATGGTGGGGAGAAAGTATTTCACTACATCAAACACCTAAATAATTATAAAGTGACACCTACAGGTCAGTTGGAAGTGCATTGTTCAAATTTGAGACTTCACAACAAAAAGTCATTCAAAGAAAAAAGAAGAAGAAGCAAATGCATATGAAGATGATGAGGGACCTTTGAGCAATGGACACCAAGACTAATCTGACTTGAAAACAATGACACTAGAAAAGGCTTGTCTCCAAAAAAGCAACTTTGAAAGAAATTAAGACAAATCTAGCTAAATAATACTTGCAAAAAGATATCATCCTCTATTAGGATAGTAAAATAATTCGGACTCGTTGAGTTTTGATCTTATTCTTACATCGGTTGGTAGGAGTGGGTCTTCTTTTACTTTCTATTTAAGAATTATGTATGGATACGATATTGATTTCAATTAAAAAAATCATGAAGGGTAGAATGACAAGACCCTCGCACATGTGTTGCTACTGTCGTTTGGTTGACTCGACTCAGTTAGGTGTTCATGTACGTGTTAACACATTCAGTGCACAAAATTATAGAGATTCACTGATTGACCTAGCGGCTAAGGATGCTTATATTGTCTCATTTTAATGTGTTCGAATCGCGGCATGTAAATGTCATACATCTCTAGTAATAAAAAAATTGGGTTCGGATTAAGATACAATTATATCAAATCCACCATTTTGACATGATTCTTATATGGCATTAAAAAGAGTTGTCCCCAAGCATTTCGTGGGATTTCACTTTCTCTCTTTGTTCATACATTCATGATTTCTAAGATGTTAAAAATGTGGAGTAAATAGAAAGTATTTGAAATGTTTGAGTTCCCTGATTGAATTGAGGAATCCAAGACCATTGCTTTCGGTTTAATTATGAATTTGATCTTCATACTTTACGAAATTTGATAAATTAACACAATTGAGTAACGTTGTTAAGTCTTTCCGTTAAATTGTTAACTTGAAAATCAATAGTTTAATGATTTATGTGTATGGAATTAGCAAAAATAAATAGTTTAACAGTTTATATGTAACAAATTAGTAAAAAAAATCAGTTCAAATCCATGTGTTTTCTAACAACTAGACTAATTATTTAATTTTTGTAACATTTAGTCCTTGAACTTGAAAACTTTTTTCAACTAGGTCCTTGAACTTTTTCGGTCCACATTAGTCTCATAACTTGGCAACATTTCCCAACTTGGTCCACATTTTAGTCCTTAAAGGAACCCTAGTTCATGGATCAAGTTGGAAAATTTTGCCAAGCTCTTGGACTAATGTGGACTAGAAAAATGTTCAGAGATCAAGTTGTAAAATGTTTTCAAATTCAAAAACTAATGTGAATAAAAATGTTAAAGAACTAAACCGGAAACAATTGTCAATTTCAGGGATTACATGTTGCTTTATCCCTTTTATAAAGTATGATAACTAAACTTTTAATTTGGGTAAATTACATAACATAAATTATCATTGAATTTTACTCTCAGACTTATTTTGGTCATTGAAGTTTCAAAATGTTAAATTTACGCACTGAAGTTTAGACATTGAATGTTTTTTGTCACTCTTCCGTTAATTTTTTGACAGTGTCTATTTATTGGTGAACGGAGGAACTTCTTCAAAATTCGAACGGTGGAAAAGCTTCAACAACACAAAGAAAAAATATATTGAGAAACGAGCTCCATCCGATGGAGGAGAAGGAGTTTGACGAGAGAGAAATCAAAAGGTTTTTCCCCTATTCGTAACTTCAGGCACTTTTTGACAAAAAAGAGGTCGGATTCAAACTTAAAGGGGATAGACGAAGCGACTAGTGAAATTTGGTACCGAACAACCACTATCTACGATGCGCGTTCGACGACGGTGAACGGTGCAGTGACAAAAAAGTTCAATATGTGAACTTCAGTGACAAAAAATGTTCAATGTCTAACTTTCAGAGAGTAAACCGAACATTTTGAAACTTCATCGACCAAAATAAGTTTGAAAGTAAAGTTCAGTGATGATTTACGTAATTTACACTAAATTAAAATAACATGATTAGAGTCTCTCAAACCTTTGTAAAGTAAAGAAATGGAATTCACTACATAAAAACTTGAAAACAAGTATATAATATGTATGAAACAGAGAATGTACAATTTTACCATTCCGGCAGAATAAATGGTGTGAGAATTAAGAAGAAAAAGTGCAATTAACAATATTCTTCAATCTACGACCGGCCCTGCTGGTAAAGGAACCACCTGACCATCAGCAGGCGGTGTCGGGATCGGAGACGTCCGGCAAACCGGACACGTCGGGTGCAACCGCAACCAGTAGTCGACACACTTGAGATGGAACAAATGTCCGCAATCGGGCAGCAGCCTAAGGCTATCATAACCCTTGTAACCAGCCAAGCATATGGAGCAGCACGTATCCGTACAATCTTTCTTCAAGAGCATTGCCTCCGAGTACATCAACTTCGGGTAGCTTATTATCGTTTCCTCATCAAGGCCTTCGACATCGACGACAAAGCTATCAGAACCAACCTCCACGTCGGGCTCTCGGCTACTCGACGGCGGCGGGGATTGTTGTTGTTGTTGTTGTTGAAGTGCCTTGGTGCAAATGTAGGAAGCCAATGCGATGGTGATTATTAGCAATAGGATTCCGACCGAAACTCCGATCCCATATCCGAAGCCACCGACATTGTCGGAGCCTCCGGTTAACCCCTGGTCGGAGTCTAATTTGCTGCTCATTTCATGGAAAAGTGAAAGGATAAGAAGAAGGAAGAGGATAGATCAAAGATAAGCATGAATAGGGTAGGCCAAATTATGAAATCTATGATAATTAATTTATGGAGTATTTATTTGTCTGCAGGTTTTTGGAAGTCAAAGGTTCTGAATCTTTTTTTTGGACAGATACGGATAGATCTTTCTAGTTCACCCTTGTTTTATTTGAGTTTGAGCAATATTTTAATAATTTAAATATATAAATAATAGAATTTATATTATATTTAATATAATGTATAAACGGTGTAAATTTTACTTGTACTGTCATAATTAAAACGATAAAAACATTAAAATCAATTGAGTCTGATTCAGTTGATATTATATCGATACTATATATAGAGAGAGGAGAATGTAGACTTTTTTTGAATAATCTAAAGGCGATTACAAATTAATATATGTTCATACATATTTTTAACCATTTGACAATGCACACATATTTTATAGACAAAGCAATTGAATCCGAGTCTCTTAAGTTGAACATCACCTACTTTTCTACTTAGACCACTTGTTGGGTTCAGGAAAATGTAGAATTAAACATGTTTAAGCATTTTTGGTTAAACATTTTTCTATTTATAGGTGTAAAAAAGATTATTTAGAATAAATATTATATTAAATTATACATAAAATATATATTTACATTAAAGACCATAATTCAAAACTCAAATTATTATAACTCCATCCTCACTCGAATTTTGTAATGAAAAAAACGGTAAAATGTATAATTCTATATGTGTAACGATACTAATAGGTAAATTTAAATTGTGAATAGTTTACGTTATAGTACTTATGAAAAGAAAATGCTCTACGAATTAACAATGTATATTAAAAAATAATTAACTAAATTAAATTTCTGATATAAAAATAAAATTCCACGAAAAAGTGGGTAGCAGATAGTTTTCAAGTACCGTTCATATCATATAAATTTATTTGATTATGACGCAAACTTTGACAACAAAGAAACTGAATTTCATCAATAGAAATTGTTGGGCCGCGATTTTCCATCAAACTGCATTCCGGCATCATTTCCAGGGCCGCCGCTGCCTCCTCCTCCGCCTCCAAATGGCCAAAAAGCCAGCCCCTGCTCACTCACGTTGCAACTGCTTCCTATGTGTCCGAAAGGGTACTGTTGTCCCATCCCTATACCGTTCCCAAATATACTCTCATGAGGCGACCCCGTATTAGTTGCACCACCGCGGTGTGGCCTGAAACCTGGTGGCGGCTGCCCCATATCAGCGGTGGCTCCTCTAAAATCCCCATATAAAGGCACCCCCATGTCGACGGTGCCACCAAGTGAATGTGATGGCAACAGCCCCATATCAGCAAATGTGGGTTCATTGTTGTTAATCATGTCGATAAACCATTGATCCCACAGCACCGGCTCGGACCCACCACCATCGATCCGAGCATTCGGCTCAACTCGATGAAGGCGGCCTGATGAAGATGAAGATGATTGAAACGGAACTTGCTGCAAAAAATCAATACGTCTCCGTGTCTCTTTCATCTTCTCTTCCACCAACCAAATCAACCGAAGGAGCTCGTCCTTTTCGAGTTCAACAGTCCCTTTCGCTAGCTCCGTTCGACGCATCAAATCACCCATTTCAACTTCTTGATTCCTCTTTTTCAGCTTCCTCTTCTGCTTTTCTGCCTTGGACACCATATCCTTGAGGTAGCTCTCTTGGTTCATCATCTTCTTCATCTTCTCCATCTCGGGTTTCTTCTCATACTCCCCGAGCTGCCGTCGTACCTCGGCGTGCGACGGCCACCCCATCGGCTTGTTTTCGCCGGGACTGTATATTACAAGACAAGCTCTAGTACCGCATAATGTGGTTAGCTCGCTCACTTTCTTAACCAACCCTAATCTCCTTTTTTTGAGAGTGGCCTTTCTAGCACTGTCATTGTCTATACATGCAAGTGTGACCTTCTTTCTTGTCATTGTTTTATTGCCCGGCAAACCTAGTTTCAATGGAGGATGGAAGAAGAGAATGCTACTAGGGTTAGCTTCAATAGATGACCTAATGATTTGTTTAAATAGTGAGGGGAATGAAGTTTTTGGAGGTTGAATTTTGAGGATAATGCATGCATTTGGCAGGTTAAGAAAGTTAATTTGTCAAGATTTTTTAGAAATAAATGAGGGGATTATGTATGGTAATGTTAATTCACCGGTTCTCAATGGACTGGTTTTTGAACACCATTTTAGTGGTTTTTTTAAATGATCTGATTTAACCTCAAACATGCCTAAGAAATTGCTAGTTTAGAATTAAAAAACATGTTTAGATTTGGGCAAACACATTTGGTCGGTTGGTTAAGCTGTTCATCTATATTATCTCATATTTCTCTATGTCATGAGTTTTAGACCCACCAGGAACACTCATTTCTTCCCCATAGAGTCTCCCATTTCTCTCACTTCTAGGTATGATTAGGATTAGAATTAGGATTCGTAAAAAAAAAACAATTTCATTCAAATTAACAATATTTAATTATTTATTTTAAAAAAATATTATTACTTCGAATTGCATGCAATATTATGTACCGAATTATGCATGAATAATTATTTTTTAATAGTCTTAAGGTAATTATAAGACAGTATAACCCTTTGAAAATACACACATTATAGACAAAGTTGTTTAAACGCGAGTCTCGTAGGATGAACATCATCCTAATAATAATAAATTTATACATTATAGTAAATCATATAATAATAATTAGTAATCTTATTATTATCTATTTTCTGGGATTTTTTAATATTTTAATTTAGGCTCAAAAGCTCTTAATTAATATTCAAATAAAATATTTTGAATTCAAATATATCCAATTACCCCTAAAAAGGAAAATATGAATAAACTTACCAAACCAATCAAACTTCTATTATCCATTATAAACATTACTGTTGGCCAGGTTTTACAGCATTGAAAATCTACCATGTTTATCTATAAAGTTTTGATAGACCTGGCAGTTGTGTAATTATGTACTAGTTATTTTCGAATTGTATTTTTGTTTAAATTTTATTATATGTATTTGTTCTTTTTTAAGATTATCATCGTTATTATTTTAATTGTGTTTTATAATGATTGATTCGGATTCTAATATATTTCTATAAATATTGTTTTATAATTGCGATTGTATCTTGTACTTGTAACTTAATAAAATCTTTAATGTTTAAAAGGAGAAATTATATCATGGGTCATTCCCACCACGTCATATTATGGGACCAACCAATAAAAATCACCCATCTCATTATTTTTTATGTCATATTTTTACCAAGTGAATCTTCACTTGGTAAAAACTGTTTTTAAAATTAATTTACAGTAAATATGAGCGAAGATTCACTTGGTAAAAAATATAACATAGAAAAAATAATGAGATGGGTGATTTTTATTGGTTGGTCCCATGGATGACGTGGTGGGAATGACCCATAATATAATTTCTCGTTTAAAAGGGTAGATAAACAATCTAATTTAGTCTCAATTATATTTAATAATAACATGAAATCTTATAAATATGTCTACTTAATTAAAACATAATTTTAATCAATTACTAAACCTTGAAAATGTACTTCAATGTCCAAATATGACCAATAAAACCTGTATATTTGTCAACAAATTTTTTAATTGGTGAAAATACAAAAAAGTTATATAAATAAATAGAATTGAAATTAAAGATGATTAAGTTTCTAATTACCCTCTATTTATTTTATTTTTTGATGCTCTGGTGGGATTACATAGTTGATAGTATCTACTATCTATTCTTTACTTTAGTCCTTTGAAAAAATATACGTTGTGCAGATAAATTGTTCAAACTCGAATCTCTTGAAAATAACAACGTTTTTGTTTTATTGAAATCACTTAATAAGTTCGACAATTATTTAAATCTTATATTCTTATTACATTTTATTTGGAATGTTCGACTTTATCATAGATTTAATATCATATTTACATATATAATATATAATTAATTTAGTTTATGTGTTGGTCTATGCAACTCTAAATCATGTGAAGGCCCATTTAACTCGTGAAATTTGACGTTTCGGCCATTCTAATTCCAAACCGATGCCTTAGGACATCAATTGACTCGTGTTTGTTTTCATAACCACTATTCATTCCATCCCACTATTTGTATCATTAACTTTTTATGGAATTTTAAGAAAAAAAATATTATATAAGATATGTGGTATAAAATAATTTAAATAATAAGTTTTCCCTTTAAAAGTTAACTTTTATTTTTGTTGGGAAATTAAAAAATGATAGAAAAGTAAATGTGTCTTATAAAAGTTATTGTGTTTTTCAAAGTGACATTTTGATTGAGACAATTTTAAAACACAAATGTGATAATTTTACTGGGACAAAGAGAGTAATATTTAGGCTCTGTTTGATAAACAGCGGTTTGAGCCAAAATTATAGGTTTGATCGGTCAAATTACTAACTTGGATGTTTGGTGAATAGCGTATTAGAATAGTAGATTGGAGTGAAAACTCTAATTTTAAAAAAGCTGCTAACAGTAGCTTTTTAACATTAGAGATTTTGACATTGAAATATAAGATCATTTTAACCTTAACAAGTATTAAAAGTCTTCGAATAACCTAAATTTAACATTTTTCTATTTTAATTATTGACATTGGCATTGTGACATTTGTAAACTAATACTTTTTATTTTTTCTTTTTATTCTCACTCATTTATATTTGTATTTAAATTTATTAATTAATTAAATTATAAGAATAATTATATAAATAATAAATCAATATATAGATCCTTCAAATATGCTTAGTAATGCTATAATAAAAAAATTATTTTTCATAGTCTAATTAATATTAATAGATATAAAATACTGATAATTTTTTTGATAAAACAATATTGATAACTAATAAACTATTCAAACAATTATCGAATATAATCATGTCCTAATATGTCATTTTGCTCGTTTAAATAATCAAACATCTATTAGCTATCAGTTAATTTTATTAAATACTTTTATACAATCAACTAATACAATCTGCAAGTCAAATCAGCTAATGTAATAAGCTATCAGCTATCGACTAATTGCCAAACATGACCTTAATTTACTGGTTAATAAGTATCTCAAACCTCGAAGGTATATCAGAGTTAAAAGTATATTTGTTTAAGAATTAAGTTATTCGTTCAATTCTAAAGGTCAACTATATATTTAGAAGGATTTAGAAATAAATATCAAGTTTGAAAAATAAACATGAACACAAAATGAGACCTTGAAAAAGAAAAAAAGAAAATTTTGGTTCCAGCCAGACCGAAACTCGAACCAACATTTTTTACTTCAAAATTTATATAATCAAATGCATGTTACTAAAAAATGTTGAGTCAATATGTAAGAGAACACATATTGTATAATTGTTATTTGATAGTCTAAAGGTGATTACAAGGTAGTATCTGTTTATAGATATTTTTAACCCTTTGCAAAGTACAAACACCTTGCAGGTATTGTGATTGAACTCGGGTCTCCTTAGATGAATATTATTCGTTTTTCCACTGAGACCACTTGTTGGGTTCACATATTGTATTATTATTTTTTAACAATATGTCAGCTGAATTTATTAGAAATCAAAATAGAAAAATAGTACAAAATAAATAAATTATAGCAGAAAAATAATAAACACAATAAATCTAAATAGAAAAACTAGAAAAACAAAACATCATACCAGCAAAACACGTCTAGTAGGCTGCAAAATAGTAATAAAGATGAAACACTAGAGAAAATAGAAGCAAAGAGAAGACTTCTTGTAACCCCTAAACCCGCCTATGCGATTCGCCTAGTCTAGGAGGTCACATTCGGGTCACCGGAGCGACCCATGGTAAAAATAAAAGAAAACTTAAAAAATACATTTAAAAGTGCAAAATAATTTTTTTTATTTAAATACCATTTCAGAAATTATATATACATATAATAAAATTTTTAAAAAAAATATATTACAGACTCTGACATAACATAAGACACGACATACATGCCCACTAATTATACCGCTACCGTACTCCGAAAGCAGCGCCGATAGAACTCCAACCACTGATGTCGATCACTATAGCATGATAGATTTCTTTGAAACCTGCGATGGTAAAAACAACGTGAGCTTGGGAAAGCTAAGTAATACAGAACTACCAACTGATGTTGTAGGCACAAGTAGGTAAATGGCAAAGCAATAATACTGACATGATGATTCAAGTAACAACAGTTTCCATTCAAGATATTAATATTCGTAACATAGATATACTTCAATAATAGGATTGTTCTCTATCTGATTACCTGAGTACCAGACAAGATACCTATAGTCTGATAAATCAGATGAGATGTAGATTACGAAAGTTGATCTGCGAAATTAGTGTGTTTCAATGATATCAGATTCGGCGCATACATAGAGTTTCATACTTTAGTAAATTAATTCAGTAGGGTAGAATTGTAGAAGGGAACAAAATGATTTATTCTAATTACATGACTACCCTCCAATCATACACCGATATGTAGTATCCTAGAACAGTAACCAGAAAGACTTACCCTAGGCCCATTTGGCGTAGAAGCTTACAAAAAGACTTACCCTAGGCCCATTTGGCCTAGGAGCTTACCTAAGGGAATGCCTTGGGTACAGAAGGACTTACCAGCGCCGAGCCTACAGATCTTCAATCATATCCCAGAAATACCCCAAATCAGATAGTTTAGCAGACATGCAGAATAAGAAAAACAGTAATCATACATATATTTCCGGAGTATCAGAAACCAGAGAGTATATTTTTCATAAACAGAAAAGATACATGATTTGGATCAGAGAGAGCCTTAGTTTCAATACAGGGAGAATATACATGTGCAAGGAACACACCCAATGGTTCAATTTATCACTCAGGAAACCTTGATAAATACAGATGAAATATACTGAACTTTAGTCCATGCTATACTGATTTCAGAATTAAGGAACTTATTCAAAGAGTCCGATAATCATCTTCATTCAGATGCTCAGGGTTTTGTACCTCATGGTCATTCAAAAGTTTCGGTAATTCATGATTATGCGAGATTTCGAGTATAACAGATTTATTCAGGATTTTAAATATACCCAAAGTGTAACAGACAATTTGTTCAAGGGCATTTTGACTCCCAAGGGTAATTCGATAAATCAACCCAAGAGGGATAAAATTAAACTCGCAAGGCATGTGATTTTACGCGGCTAATCCAACTTTCACAATCATTCGTTATAACCATAACCTAGATTAATGTGGTTCCCAGAGTTCCAATAAATACGACTCACGAGCGTTCTTTCCAAAATACTAACAACA
This sequence comes from Hibiscus mutabilis, assembly GCA_019671005.1. Classification (NCBI taxonomy): domain Eukaryota; kingdom Viridiplantae; phylum Streptophyta; class Magnoliopsida; order Malvales; family Malvaceae; genus Hibiscus; species Hibiscus mutabilis. The sequence continues at coordinate 39,274,416 of CM033750.1, read as the reverse complement.
TCATAAGCTGAACCAATCATCATCATATTCATTACTGACCTTCCACCGCGTAGTCGAACATGTCTTTATATATGATAAACCAACTTTACAGTAGTAACAGAGGTGGCCAACATTTCTAGATTTGGTTCCTTATCCTTTAAGAACGATACAGTTCTCACACTTTATCTGAATTAAGACTTTTCCTGGGTATATACTTATGCCACAATATAAGGATAATTTAATTATTCCATGGATCATGGATGTCTTAGACGTTGAAAGTTTTGGTGCACCAATATCTTTTGGTCATTACTGACATTCTAGCTTATCTTTGATCCTATTGAATAATTTATTTTTTGAAACTCAAGGGCATATTCGTCATTTTAGAAAATTTAGCAAATTTCTGTGCTTGAAAATATTTCAGTCATTCAAGTACTTTCGGCCAAACAATTTATTCATTTCAATTCTTGAGGGTATTTCAGTCTCTTTGGTCATTACGGTCATTCCGATTAGTTCAACCTTAATAGTAAATTTCAATTCTTTTAATCGTTTCAATCAATTTAATCTTTTACGCCACTTTTGTTAATCTAGACATACGAATAGTTTTTCGCTAACTTGACTTCCAAGATTTATTTAGAATTAAGAGAATCCAAGTATTTTCATTAACAGGAGTTTGAATCTTATTACCAGAATTTAATCTAGTAGTTCAGAAAATTTCGAATGAACCAGTTATTTTTCTTAACTCACAAGTGTTCTCTGTCTTTCCATTTCATTTCAGGGGTAATTTAGTAATTTTACGCATCAAGGGTACTTTTGTCATTTTTTAAGTTTCAAGGATATTTCGGCATATCACTAACCCACTGATTCTGAAGTGCACTCTTTTATTAAACATAACCAGAATTTGAAAGTTAACAGTCTTAATAATTGCTTACCAAACTCGGAGATCCTTAAGGTTCCTCAATTTCTTATTCGAGTACTTAGATCTTAACAGTTAACCATTTATTTATACTCGAACTCATTTGCCTTACGCCGAAATTTATGGCACATTCAAATATAATTTCATGTAATAGCCAAAACCCACATGTATCCTAAACCATGCCAAAGGTAGTAAAGTATTACCTTGATTCGGTGTTACATCGGGGGAACTTTAAAACTTCCTTCGATCGCTCTCGAACCCAAATTCGAAGTCCACTAAACTCTGATACGTAGCCATAAAATCCTTCAATCAAACATAGCCATTAATCAGTCCTTATTCATAAATCTATTGCTTTTTAAACTGAAAAATCAAACACATATACAAATTCATGTTCAAGGTCAATTTTAGAGACTTTCGGGTTCAAATTTCACAAAACCAACTTCAAAAACGAACCCAGGACGTCGAAAAACATAAAATATGGATTTTCAGAAAATTTGACTTTTTAGTCAAAGTCAATGTTGACGCCAGTAGTCAAAGTCAACGCTGACGTCATACTAACATCATCGGTCAATGGTCAATGCTGACATCAGCAGTCAACACTGACGTCAGCGGTCAAAGGTTTGACTCGGGCGAGTTAACTCACTGAGTTGACTCGGTCAGGTTGGGTCAGTCGGGTCAGGTCAAACAGGCCAGGTCGGGTCGGACAGGTTGGGTCAGATCGGTCGGGTCAGATCGATTCAAAAACAGTTCGAAGTAGAACCGGTTCAAGGCAAAATCGGTTCAAAGTAGAACCAGTTCAAGGCCGATTCAGGCCTGATTCGACCAGATTTTGAACCTAAAACGTTTTATAATCCAGAATATATGAAAAACTCAATCGGAAAACACCCCAACTTACCTAACTTACCAAATCGGCCAAACACCGGTAGAGGCTCGATCGTGGTTGGTTGATTGATCTAACGAATGGATCTGGTCCGTCACGAGGCAAGGATAACAGTGGTGGCCATTAAAGTACCAACAGACGAACGCGGCGGTCGAAAACGACAACGAACCGAAATGATTAAAACCTAGGTTCGTCGAATCTTTAAACAAAAATTCTCGGCGAACGGCAAGGCTAATCGAAAATTGGTTTTAGGGGTTTTGATCAGACGATGATGGGGAACACTCTAGTGGTGGTGGTGGCGGCCACGGTGCAGCAGTGAGGGAGATCGACGGTGGCAGAAGGGAGAATGTGAGAGAAAATTTTGGGGAATAATTTTTTTTGGTTATTTGATTCGAATGGAAGATGAAGAGCTATTTACTCAGCTTAATCTTTTGCTTGATAACCAATTAGGATATAATTTAAATTTTATTTTTGTAAACTCTTATCGGAAATAGAGCCTTGGCTCAATGGTTACCTCCCTTAACTATGCAGCCAAAGTCATGGGTTTAAACCCCCTTGGCTGTAATTCTCTCTTTTTAACCTTTTTAAGGGTGTTACACTTCTTGTCTCTATCCACCTACACGCTTCAAGATTGAAGTATGAGTGGTGAGCAAAACCAACAATCTTGGAGGCTGCTTCGTAAAACAGATCTAATTGCATCAACAAACGAACCACAAAAGGGGATCAAACTACTGAATACCACCGATAATTCGCAAATCAGAACCGAACATCTTGAAAAACATATCCATGAACGCAAATCTACCACAACGGTGGACGATAACGTGCCATAAGACAGAAACGTACCACAAGACCAGTGGGGGTTCTGGACAAGCGTGATAGGAGTGACCACACAGGGCCTTCGAAAGAGAGACCCAAAAAATAGAGAACTTAAGTTAAATAGTTGTACCTTTCAACAAAAAATTAAGTTAAATAGTTATAAAAAATTATGAATTTGTATATATAATTATGTGTATATATAACAATTATCTAAAATTTTAAACATGCAAAAAGAATGACACCTTTTAAATGAAAATGTTTGATTTTTAGATATTTATAAGTCAATTTGTTGTTGTCCAAGAGGATAATATAATAATGTTTTTTCTATTAATGTAATTTTTTGGAAGAAAATTTTTTATATCTTTTACCGATTATAAATTAAGGGCTAAATTTTAAAAATTGCACAGGGCCTCCAAAATCTTTGAACTCATGCACAAGACAAATAAAAAACTAAAATAAAACTAAAATATAAAAAAAAATGAATTTGATATTAAAAAATAAGAAAAAAAAGGACTACCAATAATGACTATTAGTATTAAAACTGACACCACCGTTAATATATTAAGATCTAAAAAAAGTTGGGTTATTATTTAGAGCGGCGCTATTGTATTATTGTTAAAGAATAATAATATGAAATATGATAAATTTTGGCATATATTGTTATTTCATTGATGACTAACATTTGATGGCAAGTTACATTAATAATGAATCTAGCGTCCCATAGAAAAACAAATAATGTTTATCTTAGAAAATACGAGTTTAAATTGTTTTATTTACATAGTGTATACATATTGTCAAAGGGTTAAGAATACCGATAAACAGATACTATCTTATAATCACCTTTAAACTATTCAAAAAAGTTACATCAATAATGGCATGCTGTAAGCATTTATGGACGATAATTCATAAAGACAATTATCATATCTGCTTTGATATATAATATAAAATATTGGCATAATAAAAGGCCAGAAAAATTTCAATACACATAGCATGTAAACTTTAGTTTATATGAGTCTTTTAGTTTTAGGGGTTATGGGTGTAATTTAGGTTTTATAGTTTATGGGTTTAGGTTTTAGGATTTAAAATTTAAGGTATACGATTTAAGATTTAGAGTTTAATTTTTTAGGGTTAAGGTTAGGAATTTAGCATTTGAATTTTATAGTGTAAATATGCAGGCTTGTGTAAAATTAATTTTACGCAGCATATGTATCAAAATTTTACCCAATAAAAGGCTACATATACAAAAATGAGTAAATTTAATTGTGAGTAAAATTATAATATATTAATTCAAATTTAATCAATTTTAGGTTCTTTAAATAATGTCAGAAATTCAAATTTCGACACTGTGAATAAAATAAATTGGATTGTGATGACTCACAATAAACCTTTACAATACTCGACCTGAATTAACCAATTAATAAATAAAAAATTTCCTAACTTAATGGTTTGACATAATTTATCACTATATTTGATGTATTGACATTTTAAAAGTTATATATCATGAGTAAATGACATAAAAACACCTCATTAAAGAAAAGTAATTTATTTTTAATAATATAATATTATATGATTCATTGGTAATGTATAAATTTGAACATTGTCACATCAATTGCAAACCTTTGGTACTAATATCTAATCTCATCACTAACTAGGGATAAAAACAAAGCTTTTTTTTAACTACTAATCCACTTTGGTTCTTAGTGACAATCCTCTTACTTCCACCCTAAGTTGCTTTTCAGTAAGCCATCACCTTAATTCTTAAAAAATTAAAAATTAAAAGGTGCAAAAAGAAAATCCTTTACAATTTCCTACATTTAATAATGGAAGAAGTTCTTTAATTATTCAATTAAGGTTAATAAATACCAGATTATAGTTTGACTTTTAGTTATGTATATTAATATTTAGAGTTCTGATTGAATTTGATGTCACGATTAATTGAGTGTTAAATTGGTTAAAAATTATAAAATTAATTTTATTTATAGAGTGCAATAAATATTATCCTAAAGGTGTGGAGTATTATCTTTCTACACATTTACAAATCTTTAAATAAAACTAATAAAACCCATGCGATAAATAATAAATTAAATAACATAACATAAGTCATAATTTATCTAAATATCTTAGTAAATGATAAATATGATACTAAATTATTTAAAATATATAATAAAATTATTAAAAATAATATAATAATTTAAAATTTTCATATTGGATCCGTATTAAATTTTTTGACTGCATTATCTTTGCTAAATTGAGTATATTTTGAGTTTGAGACATCTTATTGAGGTATTTTTAAAATACACCGAAAAGATAACTAGCAGCTAGTCGATCTATAAGAAAATATCTTGACTTAAAGATGTTTAATTTCGATTTGAAAAGTTGTCGCAAGTCAACTAATGATATAGACCTGAAAAACAATCTCAATTACTTATAAAAAAATATATTGATTTACCCCTCTTATAATCTAATTAGATAGAAAAAAAATTCATGTGCAAATTGAAACATAAAGTCAAATTCATATGTCTAATTATACATCAAAATATTTAAATACCATATCAAATATTAAAATCTAATTCAAACATATTTTTGTTTCTTTTTATTTCTATAAGAAAAGAATATTTTTTTTTTAAAAGCTATTATATCCAAACGAGGCCAATGGTGACGTTTTCAAAGAGAAAAAAGAAAGGCAAAAAGAGACGATTCCCTATGAGGTGGAATGCAATATCTAGCAGTGCATGAGAAAAATATACATACTTTCTCTATGTGAAATTTATTAAATATTTTCCATTTGGATGAATCTGTGCGTGCCAACAAGGCATCACTCGTCTACCGATAACTGACACGTGGTAGTCACCAAAACCCATGAGAGGGTTTCATATACATAAGATAGTTTTTATTTTATTTTATTTTATTTGAGTTCCAAATTTTATTTTAAAATCTAAATCTGTCTGTTATTTGTATTAAATTTAGACAATATCAATTAAGTTTGGATTAATTAAATTATCTATTAAATATTCAAATATGTATTTATTACGGTATGTTTTTTTATTGTGGTTAAAAATTATTCTCAGAATAGATTGAGTGCAATGACAAGGCACGTTATTCTCCAAGGAGAGAATTTGAATTTTGGAAAAGACGTTAAGAAAAAAAGTCATAAATCTCGTACATGTACAAAAAATGGATATATACTTTACCGAAAAAATCTATTCTTGGAGCAAACAATAATGAATAATGAAGAATATTTTTAGATAAGAAGTGATATTCAAATCGAATTTTCAAGCCAACAATAACAAAGAAATAATCTAAGTCTAGGGATAGTAACGAGGTGAGTAAGGGTGGTTTTTTCACTCGCACCGAATACAATTTAATGCTACTACATAAATACTTGAACTCGTTCCTTCTCGAATTTTATTTAATATGTTATCAACTTAACTTTAATTAATTTGAATCTAAAACGATTTTTTTCATCTATGACCCGTTCCAAAAGTTTATACAAATTATATTATATTAATTTTATAAAATTAAATCAAATATATTTATATAACCTTATGAAATTTGTAACAAGCAAAAACATAAAATATATATAAAACTATAATATATGTTATAAAAAATTGTAGTAAGAATATATATGAACAGATATTACCATGTAATAACTTTTAGACTATTAAAAAAAATTATAGTAAGAATATAAAAAAATAGTTATAAAATTAAAAGAATGGCATTTCAGTAAATATATCAAGATAGACATTATGGCTATTATCTGAATCTAAATCCAAATTCAACTAGAAGTTTTAGTAAAAATTCAATTTGAAACCCGATTTTAAAAAACCTACCCTTATAGAATTAGGATGGACCGGAAATCATCGATTTTGAGTTTTTTCCATCCCTAACTAAGTCCCAAACAATTAAATTAAAATTTTAAGAAGTGAAGTAAATAATGAATACAAATATTCAAATTGGAATACATTATTTGTAAAAATAAAATCAAGGGTAAACTACTTGAGTATTCACCTAATTATTGGGTCTGACTTATTTTGACCACCAAATTACAAGAACAAAAAATTCGACCATCAAACTATTTAATTGGTCCTATTTTGACCACCGGACGTTAAAATCTAACGAAGAGGTGTTGTGCAGTTAGAGTAAAATTTGTATAATTACAAATTTAATCCTTGTTAGTTATCTATTATATCAATTTGGTCCTAATATTAATTTAATTAAATAAAATTAATCAAACAATCAGATAACGACACGTGTTATCACCTAATTGGATGAAATTGCTCTAATTTTTAATTTATTTAATATTTAATATATCTATTTCCTCCAACTAGGTGGTGACCTGGTTAAAGGAGAGTTAAAAATATATAAATGTGGCCTTAGTGGGGTTTAAACCTAAGACCTCAAAAAAGCCAAGCCTTTATCACTGCACCAACTACTCTTTAATGATATAAATTGCACCATTCTATATATATCTTATGAGGAAGTAAATGCTAGGGAAAAAAGAAGTAAAAATGTTTGAGAGGGGACTCAAACATGAGTCACATGAGATGTGTAAAAACACGCATACCACTAAATCAATTCAAATAATTAAACTAAAAATGAAAACATTTTAATTATATTTAAAATATAGTTAAAGAAAGATTTAAAATATTATATGTATATTATCAGGACAATTTTACCAACAATGATCTATTTCTTTAAAGAAACATATAATTTATAAAAAAATTTAAGAAAATTATCAACACATATTGGATCAAAAAAATGAATTAAATTTATTAATTATTGAATTAAGATATTTAATAAAACATTAAAATTATTAATTAAATTAAGGAACTCAATTTAATATATATGAAGTTATTAAAATAAATGTGAAAAGAAGCTTGATTTTAGGGGGGTATGCGTGTTTTGACACATCTCATGTGACACATATTCGAGTTTCCTTTTAAACATTTTTACTTCTCTTTTTTTTTCTAGTATTTACTTCATTATAATATATATATATATATATATATATATATAATGGTGCAGATTATATTACTAAAGAGTAGTTGACCTAGTGGTAAAGACTTGACTTTTTCTCCGGGAAGGCCCAGGTTCTAAGCCCACATTTCTTTCTCTTTAATTTCTTGTCACCACCTCATTGGAGGAAAATAGATATATTAATATTAAATAAATTAAATTAAAAATTAGAGTACATTCATTCAATCAGGTGATGTCACGTGTTGTTATCTGATTGGTTGATTTAAGTAAATTAAAATTAAGGCCAAATTGATATAATAGGTAACTAATATGGACCAAATGTGCAATTATACAAAATTTACTTTAACTGCCACGTCACCTTTTCGTTACATCTTAACGTCCGGTGATCAAAATAGTACAATTAAATAGTTCGTTAGTCGAATTTTCTGTTTTTATAGTTCGATAATTAAAATAAGTCGGACTTAATAATTAGGTGGTCACCTAGGTAATTTACTCTAAAATCAATTTGATTGTTTAACATCTAACGGTTAAGTTACGAATTCATTTTGCATTTTTATAAATAATAATTACAATATTTAAAATTAAATATTATTTAAATTTGCAATATCCAAATCTAGAAATATAAATAAGATATATTACACACACCATTAGTTTTCTACTAGTGGATCAATAAGACAATAGAGGTTTGTCTCAATCTTTAGATCATGGGTCTAATCCAATGCTTCACCTACCAAAATGTCACATTTGTAAAAGTGAAACTAAATAATTAATTGAAAATCATTGTATATGATGTGGACCTAATCATGACATTTGATGGCATTTTTGAGGTGTGTTTCCCCTACCTTTTGTCCATATGCAAAACACTACTCTATGGACATTATTAAGTTTGATTTCCACATACATTTTCATTTTTATGAAGAATATTTTGATATTGTTATTAACTTGTCATTTATTCTTTAAATTTTCGTATTTTATTTGTATGGTTTTGTATTAATAAAATCATACGTTATGATAAAAAAATAAAAAATATAAAAAATAATGGATTTCAGTAAGCTTAAATACTCTCTATAACAATGAGTACTAAAATAAAACAGCTCAACCAATAAGGTTAGAGAATTTTCAAGTTCGAATTCGTCATGTATGACTTTGATTTAAGTTTGTTTCGATGAGTTGTTTAAATATGTAATAGATCGTGATATATTATATTCTAGTTATTTTTTTTATATAATATGCTTAAACTATTCACAATCTCCTCTATCGTTAAATTGAAGACATATACGATTAAACACACTAAAACTTATGATCGTTGGAAGATATTAACCGAGTTAAGATTCAGTCCGATCCTATTCTAGCAGTTAACTGACTATAAAACGAAACAGTTACAGTTTGCTATAAATGTGTGGTTGTTGATTAAAACATTTTCTAAAAATCTGACCATTTTTACTTAATTGGGAAAAAATAAGACCAAAAATATGGTGGTCCAAAACCCAAACTTGAATGAACAATGGAGTTCTGACAATGTCATTTGTTTTATTTTGGGGTTTATTTTCTTAAAACTGTAATAATATAAACAGTTATATGGCAACTTGGTAAGTGCATACAATATAAATTTTATATATTATTTTTTGTGATTATTGTATTGTAAATAGTACAAACAACTTTGCATGAAAACTGAAGCTGATTGGTGAGTGTGGTGTATTTCCCATTGATTTACACTTGTGAGATGTAGAGCTTTTATCAATGGCCGTCAATTCTCTCTCTCTCTAATTCGTTGTGCTTAAATTTATACCAGCAAGGCTCCTAACCATTGGGATTTCTCTGCCTTTGTTTGCTAAATCTCTGCACTGCATCTTCTCTTTGCTTTACTCTTTATGTTGGTTCTTTTTCTTCTTCTCCTTATTTTGTTTAGTGTCTTATGATCTCTACCTGTTTGATTTATCGTCTCTTTTACCTTTTCTGCTCATTAGGATTCTTGGGTTTCTTTCAGTTTGATTCAGATCATATCTGTTTTCTCAGACATGGGATTTTATCTTTTTCTTTTTTTGTATATTCCATGCTTTGAGGATAAGCAAAGATGTGGTTTTGCTAATCTAAAAATTTGAGCTTTTAGATATGCTATATGTTATTTTATGACTGTGATTATATGAATAAACTGAATTAAGTTTCCGGTGTATTATTCTTCTTTTAAAAAATGAAATTTGAATCAATTCATCTTTGTTTTTGGATATGAGATTTTAGCCATTTTTCCTATTTCCCATGCTTTGAGGATAAGTAAAGATGTAGTTTTGCGAATGTGATTTTTAACTGTGATTATCGTGAACCAACTGAATTAAGCTCTATGTTTATTTTTTGTTTTTAAAAGGTGTGAAATTTGATTTGATTCTTCTTTGTTTTTCAGATGCATGCTTTTGTTCTTTTTGTGTTTTCCATGCTTTTAGGATAAAATGTTTGATTCCATGTTTAATATTGCAGGAAAATAGTTGATATAATTGGAACATAATGCAAACCCTGTATCTTAAGGAACATGATGGGATTGGGAATCATCCAATGGGGCAGCTGGGCTCTGTTCCATCATCATCATCACTGCCATGGGGGACTGCCTTGGGATCTCATCAATCCTTTCATGGAGGGTGGCCTTTTGGTGCCCAATTGAAGCCTTTGTTGCTGGAGCATCCCTCCAATGGAGACCAACATGTTTCTACTAAACAACAACAATTCACCATTTTCCCTGGTAAATCTCATCACAATTTCCACTTTCATCACTTAAAAACCTCGTTTCCCCCTTCTTTTTATCAATAAATTTGCATGAATCGAATTAATTATTAATTGAAAGTTTCTTAAAATATCTCATATTTTAATCGAACTAAAATTTTTATGCTTAGCCGAGTCAAAATAACCAATTGATTCGGATGGATTAACCGACTATTTAGTTTTCTTTACCTAAAATCAACCTAGTATTCAATGAAGAATATATAATTTTCACTGAATTGAAGGGGTAAGCCTATTTATTTTTAGTTAGAGCAATAGTTCTAGCGGTTCACTTGCTTCTTTCAAATTGTTTCTCATTATTATTAAGAAAGGGTAATAAAGATAAAATATGAGCTTATTTTATAGCACTAGTAATTAATCGTTGTTGTTTTAAGATCAATCTACTTGTCTAGATAATATTTGTCTTGTTCACTAATAAATCGATTAACTAAACTCATGTTTCTATAATTAATTCGATCTTCCGACTGAATCAGGGGCAAATGCCTACTAAAAGATCGTTTAGATTTAAGGAAGAGTCACTTGGATTTATCCATGATTTCTTTATTCCTTTATTTCTAAAGAGAATCCCATCTCTATTCATGTAGTTATACTGGTTTTCTTTGTATATATGTGTTACATATTTATGTTCTGCATACACTTAGATTTGGATATAAATGTATGATCTCTAAATATGGAAACAATTAAGAAGTTATAACGATTCTCATATCGAATATATATTCATATCGAATGCTTTCTTAGAATCTGGATAACAAAAATCATGGATGTAGTGAAAATTACTAACAATCCAACTGGTGTTTTTATTAAGGTGATTGCAAAAATTCAGGGGCAGGACATAAACCTCAGGCAGTCATCTCTCTACAATCAGATCCTTCAGAAAATGACACTCGGGTTGAACTAGGATTTGGTCATCCCATGGTACATTTTCTCTGAAACTTTCTTCTATAAATGTCTAGAAATTCATGTATTTCGAGAGATTTGAATATTCATGTCACATTCATATTACTTTTTCATATCATATTTTAGTTATTTTCTCGTGTCGTGTAATTGTATCGTGTATGATATTATTGAGGTTTGATTTTGCTACGTTAATCATATTTATTTTTTTCCCTTGTGAACAACTGCAGGCCTGTGCAAAATATCCTTGCATGGATCAATTCTATGGAGTTTTCTCAACTCACGGAGCTCCAATTTCGGTTTGTCTTTCATTATCCGGCTATTAAATTCTATAAACTATATTGTCCTGAAATTTCTTGATTTGTCCCGATATATCTATGTCTGATACACGCATTTATCACACATTCACAAAAAGTATATACGATCCTTCAAATATACGAAGAAAAAACTTTAAAAAATTAAATATACTCGTGTCATATATATATATATATGTCTGTACATCCAATGTGGTCTTTACAGAATACTTAGGTATGTATATGAGAATATCATATTCCATATATATGAAAAAGTTTTATAAATTTAAAGTATTGGTGTAAAAAAATTTGTATTCGACACTCATCTCAAGTACGAATAATATAACAAAAGAGATTAGGTTTTAGTCGCTGACAATGCAATAAAAAGATGACATGTTTTTATGTGTTTATTTAATTCATGTTTATGGTCATATTTTTTTCTTATTATAATCGTATTATTTTAAATAGGGTCGTATAATGCTACCACTCAACTTGGCAACCGAAGAGGGACCAATATACGTAAATGCCAAGCAATACCATGGAATCATTAGGCGTAGGCAATCTCGAGCAAAGGCCGTGCTCGAGAATAAATTGACTAAAGTTCGAAAGGTACGTGTAAGTTTCGGATATAGGTGTATAATCGATACGAGTATATTTATTTATTTTTTCATATTATTCATTCACCTAGATGAAAAATTATAAAAAAATCTTAAAACGAAACATGAAAACATCATGGATATGATAGTTTGTTGAGATTGTATAAGCTTTTGGGCATAATTTCAATCAAGATTACTATGACACTATCATAGTCCATTAGTATGTATGACTCTTCATGTGGCACAGATTATTTACGGTCTGCAATTTTGTTTCACAGCCATATATGCATCATTCACGCCATCTACATGCAATGGGCCGGCCAAGGGGATCCGGTGGGCGGTTCCTGAATACCCGAAGTTCGAGCTCCGACAAAGATGGCATCGGGACGAAGAAAGCCGCTCAAGGACCGATTCCTGCTAACCCTACTGGTTCATCTGATAGTGGAACCATGAACTCATCCAAGGGACCAAATGGATGTGGCTCAGCATTTTAAGGGTCATCGGATGTCACCAGCATGTACTCAAGGGGAGACCTCGACCACCGCTTCCTTATCGATCATCTCAGACTATCCGCCCAGTCTCTCCCGTCGATGATCAACGATCGTCGAGGCACTGTTATGAAAGTTTGACACCAATGGGGGATTATTGTGGGATTTGGTGCTAAATTTTTACACCAAAAAACCCACTCTTCCCCCCTGCAGCAACCAAGAGAAGAACTTGGGTTGTTTTGCAACACAGGGTTTGGTTGCTAGGCAAATCATTCTTGGCTCAAGTAAGCTCTTCTTTACCACTGGTTGAGGATGCTGAAACCTTAATCTATATGAAATATGGATCAAACTATATAATGCCATTTGATCCACTAAAATGCTTTGAAAGTTTGGTTATGGTGTTTGTAATCTTAACTATGCAGAATTTGTGGTGTTCATGAATTGTCTTGTACATATGTGTGTTATGTTTATGAAAATAATGAATTGAAGGATATTATGTTTGCATTTTAATTTGTGTTTCATGTTTTATTCTATATGTTTGTGTACATAACGTATAGGAAGATATTATGTTTGTGTTTTAATGGATTATTATTTTATTTTCCGGCAGTGAAATAAAACTATTTTATAAATGGAGTTGTTGTAGGGTCTAGGAATTTAATTTAGTATTTGGAATTAGAAATTTAGATTATAAGATTTAGAATTTAGAGTATAAGATTAGAATTAAGATTTAGTGTTAAAATATAGATTTAGAATTAGGGCTGTAAATGAGACGAGACAGATCCCGAGCTACTCGAGCTCGACTCGGTCAAAGCTCGACTCGATTGGACTTGACTCGAGCTCGAACTCGGCTCGAGTTCGTAACGAGCCGAGCCGAGCTACATGATACTCGACTCGAAAAGCTCGCGAGTTACTCGAAAACATATTATACTTAAAACCCTAAATTATAAACCTTAAAATATAAATTCTAAATTCTAAACCTAACAACCTAAACCTCTAAACCCTAAAACCTAAAATTAACAAGCTTGAGTTTACGCAACTTGTGTATCAAATTTTTTTTTTCTTGATAGGGCTTTAAATGAGACATGGCAGATGTCGAGCTACTCGAGTTCGACACGGTCAAAGATCGGTCAATACTTGACTCGATTGGGCTCGAATCAAGCTCGAACTCGACTCGAGTTCTTAACGAGCCGAGTCGAGCTTAGATTTCCCAGGCTCGTTAAAAATTACTTGAGCTCGAACTCGACTCGAAATCTTAACGAGCCGAGTCGAGCTTAGCACTACTCGAGTTTACACCCCTATTTAGAATTAGAGATTTAGATTTTAGATTTTACACTGTTAGTGTATACAATAACCAAATTAATGGAATAATCAACTTAACATCATGTAAATTTAGTCGGTTAAGTCAATTAATCGTGTAATATTAATTGTTTAATAGACAAACAATTTAAACTCGAATCACCAAAAAATAACATTATCTTTTCATTGGAATCACTTATTTTTAAATAAAAATAATTTAAAATGATATAATATATTATTTATTATATATTTAGAATAATTAAAAAAATCAACAAACCTAAAACAATCAATTTGATTTGAACTTAGGTAGTGTCAACGGGGGAATTAAAATTTATGTAAAAATGTATCGAAATCTACTCGATTGAAAATTTCTTATTCATTTACATGAAATAATAACAAAATGAAATAAACAATTTCTTTTTCATTTCTCATTTTTTCCTTATTGTTGTCTGAAAATATAAATAAAAAATGCTTAATCTGCTACCGTCACTCTTTTTTTTCATTTTCTATTATACCAAGAATTATACATTTTAGGCACCATAAATATGAAATTACAAAAAAATTTACTACAAACCAAAGATCTCATCAGTAATGGTGCATCAATAAAACTGGTAAACATTAACTACCCTTTCAACTGGATTCGAGTACGGTCAGGTAATACGGATATCCTTGGCAGGATCCGGACGACTTGTTCGCTGCTCCTTGGCTTACTTGGTCGTTAACGGGTGTAAGATTCCAGTTCAGACGTACTTCGACAAGTCATATATCCCCGGAGCGAAAGCGCAAATCTGAAGAGGAATTTCGTCGGTCAACCTAGGTCGAAGTGTGAGTTTAGTGGAGCTTGACCCTGACCAAATGAACTGGGGGACAATTTGGAGAGACAATGACTTGGAAGAATGTGTTGCAAGGGCATCGTTAGTGATGATCATTGTATCACTGGCGATGGGAATATCCGACCACCCTGTTTGGTTTTCCGGAGGCTGCGATGTGGTAGCATCGTCGATGGGTCGGCTGTTACTACTGGGGGAATCAAAGGTGTTGATATGGACAGATGCAACTGAGTCGGTGGTGTTGTTATAGTCATCTTCAAATTTACTTCACATAGAGGAGCCGAGAAGTTATGTTGAATGGTCCGAGGTCCGCCAACTACCCCCATGATATTGGACTCATGCTAGAGAAAAGAAAGGAAATCGAAAACAAACATCATAAATAAGTGGCATCTACCAATTCATTGTTAAAAGTTATTGCGGTTACCCGAGTCTTACCTGCAATCACAAGCATGATGGGAAAAGACAAATGGTGTATTAGAAGCATCGGAATCAATAGTACCCTTCGGCAGTTGAGTGATGAGAACGAAATCAACTCTACATTCATACCCCTGGTCCAAGAAAAATATAAGCTGAAAGCATCAGCTGGCCAGTCTAAAAGATGCAAAGAATCAACAAATAACCAATCCGATCTATTTATAACAAAGAAAAGCAACATCGTTATCAGCATCAATAATATATGCTTGAGAGTCGGGAATAAAGTGATGACAGATATGATGTATGATAATCAACACAAGGATAGGCATTCCAATTGATTGTTATACAAACGAATAGCATAAAGGCAAGAAGGTTAACAACCTGAGATGGCATTCCCTGGAAGGATCTTTCACAATCATGGAAATCAGCCAAAGGTGAACGCGATACATCAAAGGGGGCTTCACAGTTATCCTGAGGGCCCAATCTTACATCACTTTGAATAAGGGAAAGAGGTGTACTATATTCAGAATTTGCTGACCTCCTGCGATCCTGAGGGGAAAATTAGAGCATTACTTGGCAATTGAAGAATTCAAGATGACTAAAAACCTTCAACAAGCTAATATGTGGCCTATAGAATACGCACACTAAAAGGAGATAGGTGGATAGACGAATATAAGGGCAGAATCCCAACCTATGCAAAATCTATAAATATCAAGAGATCATGTTACTCTAGTCTGGACAGCGACCAATGCCCATGTTTAACCCTTGCCTGATCATTTTACGGCTTGTTTAGTTTTTATCAATGAGAACGAAAGTGGGCTTAGGTTCAAAAGAATGTCATCATGATCTAAAGTTATTGTCCTGTCCCATGGAACAAACAGGAAGGTAAGATGCTATCAACAGGTTGACGCAATGAGATTTCCCACTGCTGCCCAACAGATGACAACTGATGAACCTGGAAGCATTCCGAACTGGTCTTGTTGACAACATCCATGAGCAATAGGAACTCTTGCGATCTTCATGGCCGAGCACTAAGTTCAAATGATACATCCATTGATGGTAAAACCTAGTAGAGATAAGGAGAAAAAATTATAATGATCAACAAAGTATCACTCATATGAACATAAGAAATGTATATTGATTCTTAAAAAAAACAGCTAAAGAGGGAGAAAAAGGGAAATAGAATCAACCAAGAAACAACCCAAGTGAACCAAACTTGGATAACATAAGATGCAAAGATTGCTTCAAAACATAATTGGCAAGTATAAATAGTATTCTTAAGAAAGTTTTGCCTGACTACCACCAGCTGACATACATCAGCATTTTACTATTCTAATTTCTAATTTAAGTACTTAGAATTTAATTCATTAAGTGGGTGTATGAGCTCACTATCTTCTAAATACCTCATGAGAAAACTCAAATGCATGAAGTTAGCACTCAACTTCCATATAATTTCTATTGAACAAAATTCAAAAGCTATTTAAATTTTTTCCATAAATAGATTAAAATGTTCTGCGTGCTACCGTATATAGATTAACATGTTGTTGATTGTACCTTTTCCCTTGTTACTTTACAAATCGATCTCTTAAGACAAAGCTAAATAACAATTAATCAAGAAACAAGCGAGGGAAAAGAATCAAACTATGAACCTCAGCCTTGTCCTATTCAAGAACTTACCTGCAAATTATAATGCATGCTTAGTGGGCGATATTTCACGACGCTTGATACACCTTCCATTTCGTAATATATTGTAATGTACAAAGGAATACTTCCAGGAACAGCAGCATGAAACCAAAGAGGCCATGATAATGGCATTTCCTCCTGCACTGATATATCCTGAAGCATAGATAAATGTAAAATATATGGATAACAGGGTACTACAAACTTGATATAAATTGTCAGCAAAGCATGCACGGTGAAACATTACCTCAGTAAAGTGAAACACATTCTGCGACGTTTTATTACCATTAGAATGCTCACCGTTTTTTCTCAACATTCATCTTTTTTAAGCAAGCAGGAAAGTCTACATTCAACTCCCTTTGATTCCCAGTATATAGAAATCTGGGGTTGCTGATCTTCATCTTTAGGTTCTGTCAAAACATTATTACAACCAAAATTATAAAAAAAAGACCATTAAAATAATCCGTGCTATAAAAAGACACACTACACAAGCCTGAATGGCTTATCTGATGATGACGCTTGGTCTTTGTTCAAAGATATTGCATTTGAGCAAAGATCTGCGGATTCGACAAATTCAGCCTTTGTGAATATAGGAAAACAGATTTTGAAAAAGTGTTGTGGAGTTCCTTTGGTCATAAGGATGATAGCAGGTACATTATCTTGTAAAGAAACTGTAAATGAGTGGCTTTCTTTCAAGGATAGTGTACTTTCTAGAATATCCCAAAACGAAGGTGGAATTTTGCCTACTGTTAAGTTGAGTTATGACCATCTTCCATCCCATTTGAAGCATTGTTTTGCTTATTGTAGACTATACCCAAAAGATCATAAAATTAATGTAGAAGAACTTGTTCAATTTTGGATTGTTCATGGTTTTGTAAAGCAATCAAATTCGAGTCAAACACTTGAAGAGATTGGGTTTGGGTATTTTAAAGGTCTAGTTGATGGATGCTTTTTTCAAGAGGTAGAAGAAGATGTATTCTAGGGGATTAAGATGTAAAATGCATGATTTTATGCATGAACTTGCTGAATCCGTAGCAGGGAGAGAGAGTAGTATTTTAGATTCAAACTCAAGTGCAAGTGAGGTTGATGAGAAATGTCACATGTCGATTAACTTTTCATTAAGGGTAAACTACATAAATGGTTACCGAACTTTTAGGACAGATTCATTTTGGTCACCGACTTTCAAAATATTAGATAAAGTCACCTAACTTTTAGTTTGATTTCAATATGGTCACCGAACTTTTAGGGCAGATTCATTTTGGTCACCGTACTTTTAAAATATTCTATAAGGTCACCAAACTTTTAGTTCAATTTCAATATAGTCACCGAACTTTTAGTTCACTTTCAATATGGTCCTTCCCGTTACCTTCCGTTAAAAGATGACATTAGTTTTCATTTTCCTTAATAAAAAATGGGTAAACTACACCAATCATCACTCAACATTTTTCTCACTTCTATTTTGGTCATTAGAGTTAAAAAAAATTCAATTTAATAACTTAACTTTCGAATTATTCATATTTTTGCCACTCTCAAATGACATGTTTATACAAATAAAAAAATTCGATTAATCCTTAAAAGATTTATTTTGGTTAATTGGTAAATTTAGATTATTCAATTCTTGATCTTATATTGTATTAATTAAATCAAATAATCGATTAACTAGTTAACTGAAATATTTGATTATGGAAATGATTTTTTACTTTGTTTATTAAAATATCAAATATGATACTATGGTAAATTTAATAAATTTTTTGTTGTGATAAATGTAACCCCGTTGACCCGGCCTAGCCGCCAAACCGAACCGAGGAAGCTACATTAGGATTACTGAAGCAAACCGGAGAGATACAACGAAACCTGATCCATTTTTTTTCTTTTTATCTTATCTAGATGCCAATTATTAACCCTATGTGATCATTCAAACATCAAGTATAACCCCAACTCAATCGGGCATCGATTTGACATCCAATTGATCACATTTACAATTTAGGGGCCAAGTTGCAAATACAAAAAATTACAGGATTTAAGCTCACTTTTAGGTTACCACTCTTTAATTAGTCAAGTTCTGAACATTCATCCCAAATTCCAGCTTGATCCGATCTTTCTAACATATTCAATTGCGTTGACAAGATACATGGACTAAAATGTAAAGATGACAAAACTGCCCCAAAGTGACATTAATAATATTAACGCTCAACCGTACCGATACGGGTAACCCCGTACTGATACGGTTTGAAATGCCCTATTTTGGTACACCTCCATGCCGTATCGATACGCCTAACTGAATTACCTAACTTTTGAAATATTACAAACCGTACCGATACGGCTACTCAGACGTTTTAGTACGCAGGTTCGAGTTGAGAAAGTGAATTCCAGAGACTAAAACTCGTACCGAAACACCCATACCCGTATCGGTACGCTTGGACAAATTTGCCTAAGCGTATCAAAACGCATAAGACCCATACCGATCCCACAAGCTCGAAATTGCCTAGCCGTACCGATACGACCCCCCACGTATTGGTACGCCTGGGCCTGAAATGTCACATTTGGCTGATTTTTCACTTCAGATGCACACTCAAACAATTCCAGCATGCTTAAAACACAATACCAACATGCCAAACATATCACAAGCTAACTAGCATCACAGTTCTAACAACACATCCATGATTCATGCATCAATAGGGAATCTAGAGGCATGCTTCCTAATCATTATATCCAAGCAACACACCAAAAGATAAACCAGCACCAAAAACAATCCTTTAACGCCATTTACAACTCAAGAGCAACTAAAGAAACATGCTCAAACAGGGAGTTCAACATAACATCTCCCAAAACCAAACAAGTACCTAATTGCCCTTATTCATTATAGTCTAGTCCTTAACATACTTTGGAAACAAGTCTTGCCAAGATCCCCTTGCTTCTTGTTGTCTTTCAAGTTCTCAATTATCTACATTGATGGACAATGAGAGCGTAAGCACACTAGGCTTAGTGAGGGGTGCTAAAAAACAACACCATCAATGCATTTAAAACCGTTTACTTA
Source organism: Hibiscus mutabilis (assembly GCA_019671005.1). Lineage (NCBI taxonomy): Eukaryota > Viridiplantae > Streptophyta > Magnoliopsida > Malvales > Malvaceae > Hibiscus > Hibiscus mutabilis. Next base: position 39,254,554 of record CM033750.1, on the reverse strand, counting down.
ACATTATTCTTTAAAACATCATGTCTCTTTTAAAACATGCACTTTACATCATTAAAACCAGCATATTAAACCATATGCTACATGTATCATTAATCAACAGCAAGTCACATTGCTAACCCTCTACTTAAGCCTTCCCATGCATTACTATCAAATGCAAAGCTTAAGGAGAAACATGTATAAATCACATTATACAACATAAAACATTTCAATGATACATTAACAATTATATTGACTTACAAGTGATAATTAAACAAGCCCATTAACAAAAGAATTCATCGGATACACAGATTCAACAAGTGTTAACCCAACACTTCAAGCCATCTCAACCGGAATAGCGATACAATCACAATCGCGGTACAATAATAACCGGGTACACTTTCAACCCACATGGACACCAATCCCTCTCATCGGTTAGATGCTTAACCCATTAACGGGAGTATTCGGTACCGTTTAACCCCTCTACCATTAGGGTACTTGGATGTAGTATTCGGTACACAATATAAACCTCTCAACATCCAATGCGACTTATTTACAGTGTACTCAATCCTAAGGTCGGCCAACTATATCCGATAACAATTTTAAAACCATATCACTTTCCAATATAATTAACCATTTTAACATTTACCTCACTATTTTTAACAAGCATTAAACCATGCCATTTATCCAAAGCAACAACCATTCTTTATAACAAAGTATAAACCATACTTACAATGATCACTTACCGTGTGCATCCTTCAGCAAAACATGCTTAAAAACAGTATATCAAATACTTACAATCATGCTTAAACAGTGGGTAACGTGTAAATCAAAACAAATGCATAAAACCATTTTCTACTAGCACAACCGAGAGAGTAAAACCACTTTATACTTACTTTCGAGTCTAGGTAAACATTTCAAGCTCTACCTTAACTCCCAAACTCTGTTCTCAAAATAGAAAAGTGCTTTAAACCACGTTTTCACTCACCGATACGCGAAACTTCGATTCACCAACGCGAAATCAAGTATTCGAAGCTTCCAACGCTTCTCCAAACACTTCCGGATCAACCTCCCCTATTTTTACCACAAAACAACAGAGGATTAATGCATCATAATGCATTCTAAATACAACAACCCTAATCCTTCTCGGATTTCCACAAAACCCTCACAATTAACCCTCATCAACAACCGAAAACATAACAAAAACACTTCGATTCACAACCCAGCCAACATCTATCAATCTAACATCATTTTCAACATCAAAACACATATAAAAACATATCCAAAATGACCTACCACCTCAGCAACCTTACAACACAGAAACACCACAAAACCTCAAAGCTAACAACCTAAACAAATAGAGATTCTTAAGTTTCGGGATTCTATTGATAAAAATCACTTATGAACATTATTAAATGTCCAAAATATGAATCAAAGCATTCTTAATTACTGGAAATTAGATCCAATTCGCGAATCAACTCATTTTCCCCAAAGAACTCAATTAATCAAATATAAAATCATCAAAACCAGATTAGAAACACAAAAACAAGGATCAAATGCTTGGGAATTTCAGTAAAGAACCATAAAATAGAGGAGATCTTGGACCTTATCCCTATTGTGAAGTTTCTCCCTCAATTGATTTGTGAAAAGCTAAGAAAACACACGATTATTGTAAGATTTTGTATAAACAATCTTTATAAAACAATTTGAAACAATAAAATCAAGTTAGAAACCACCTCACCTCTGGAAATTTGATGAAACCTGAGTGTTTGGTTGATGAGAGAATGGAGAGAAAAAAGTTGAGAGAAAAATAACGTGGTTTTGTTTTGGAAAGTAATAACTAACTTTTTAACAAAATCCTCTTTAATTACTAATTAAAACACATGTTAAAATATGTCAAATTAAGGGAGAAATCATCATAAACCAATTGGTAAAATAGATCCTTAAAGATTCTAAGAATTTGATCCTTTTCATTTTAGTCACTATGAAATCACAGTTTTCAAAACTTTCATTTTGGTCACTAACCAAAATGTCCATCTTCCAAAACTCATTTTCAATTTTGATTCCACAATTAATTTTATTGATGTTATTGAACCTGCTGTCGAAGAATCTATAGAATCTAACCTTATTGATGATCTATGCAGAGAATTGGAGGATTTTGAGGAAGAGATCAGGAAGTTTGAGAAAAAAATTTCAATTGATTTTGATTCAAGCCATATACCCTCAAAAATTAAAATTTTCCCTTCCATCTTGCAGGCACCAAATTTGGAGCTAAAATTACCGCAAGATAAATTGAGAAGTAAAAAAGATATTTTGTTAGGAAAAATGAAGAAACTATACAATCGTAAAATTTCTCATAGAGAATTTCCCAGTTGGAGAAAACGCAAGAAGTGGAAGAACTATTTCTCGCAGTGCCTGTAGTCTAAATTAGGTCCTCGAGCTAAATGACGTTAAATAAAGCACTAAGTGGGAGCCAACCCATTTTATTTTATTTTTAATCTCTATTTTATTTTTAATTTCTATTCATTTTCAATTTTATTTAATTTAATTTGATTTTATATTTATTTTATTTGAATTTTTAGGAACCCTAAAAATATTTTGGATCAAATATAATGCAATCAAAGAATGTATTCCATGCATGGATTAATGGTAGAAAACCCATTTTTGATAAAGGGTGCATGTTAGCAAAGCTTCCCACCATCCTTAGGTGTATGTTAGCCAAACCCAAACCACCGGTCATTTCCATCACTTATCTGCCTATCTTGACCCTTATTTTAAACATTTTTTTATCTTATTATTTCACCACTTCTTTTTCAAATGCCAAAACCCGTGGACCCCACGCTTGAATGATAAGCCATCCCAAACAACTTTTTTATTTTATTTATTATTCTCTTACATGCCTAATTAAACCTAAACCTTTCTTTTTCCTTCTCCTTCTCCTTCTCCTTCTCCTTCTCCTTCAGCCGCACTTCTTTACCCCCACTTTCGGCCAACATAAACAACCCCAACCTCCTTTGACTTTGCAAACCTTCCTAGCCACCATGGTTTGCACCCAAAAGTAAGCTCGCCGGCTCTCACAAGCACCGGTCAACCTCACTGGACAACGACGTTATGCTTTTAGTAGGGAGTATTCTATCCCCTCTCTTTTGCTTTATTTTCTATAATTGGGACATTATGATTTAAGTGATGGGTGGAAGTTGCATCAAATTTCACTTTTCTTATTTAATTGGTTGGAATTGAGTTTTCCTTGAATTGATGTATTGAAATTAATTATTGTATATCTCATTTTTCACCTTATTTATTTTTCTTGTGAATTTTAATCTCTTTTTTGTTAGAATTTAAGAAGCATGATGGCAATTGTCATGATTAATTTATTTTCCTTTAAAATTTTTGACATTCCATGCATTGCTGGTTAAATTGATAGCATGACTTAGTACAATTAACCTTTCATGTGAGTTTTGAGCCTAATGAGCATACATTTTCATTCTTGCTCTCTGTTAATTTTTTAGTGTGCCGACTAATTCTTTGCATTCTAGAACTTGTAGCATAATGCTTGTCGAGACTACACGATTGGATGTGATTCTTTAGTGTGATAGAAGCATTAGGTTTTAACCTCTTTCTCTTCCTAAAAATGGCCTACCCTTTGTTTATTTACCCCTTAGATAACCAATTTTGAGCCTTATCCTTTTCTTTGATTTACCACATCTTTAACCCGAACCGATTTTGTTGTTTTTCCTCTTTTTGTCACCCTTTTTCAAGACAAAGTTAAGGTTATTCTGAAAAAAAAAGAAAAAAAATAGTGAAAAAACAGTGCAGTTTGGTTTGAACAATGCAGAAAAAAAACAATGCAGTTTGGTTCAAACAGTGCAGAACATGTCGAATAAAACTGTTCGAACAGTGAAAAAAAAGAAAAAATAGTTTGGTTCGAATAGCAGCAAGAAAAAAAGGAGAAAAAAGAAAAGTTCAAAAGAAAAACAGAGAAAGAGAGAGTGAATAAGCTTTGATTGTTTGATTTATTGTTTTCCTTTCTTTTATTTTTACTTTCCTTTGAGTAATTCTTTGGAATAATTTTCTCTTTGTCTTGAATTTTTAAACCCAATCATTGGCCTTTATCCTACCCAAACCTTAGCCCCATTACAACCCTTTTAAAGATCTCTTGATTATTGCATCATGTTCATACTTAGTAGCGGAGGTTAGATTTAGTTACAAGCTTATGTTAATGCTTTGATTAGTGAGGCTTGAGCGATTCATTTTACCCTAAACACTTGAGCGGAATGAGTGAACCAATGTGAGGTACTAAGTCTTGCTTCTTTGAGATTAATGAATAATTGGAATGACATGTTTTGCTATTACTTGCTTTTAATTGTGCCTTTAGCTTGATTGCTCTTGAGTTTTATCAATTGCTATGATTTTGATTTGCTTGGAAGTCTTGAGAATTTTGTGAAATTGAGATGGCAACTTGAAATTCTTGATGCATCAATTGAGAAATGCTTGAGGACAAGCATTGAATAAGTGAGGGGGAATTTGATGAGTAGTTTAGATGATCACTTTTTCATCTTTAATTATACCTATAAAGATTTGAATATGATACTGATCTAGGCTTTATTATGTGTTTTTCGTGCAGACCTTTAATTCTGGAAAACACACTGAAAAGAGGCAAAATTATGCAAATTTTATCTAAAGTCAAGACCGGGCTAGTGAGCATGAATCCAGGCATGAAAAATTTGACTGGACGCCACGTCAGCGCTTCTAGAAGATGACGTTAGCTTTTTGATAGCTTATCATCCGCATTCTGATAGCTTATCAAACGAATTTAAAATTTAAACTTGGGATTATCATTTGTATTTAATTTAAATATTTTTAGGATTTATCTTTTTATCATTTTAGGGTTATTTTTAGGGTTTTAGAATACTATAAATATCCTGTTGGGTAAGCTAGAAAATCATCTCTCATCTTCCATTCTTAGTTTGTTCTAGCTTTCTACGTTTTATAATATTCTCTTCTCTTTTTATTTCTGCGCTTTTAAATTTTATTTATTAAATGCTAAGTATGATTTCTTCCATAATCATGCTTAGCTAAATTCTTCTATTAGCCAAGGGCTTAAAGCGAAGCTTCAATTCACCTTGTGAGAATTAAAAGCACTCAAAAACTTCGTTTTACATTCTCAATTTTTTTGAAAACTTAGATCGGCAATCGACCTTTGTATTAAAATCTTTTCGCTTTCATTTTAAAAGTGCACGTTGACTTGATTGTTGTTGGGATTTATAGTTGGGAGGAAGGATCGACTTGTAAAATATTCGACTTCTTATGAACATTTAGCGACAGATTCGCTAAGGGAAATTGAGATCGGATTCGATTCTCATTGAGGCAACATAGTCCGAGTCAGGTTTTTCCAAATTTTAAAAATTATTTTATTCTAACGGCGATAGTCGTGGTTAGTCTAACTAGAAAACTGGAATCTAAAAATTGATTTTAGATTATCGGTTTACCAAAGAGAAAAACAAGTTATAAGGGTTGGGCCTTGTAGACTGTAACCGGCATGTATTCGGAGTGAAAATTCTTTTTTAATGATCATTTTGAATTGAAGCAGAGCAAAAGCTTGAGACTAATTAATTTAATCGATTTATTTTTACTTAATCTATTCTCGCAGCTATTTTACACTTATTCTCTAGTTTTCTCGATCAAAACCCCCTATTCACTAAATTAGCTTGCAACAGTCAGAATCAGAACAACCGTATATGAAAAACTCCTTAGTCCCTGTGGACCGAAACCTTCTTCTCTATACTACATCTTTAATTATTTATTCTGAGATTAAAGATAATTATTTTGACAGTTCACGACGCTTGTCAACTTGCTTGTTTTCTATTTTCAGATACCGGTGCAATAGCTACCGAAGCACATTGAGTATTTGAGCAATTAATATGCAGAAAAAGAGGCGGTAGGTTATCTAATTGCTTTACACTTTTAAAGCATAATAATCTCAGAATTAACTGCAATCATCTAATAATGGATGTTCCTTTTTTTTCAGCAGGAGCTCAATGGAACACATGCATTCTTCAACAGCTCATCCATTCCGAATTTGTCAACTCTAATTTGGTCATTGAAGCAGAGGCCCTTTGTTTTCTTTTGAAATGGCAGTCTATACCAAATTACATTATTCTGGAAGGTAATCATTATCACTCAGTTCTTTACTACTCATGTTCAAAATAATCCGAAAATAAGTGGATTACATTTATCAATAAATTTGGTCACTGAAGCTGAGAATATATCTCTTACTTGTTTTCTATCTTCAGACGTTGGTGCAATGCTGACAGAAGGGCATTTGAGGATTTTACATGCAGAAAAAGAGGCGGTAGTTTATGTAGTTGCTTTACACTTTTAAATCATAATAATCTCAGAATTAACTGCAATCGTCTAATAATGAATGTTCCTTGTTGTCAGCATGAGCTCAATGGAAGACTTGCATTCTTAAAGAGCTTAGCCATTCCTCTGCTTTATTTTGAAATGGCAGTCTATGGCGTTGTGATTAGCCACCATTGGTGCACAGAATATGAAGTCGTGTTTAGTAACAGTAAGTTATTCTACAGTCTGACGATGCTCGATTTAAATGAGATAAATTTTAACATATTCTACCCTGGCATATTTATAATTTGCAGGTTCATTGTTGATGAGATTTCCATGGAGTTTTTCATGAGCTTCAGAGGCATCTAATCTATTCATTGTTTTCATGATGCATTTGTGGGATTGTCTCTTTCTTTGTAAAGAGTGTTTATCATTCTCTGGTAGGAAAGGTTGTTAGGGGAGAATTCATGCTATATGTATCTTGTATTGTGAGTTCAGTAGTGAATCTTTCTCTGGGCAAGGCCTTGCAGATGTAAGTGTGACACCGAACTGCATAAACAATCCCTTGCGTTCATTGTTATGCTCATTCTTCTGTTTTGCACGTTACATCTCTAGTTACAACTTACATTATAACAGGTAGTTATGACAACTTACTATCACAATTGGTTCCAAGCAACGGTACGACAACTAACAACCAGACTGTACTTTTTCTAAATTCCCTTATAATGCAAATGCTAATGCTAATTATAATGGAATGATGAATATAGTAGTGAAGGATGAAATTTTAGATGATTTCTCCAGTGCTATTGGGGGAGAAATAAGTTGAGAAAAGGAAGAAGACTCGGATTCAGAGACGATAAAATATTCAGCATCATTTCAAGGAGGTTCCTTGACAGCTGAGGATGAAAAAGAAGGGACTGTTTTCGGTGCTTACAATGGTATTTCCTAAAACAATCTCTCAGATAGCTCTTCCCATGGTTCTGGAATAGAATCCGAGCATGAAACTTACAAATTGAACTCAAAGGGAATGAATAATGCTCCTAATAAATCAGCAGAATATAATGGTGAACCTCCGAAGGATGAGAAATCAAATGGGACTCAAAGTTTAGGAGGTGAAAATAAGCCTGCTGATTGTGAAGACGAGTTTCAAGTTGAAGATGAGGAAGCTTTGAGTGAAAAGATAGAAGAGCTGAAGACAAGAATTGAGAAACTCGAAGCCGAGATGAGAGAATTAGCTGTCCTGGAAATTTCTCTTTATTCCGTTGTTCCGAAGCATGCTAGCTTGGCACATAAAGTGCATAGACCTGCTCAACGCCTTTCTAGACTATATATTCTTGCACACAAGCATTGGAATGGATACAATAGAGTCACAATTGCTAGAAACACCGTCTCCGGGCCCATTCTGATCTTGAATCTTGAGGTAATGATTAAGTCGATATGAAAATTTGACAGCTGCAAATCAATATTATATATGATTAAATCAGCTTAGCTGCTCAATTTTAGATGTTTTATTTATGCCTTCTGAGATATTCCAGTATTACAGATGATGCTCAATTTTAGATGTTTTATTTATGCCTTCTGAGATATTCCAGTATTACAGATGATGTCCAATTTTTGGCCCTTTGTTAAACTGTAACACCTGCAGATCGACACGGGTAACCCGATCTAATCTGAGGTGTCACATTTGGGTTATCGAAGTGACCCGCATTAAATTTAGATGAAACAAATTGTCAAACCATAAAACAATTTCTGGATTAAAAATACAAGTTCAGTAATCATTCAAACAATGGAACATAAATCATGATACAAGTTACAAATACAAATTTTAGACTCTATATAAAAACAAGACGTAACATGCATGCCCCTAATTACATACTCCGCAAGCAGTGCCAAAGGAACTCCTATGTTGATGTCAATAAATGCATCATGATCAATCTTTTAACCTGCGATGGTAAGGAATAACATGAGCTTGGATAAGCTCAGTAATACAGAACTACCAAAAGTTGCTAAAGGCACAAACAAATATATGGCAAGCATAACACCATCACGATGTTCCGGCAGTAACAGACACCAAATATGATTCGATATATCAGTAAAGTGTTATATTTGAAGATGACGAAGTTGTTCTTTATTCAATCACTGAGTATCAGGCGAGAAGCTTGTAGTCCGAAGAATCAGAAGAGTGATGGATAAGGAAGTTAAATCAGATAGTTTAGTGTGTTCTATTAAGTGCAGATAGAAGCCATACAAAGAGTTTCAGACATTGGTAATTTATTCAGTAGGGTGGATTTAAAAGAAGAAGGAAAGTTTTATATGAAGCACCTAACTACCCTCTATAAGGACTTACCCCAGGCCCATAGGGCGTAGGAACCAACCTAAGAGGATGTCTTAGGCCTATAAGGACTTACCCTAGATTCATCAGACGTAGGTGCCAACCTAAGGGGTTACCTTAGGCATATAAGGAATTACTCGAGCCAAACTGTCGGAACCTACTCAAGGGGTTACCTTGGGTCCATAAGGAATTACCAGCGCTGAACGTGTAAAGACTTCATATCATAGCCCAGGAGTATCCCAGAGTAAAATAGTTTAGTGCAGCCAGACGAAATGAGGAAAATAAAAATCAGACATATTTTTAGTTTATTAGAAACCAAAGAATGTGCTTTTTTAACCGACAAAGAGGAATATTTTGACAAATAGAATTCATGATTAAGATAAGAGAATCTTGGTTTCAAATCGGAGAGAATATGCATGTGCAAGGAACTCACCAGATGGTTCAGTTTATCACTAGAGGTCTTTATTCATTACAGAAAGAAGACAATGAACTTTATTCAATTAGATTGATTTCAGAATAGAGGACCATCTTTAAAGGGGTTCGTTAATTATTGACTCCATCCAGATATTCAAGGAATTATACACCAAGATCAACCAAATTTTGGTCATATTAAGATTATTTCGGATATTTTAGGATCAATCCATCATTTAGGCCTACAAGGGAATTTTGGTCATTTGACTTCCAAGGGTAATATGGTAATTTAACCCAAAAGGTAGAATAATTATTAGCGGCATCCGCTACTTCTAACAGTTTATCTGTCCTCCAAAATCCACTTGAATTAATCAAATCTCAACATTGTGGTACTTATCAAGTGCCCGGACAGATACAACCTACGCGTGTTCAAGACATTGTTCCGTCTATATAGTATACTTGAACATATCGTCGACACAACTCAACATGAACGAGTCCTGAATGGTCCACATGTATTTATACAATATCCTTCTGTTATTACAACAGTATCAAGAACGACTGATGTACACATGTTAGGCTTCAAACACATATGAGCATTACAGTTATTTGAGATCCACCGATATTTTTGGGATTTTAAAAGCTTTCCCTTATCTCAAGTATCTGCAACAAGGGATTGAACGATGTCAGCTAGTTTGTCAATTGTATTTTCTAATAAAACATTACTTACCTCGTGAACCCATCGAGAGGGTTCACTATAAGGGCAAAATTGTTGGGAGTTAGCAGCCATCGTAGAGATTAGAGTTCTTGACGCTGTTGGGGTCATGTTCACAAGTGTTCTTCCACTTGCTGCATTGATCATCTTCATTTCCATTGGAGATAAGCCTTTGTAGAAATACTGAAGAAGCGTTTGTTCTGATAGCCCGTGTTGAGGGCAATTTGCGCACAACTTCTTGAATCTCTCCTAGTAGTCATATAACGACTCAGTATCCTTTTGCCGGATACTCAAGATGCTCCGCCTCAGTTCGCTTGCCTTAGCCGTAGAGAAAAACCTGTCAAGAAAAAGTCGCGCCATGTCAGTCCAAGTTGTAACAGAATTGAAAGGTAGGTCGAATAACCAATCCTTGGCAATATCATCTAAAGAAAAAGGAAAATAGCGAAGTTTTATTTGGTCTTAAAATACTCTCTGTGGTTTTGTACTCAAACAAACCATATGAAATTCTTTTAGGTGTTTATGCAGATTTTTGCTTGGAAAACCATGATAGATAGGTAGAAGATGTATCAAGCCCGTCTTAAGTGCAAATGGAGTTTCTCCATTCGGGAATGTAATGCACAACGACTGCTGATTGTGTGGTACCGCGACAAGTTGGCGAATGGTTTGATCTTCGTCACCCATTAGAATCGGTTTGTTGTCGGTGTCCTCAAAGTGTGTTTCGACTGTGAAGGATGATTCTAGTTCTTGTAGGAATCGTTGTTGTCGCTGTCTTCTTTCTCGAAGTGTGCGTGCGTGCAACCTTCAGGCAACTACTTCTATTTTTGGTTCAAAATCTACAAATTCGTCCGGATTCTTCCTGGTCATAAATCAAAACAAACAATATTAGTAACTTTGTTGTAGTCCCCGGCAACAACAACAATTTTGAAAAGCGTCGTGAACTGTCAAAATAATTATCCTTAATCTCAGAATAAATAAATAAAAACTTAGTATAGTGAAGAAGGGTCGATTTGCAAGGACTAAGAAGTTCCCAATATTGGTCTGAATCGATTTTTAACAAAGAAACTTTCAAGTAAAAAAGGGTTTGGCGAAATGAGTTGAATAAATCTAAGCAAACAAAAATGATAAATAAAGGAAAGTAAATGGCTGAAAATAATTATGATAATATATAGCCTCCAGCTTTGCGCCTCAACTCGTTTCGATCACTAAAATAGATTTTACTTCGAGTTCTTGCCGGTTACAATCTACAAGGCCCAACCCTTGTAACTTTCTCTTCTCTATGGTGAACTAATTTTCCAAGGTCAATCCTTAGAATTTAGTACTTTTTTGGATTAACAACGACAATAGATTCTAATGCCAATGTTGTATTCTGTGCTGGAAAAGCCCGTGCTCGGATAATTTTGTCTCAACGAGAATCATATCCGATCTTGATTTCCCTCAGCGTACCACTGCTAAGTTTGTTCTTAGGGAGTTGAATTTGCTACAAGCCTACTCTTGTCCCCAATGGTAGATCAAAACCGTCGATCAAACCAATGCGCGCTTTTAGAATGAAGGAGTTGAGTTGTTTAAAGGAAAAGCCGATTGTCAATCCAGTAATGCTGAAAATCAAGAAAGAAGTTTGAAGGTATGAAGAGCTCTTGCAATTCTCATGAAATGAATTGGGTTTCACTTAGCTATCGGCTAATGGTAAATTTAGCTAAGCATGACTATGGAATAAATGATACTTAGCATTAAAATAAAGAAAAAAAACTTGAAAGAATAACGTAAAGAGAAAGGAAATTTATAGAGCTTTAAAAGCAAAAATAAGCCAAGAACAAGAGATGATTCATAGCTTATCCATAGGGGTATTTATAGTATCTAAAATCCCTAAAAATAATCTTAGAAGATAAAAGATAAATCTCAAAATAATATTCAAATTTTAATCCTAAACAAAAGATAATCCCAAGTTTAAATTTCAAATCCGTCTGATAAGCTATCGAAAATGCGGCTGATAAGCTATCTGAGTTGCTGACGTCATATTCTAGAAGCGCTGACGTGATGTCCAGTCAGATTTTTTCATGCCCAAATTCATGCCCACTAGCCCAGCCTTTGACTCCAGCTAAAATTGTAGAACTTTACCCCTTTTTTAGCACAGTTTTCGAAATCTAATGTCCTGCACAGAAAATAAGAGAATATGCCCAAATTAGCAACATAAACCGACAAAAAATGAGTAATTAATAACAAAATAATAACTATTCAAATCACTCATCAATGTACCTAGACAAGCATTTCATCTCCATCGTATCATTTCCCATCTTTCTTCTGCTGCAACCTATCAATGACTTCCAAACACCTTGCCTTTTTTACTTCTATTTGAAGCAGCAGCAGCCTGAAATGGCAGAAGCAATTGCTTTTAACGTCAACTGCGTAAACAATCCCTTGTGTTCATTGTTATGCTCATTCTTCTGTTTTGCACGTTACAACTCTAGTTACAACTTACATTATAACAAGTAGTTAAGGACGACTTACTACCACAGTTGGTTGCAACCAACGGTACGACAACTAACAACCAGACTGTACTTTTTCTAAATTCCCTTATAATGCAAATGCTACTGCTAATTATAATGGAATGATGGATGAAGTTGTAAAGGATGAAATTTTAGATGATTGCTCCAGTGCTATTGGGGGAGAAATAAGTTGAGGAAAGGAAGAAGACTCGAATTTGGAGACGAAAAAAGATTCAGCATCATCTCAAGGAGGTTCCTTGACAGTTGAGGATGAAAAAGAAGGGACTGTTTCCGGTGGTTACAATGGTATTTCCAAAAACAATCTCTCAGATAGCTCTTCCCATGGTTCTGGAATAGAATCCGAGCATGAAACTTACAAATTGAGCTCAAAGGGAATGAATAATACTCCTAATAAATCTGCAGAATATAATGGTGGACCTCCCAAGGATGAGAAATCAAATGGGACTCAAAGTTTTGGAAGTGGCAATAAGCCTGCTGATTGTGAAGACGAGTTCCAAGTTGAAGATGAGGCAGCTTTAAGTGAAAAGATAGAAGAGATGAAGACAAGAAACTCGAAGCCGAGATGAGAGAAGTAGCTGTCCTGGAAATTTCCCTTTATTACATTGTTCCGGAGCATGGTAGCTTGGCACCTAAAGTGCATACGCCTGCTCAACGCCTTTCTAGACTTTATATTCTTGCACACAAGCATTGGACTGGATACAAGCGAGCCGCAATTGCTTAAAACACCGTCTCCGGGCTCATTCTGATCGCGAATCCTGAGGTAATGAATAAGTCAATATGAAAATTTCACAGCTGCAATTCAATAATATATATGAGTAAGTCAGCTTAGCATCTCAATTTTACATGTTTTATATGTGCCTTCTTAGATATTCCAGCATTACAGATGATGTCCAATGTTTGGCCCTTTGTTAAACTTGCACTGGAATAGCATAGACAATGACTTTGTGGTTGGCCACCATTCCACCACAGAATATGAAGTTGTGCTTAGTAACAGTAAGTGTTTCTACATTTGGACATTTGTTAGCGGTACAATTACTGCAATAATAAAAACGATTAGTCAAGTGACTGAAATGTAATTTTTAAAGTCAAATGACAAAAGCATAATCTTATTCATAGTCCAGTGACTTTAGTGATTTAACCAAAATAAAATATCAATTCCATAGCAACCAAAATGGAAAGTTGGCACAATTTATTGAATTTCAGAAACTATGTGCCATGTGCATAACTAATAATGACTTACCATGGAAAGCTTTTCTGTCGTCTTCTAAGGCCAAAGGCCTTACTTTGCTGTAACCATTACAAGTGGGAGAAACACCACTTGCAATGAAATATCTATAATATACCATGTACGTGTGGACATCAGCATTTCATCTTATTCAAATCACTTCCAAACACTGTCTTTCCTTTCAGTTTGAAGCAGCAGCACCGAGCAATGGCAGAATCAATTGCTTATGACATCATTACTAAATTGAGCTCCCCTCTTCTGCAGCAACTTGGCTTGTGGTGGAATCTCAAAGACGACCTCCAGGATCTGCAAAGCATCGTCTCTGCAATCAAAGCTGTGCTTCTTGACGCCGAAGAGCGATCTGTGAGTAGCAATCTTGTCAAAGACCTTCTTGAAAAGCTGAAGGATGCACTTTATGATGCTGATGATCTTTTGGATGATATCCATACTGAAGCTCAGCGGAAAGATCTGATGAGGGGGAACAAGCTCACGAAAGAGGTAAGCCTTTTCTTTTCAAGCAAAAACCAAATTGCTTATGGTCTGAAAATGGGGCATAAAATCAAGGCCATTAAGGCCAGATTAAGTTCCATTCAAAGTGAGACCAAGATGTTGAATTTGGTAGAGCGTGACCATCCTGTAGAAACGCCTTTCATGGCCAGAAGGAGGCAGCAGACGCACTCTTCTGTGCATAAAGATGAAATAATAGGGAGGGAGGATGATAAAGCAGCTCTTCTAAGACTCTTGACAGAGTTTGAGACTGAGGAGAATGTTTATATCATTCCAATTGTGGGGATTGGAGGGTTAGGCAAGACTGCGTTGGCACAGTTGGTTTATAATGATGAAGTGGTTAAAGATAACTTTGAGTCTAGGATGTGGGTCTGTGTCTCTGATGTTTTTGATGTGAAAGTAATAGTAGGAAATATTATCAAATCTGTGACTAATCAAGCACCCGATCAAAATCTCGAAATGGACCAATTGCAGAAACAACTTCGAGATAAAATTGACGGGAAAAAATATTTGCTTGTTTTGGATGACATTTGGAATGACGATAGGGAACGGTGGTTTAGCTTAAAGAAGTTACTGCTAGGTGGGGTTAAAGGAAGTAGGATAATAGTAACTACTCGCTCTCTGAGGGTAGCGAAGATTGCTAGTACATGTCAGCCCCATGTTTTGAAAGGCTTGTGTGATGATGTTGCTTGGTTTTTGTTCAAACAAATAGCATTTGAGCAAAGATCTGCAGAGTCAACAAATTCATCCTTTTTGGATATAGGAAAACAGATTTTGAAAATGTGTGGTGGAGTTCCTTTAGTCATTAGGACAATAGCTGGTACATTATCTTTTAAAGAAACAGAAAACGAATGGCTTTCTTTCAAAGATAATGAACTTTCTAGGATATCTCAAAACGGAGGTGAAATTTTGCCTACACTTACGTTGAGTTATGACCATCTTCCGTCCCATTTGAAGCATTGCTTTGCTTATTGTAGACTGTACCCAAAAGATCACAGAATCGGTGTAGGAACACTTGTTCTGTTTTGGATTGCACAGGGTTTTGTAAAGCAATCTAATCCGAGTCAAACTCTTGAAGAGATCGGGTTTGAGTGTTTTAAAGGTCTAGTTGAAAGAAGTTTCTTTCAAGAGGTAGAAGAAGATGTATTCTTCGGATTAAGATGTAAAATGCATGATTTTATGCATGATCTTGCTGAATCAGTAGCAGGGACAGAGAGCAGCATTTTAGATTCAAGTGCAAATGCAAGTGAGGTTGATGAGAAATGTCGTCACCTATCGATTGATTTTTCATTAATTCATTTGTTTAAGGGAAAGAAGTTGCGAACTTTGTTGCGTTCTCCAAACAGTAGAGGTCGAAATATGAGTGATGCAATTTGGGATTTAATAATTTCAAATGGAAAATGTTTGCGTGTGTTGGAATTGAGATTGTTAGATGTTAAAACAGTTCCAGGCTCCCTTCATAAGTTGAAACATTTGAGGTACCTTGATCTCTCTTTCAATGTCAGACTTAAGATCCTCCCAAAGAGTATTTGTAAAATACAAAATTTGCAAGTGCTGAAACTTGAGGAGTGTTATCATCTTGAAGAATTGCCAAAAAAGATTGAGAAATTGGTGAATCTTACCCATCTTCCGTGTGAAGGCTGTTATAATTTAACTCATATGCCACGTGGAATAGGGAAGCTAACTTCGCTTCAGACGTTAAGCATGTTTGTTGTGGATAAGGACAGTTCCCATGGTAATGCTGCTGCAGACCTGAGTGCATTGAGTGGGCTTAACAACTTAAGGGGAAGGCTAGAAATAAGAAATTTGGGATTCGTGAAAAATGCAAAAGAGGAGTTTAGGGCCGCTAATATGAAAGGGAAACAACATCTGCGAAAATTGGTTTTAAAATGGAGTGGTGATATTGAAGATGAAGAGAAGTCACTTGAAGACCTCCAGCCCCATTCTAATCTGAAGGATCTCTGGGTGGAGGGATGGAGGGGAGATGCCAAGTTCCCAAGCTGGCTTTCTTTGCTCACAAATCTAACTAACATTGGAATAATGGGTCCCAGTAAATTTAAATATCTCCCTTCCTTTGCTCGATTGCCTCATTTGAAACAGCTGCGGATTTCTAAGTTAACTGAGCTGGAGTACATGGAGTATAATGGCCCCAGTGGAGGACAAGGAGAACCAGAGTCATTCTTCCCATCGCTTAAATTTCTCTCACTCGTGCAATGCCCAAATCTGAAGAGTTGGTGGAAAATACCAGTTGATAATGATAAGGATGATGACAGAGATAGAAGAGCATCAACCATCTCATTTCCTTGTCTTTCCTGTTTAAGTATCGAATACTGCCCTTTGACTTCAATGCCACTGTATCCATCACTCGATGAAGAGCTAAGGTTGGTGAATACCAGTTCCAGGCCGTTAAAGCAGACCAGTCAGATGAATATAACACCATCAACCTCTTCTCTCCCTCTCTCCAAGTTGAAATGGTTTCATGTGGAGAATATTGAGGAACTAGCCACGCTAGAGGAGTGCCTGCAAAATCTTACTTCTCTTGAAGATTTGTCCATTGCCTCCTGCCATCAGCTAAAGTCTTTACATGGGTGGTTGCAACAGTTGAACGGTCTCAAAATATTAACAGTAAGAGATTGCAAGGAGCTTGATTTAGAGGGCATGCAACTGCAATGGGATCTCCTTAAGAATCTCTCTCGATTGGAGATTGATAATCTTCCACAGCTACTGTCTCTGCCCCTTTGGTTTCAGCATCTTGCTGGGTTGAAATCGCTAGAAATCGTGAATTGCAGTGGATTGAGGTCAATCTTTCCAGGCTTCCAACATCTCACTTCCCTTGAAGAGTTTAGAGTAAGTAACTGCAAGGAGCTAGAGTTATCTGCAGATGGCATCCAAACATTCCAGGATGACACAAGCTTACGTCTTCTACTTATGGAAAATATTCCAAAGTGTCAGCATCTTCCGGAGTGGCTTCAACATCTAACAAATCTGAAACAGCTTCATCTCAGTAATTTTCCCAATTTAACATCGCTTCCGGACGAGGTGCGTAGCCTAACCAGTTTGGAAGAGCTACATATAAGAGAAATTCCCCAGGTGGAGGAAAGATGTCGGAAGGACATTGGCGCCGATTGGCCTAAGATTGCTCACATCCCATTAATTTTGGTGAATGGGGTTGGTGCTTCCTGTCCTTTCAACCATTTATTAATTATTTTTCTATTTCCAAGCTCTGAATATCGCTTACTTGTTTTCTATCTCCAGGCAGAGGTGCAATGCCTGCCGAAGGGCATCTGAGTACTTCAAGAATTCCCCTGCAGAAAAAGAGGTGTGTAATTTATGTAATTGCTTTACACTTTGAAATCATAATAATCTAAAAATAATCTAATAATGAATGTTCTTTTTTGTCAGCATGAGCTCAATGGAAGGCTTACATTCTTCAACAGCTTATCCATTCCGAATTTGTTAAGTCTAATTTTGTCACCGAAGCAGAGGCCTTCTGTTTTATCTTCAAATGGCAGTCTATAGTATTCCAAATAAAATGATTGAGGTCTCCAAATTTCTTGAGTCGGTTTGGAGCAAGAAGTTTAGACTCATCATTGAATCGGACTGCAAAATAGTTACGGATTATCCGAAAATCCATTATTTTAATTTTTTATGAATATAAATCTTGTTATATTTAGTAATTCGATGCTTGTTATATCCGAAAATTTGAAATTTTCATACATGCGAATCTTGTTATATTTAGCAATTTGTTGCTTGTTATATTTAAAATTCTGAAATTTTCAAAATACGACCGTCAAATCCGAAAAATAGTTAAATCAAATTATATATTTAGATATTTAAATATCCGATATCCGATTTCTTTCTGATCGAATATGAATTGCTATTTTATCTATCCGAAATTTCAGATATCTAATTTTTTCGAATCGGATTCGATATCCGAAAATAAACTCTCCAACTGAAACGATTCATTGAGTTTAAAAGATAATCATTTTTCAAATTAGAACGATAAAAAAATAGAAAATTATTTAAGGGTTGGAAAGATAACAACTCTATAGGTACAACGCCTACCAAAATTGACAAATTTGCACAACTTACTCATTTTTAATTCACCATATGAGAAAATGAATTCAACCAATTACAATCGAACACGTGTCATGTATTAATACAAATAGTTAGAGCTGCGTTTCAGTTGGAATCATTTCACTCTTCTCCTGCAAAAAATCGAACACTTTTGGCTTCCTTTCAGTTTCAACCAGCAATTAGGAAAAGATTAATGGATTGTATTATATTGTATTGCAAGTTGTAACATCAACAAGTGGATGACAATTATTATTTATCCATCCATTACAGAGATGGGCAATTCACTTTTCAACCAGCAATACAAATCGTTGGTTTTAGAATGGAGCGGTGATATCGATGATGATGAAGAGAAGTCACTTGAAGACCTCCAGCTCCTTGTGATGGGATGGAGGGGCGATGCCGAGTTCCCAAGCTGGCTTTCTTTGCTCACAAATCTCACTAACATTGTAATAATGGGTCCCAGTAAATTTAAACTTCTCCCTTCCTTTGCTCAACTGCCTTGTTTGAATGCGCTGTGGATTTCTAATTTAACTGAGCTGGAGTACATGGCTGATAATGGCCCCAGTGGAGGATAAGGAGAACCAGAACCATTCTTCCCCTCGCTTACAGTTCTCATACTCACATATTGCCCAAATATGAAAATACCAGTCGATAATGATAAGGATGAAACAGTTATAGGAGCATCAACCACGGCATTAATATGCAGAAAAAACAGGTGCAATAGCTACCAAAGGGCATTTGAGTAATTGAGGAATTAATATGCAGAAAAAAGAGGTGGTAGGTTATCTAATTGCTTTACACTTTTAAATCATAAATCATAATAATCTCAGAATTAGCTGCAATCATATAATAATGAATGTTCCTTTTTTGTCAGCATGAGTTCAATGGAAGAGCCAAAACATTCTTCAAGACCTCATCCATTCCGAGTTTGTCAAGTCTAATTCTGTCACTGAAGCAGAGGCCCTCTGTTTTCTTCTGAATGGCAGTCTATACCAAATAAAATGATTGTGGAAGGTAAATCATTATCAACCAATTCTCCACTACTCATAATCCAAAATAATCCGAAAATAAGTATTAGTGACTGCAAGGAGCTGGAGTTATCTGCAGATGGAATCCAAAAACAATCCAATTTAGCATTGCTTGCAGACAAGATGCGTTGCCTAGCCACTTTGGAACTGTTAGATATACCACAAATTCCGCTGTTGGAAGGGCAGTGGTGCCGATTCACATAAGATTGCTCACATCCCACAAATTAAGGTGTATCCGTTTGAAACAGCTATGTATACGTGAGATGCTCCTGTTGGTCGGAAATACATTGGAGCCGATTGCCATAAGATTGCTCACATCCCAGTCATTGAGCTGAATGGGGTCGGTGCCCTTCTATTCTTTAAATCATTCATTAATTTACCAACTTTTACAACAACATACTGTATTTTCTATTTTCAAGCTCTGAATACGGCTTACTTGTTTTCTATCTTCAGAGATGGGTGCAATACAAACTGGAGCGAATTTGAGTATTTCAAGAATTTAGATGCAGAAAAAGAGGTGGTAGTTTATGTAATTGATTTACTCTTTTAAAATCATAATAATCTCAGAATTAACTGCAATCATCTAATAATTAATGTTTCATTTTGTCAGCATTAGTTCAATGGAAAGAGCCAAAAGAAATCCATGTATTCTTCATGAGCCGATCCATCCACGGCATTGTACTCTGATGGAATCCTCCTGTATACACACGTTTGTTCTGTTTTCCTTTTAATTTCCTTTGCTGATGTTTGACATCAACTTTGTAGTTTAATTTTGTCACTGCAGCAGAGGCCCTCTGTTTCCATTATTTCTCTGAATTTTGGTCATTTTGCAAACCGAAGAACTTACCATATCTATCATATGTAAATGCACTTTTGTGCTTTATCTTAAAATAATTGTCCTGTTTTCTCTTAATTTTTGCCTCGATTCTTTGGCAGAGCTAGCATACACTACCAGAAAGCAGAGGCCTTACTTTCTATACGATTCGCTTATGTGCCAAATTATTCTCACAAAACAAGAAAAAGGTAATATATGTCATAAATTTTCTTGTAATTTCCAATTGATCTTATATAAATGGTGTATTTCAAGAGTTATTTTATCTGTTAGTACAAAGCTGCTGCTGATGATGAGCATTTTAGTTAAAAAAATAGAAACCAAATTACTTTTGCAGAAGGTTTTGAGGTCTAAACACTAATAGGAATGTGAATTTGTTAGTATTGCAGATGATGTCTAATGTTTGGCGCTTTGTTAAACTTGCCCCGGAAAAGCATAGACGAAGGTCGGCCGCCATTCATGCACAGAATATGGCAGGGCCGAAGCTCTTTCTTTCTTTATTTTTTTTCGAGGACTGCAGCATATAGTCACGTCAAGATTTCCGAAGGAAGAGAGCATTATATTTTGTTTAAATGACAAGGAGGGGATTATACGAGCAAGGCCTTCAAGTCCTCCATGTTTGATGTACAAGGGAAGAAGAGCTGAGAGAGCATATATGTCATTTCATGACTAGGAACATTTTTATCTATGCAATCTACAGTTGGAAAGGTGTTGAGGGAGATAGTTCATTAAAGGTGTGCAAAAGTGAGGCTGCAACAATTATGAGTTAGGTTGGGCTTTAATCATTCTTTGTACTATGATCTTAATAGTGGAATTATCTCTGGGCAAAGGCCACACCTATCAACCAGACACACACTTTCAATTCTGTTTAGTAACAGTAAGTGTTTCTACATTTGGATACTGCACAATCTAAACGAGATAAATTTTAACATATATTCTGGCATTTATGATTTTTAGGTTCAATGATGTACTTGTATATAAGAAATTGATATGCTGGAATCCTCGTAGCATACCTAGATTTCCTTAGCTCACTAAGGGATGCCCTGCCATTGCACGAGTTCATTCAAGGATTGCAGTGTCTCGTAGAGTCGAGATATGCAATATTCCTAGGATATGGATCCAGTCACCGCCCCATGCACAACTGGTTCTCACTAAAATAAGGGACTGCCTCCCTTACTTTTGCATTATGAACGACACTTATCCTGCCTCCCTTACCGTGTTAAAATATCAATACCCATATTTTATTAAAGTTTAATTAAGTAATGTTAATGACTTAGTAAGTTTAAAATTAAGATGTTAATTATGCATCTCAAAATTTTAGTTAGACCCCAAATTTTTTTTAAAAATGTAAATAAAACCCTTCATTTTTTTTTTGAAAATTTCAGTTTAAACTTCTAAATTTTAAAAAATAAATTAGCCTTCACAAACTCTTTTTTCAAATTCCGTCACTGATATTCTAGCATTTTTATCTATCTTTAATTAAAATTAAAATACATATGTGTATGTATACTATAAAGAGATAAAAGTCTGAACAGTATTAAAATTAATAAATTTGGGCTATGATTTATTTTTCAAACAAAAAAAATTCCAAAGAAACAAGATAACGACTATCGGACTATGGAGACTCAATCAGTACAACGCCGCCCAAAATTGATAAACTTTTCTATTCTTTCTATGTTCCTTCCTTCTGAAATATTTGCAATGGTATTCTAGCATTTTTTGTTTTATCCCTCATTAAAATTAAAATAAAAAGAGTAAATATTGAAGTTTAAATGTGTTATTATATTAATTATTTATTGGTCACATCATACTTTTATTAGAAGTTGTCGGTGTCGTGATTAAAATAATAAAATGATTTGTTATGTGATGAAAATATATATATTTTTAAAGACGAGTGATAGAAGTGTGGCTTTACTAATAGTCCGTGACTATAGGTGTAGTTTAATAAAAAATAAAAATAACAATTTCATAGCCAACAAAAATTGAAAAGTTCTCGACTTCAATTATCAGGACCATCAAAAATAAACTAATTTGATTTTTAATCAATTCAGTTAACGGCGCCTTAATAGAATGATTAAAATGGAATGATATTGATAATTTGAAGACCGGTATAGAATGTTTTAAAGTTTAAGGGTCAATTTAAAACAAAGGTTGTGGTCATGTTTGAGGACTGGAATAGAATATTTTAAAATTTAAGAACTAATTTAAAATGAGGGTCATAGTTTAGAGACCTCTTGTACAATTAACTCTCATACTACACTAAAGTCTAAGTTTTACAAAAATAAAATGTGTTAACATTGAGGATTATATATGTTATTATGTCAATTTGTTAATGGTTACGTCATCATTCCTTTATAAATTAACGGTTAAATAATTGAAATTATAAAAACGATTAATCAAATGATGGTTATGTATTTTTTAAAATTGAATATCGAAAATATAATCTTATTGATAGTCTAATGATTGTGGGCATAATTATCCCAAAATAAAATAACATTTCCATGGCCAACAAAAATGGAAAGTTGGCACAACTTTATTGATTTTCAGAAACTATGTGCCATGTGCATAACTAATAATGGTTTACAAATCCATTGAAAGCTTTTATGTCGTCTTGTAAGGCTACATGGCCTACTTTTTGCTGTAACCATTACAAGTGGTAGAAAAGCCACTTGCATTGAAATATCTATATTATTCTAATCTATGTATGTATGGACATCAGCATTCCTTCTTCTTCAAATCACTTCCAATTTACGAACACTTTGCCTACTTTCATTTTGAAGCAGCAATACTGAGCAATGGCAGAAGCAATTGCTTATGACATCATTACTAAATTGAGCTCCCCTCTTCTGCAGCAACTTGGCTTGTGGTGGAATTTCAATAACGACCTTCAGGACCTCAAAAGCATTGTCTCCGCAATCAAAGCTGTGCTTCTTGACGCGGAAGAGCGATCTGCGAGTAGCAACCTTGTCAAAGACCTTCTTGAAAAGCTGAAGGATGCACTTTATGATGCTGATGACCTTTTGGATGATATCCATACTGAAGCTTTGAGGAAGAATCTGATAAGTGGGAACAAGCTGATGAAAGAGGTACGCCTTTTCTTTTCAAGCACAAACCAAGTTGCTTATGGTCTGAAAATGGGGCGTAAAATCAAGGCCATTAAGGCCAGATTAAGTTCCATTCAAAAAGAGACCAAGATGTTAAATTTGGTAGAGCGTGACCATCCCGTAGAAACGCCTTTCATGGCCAGAAGGAGGCAGCAGACGCACTCTTTTGTGCATAAAGATGAAATAATAGGGAGGGAGGATGATAAAGCAGCTCTTCTAAGACTCTTGACAGAGTTTGAAACTGAAGAGAATGTTTATATCATTCCAATTGTGGGGATTGGAGGGTTAGGGAAGACTGCGTTGGCACAATTGGTCTATAATGATGAAATGGTTAAAGATCACTTTCTGTCTAGGATGTGGGTCTGTGTGTAATATCCCAAATTTTTGGCTAGTTACCAAAATGTAAATTTTGAAAGTTTTGGGGTTAAAGTATAAACTTTGGAAAATTTGGGAACTAAAGTGTAAATTTCCCCAATAAGTAATTTTATTCAGTATAAGAGTGAATCGGATCGAAATAAGTACCTTGATATCGGTTTTAAGAATTAAGATGCAGTAAAAGGTACCGAATTTGGATCGAATAAAATTGTTAAGCGTGCTCAGGCCAGGGAAATATTAGGATGGATGACCTCCGAGAAGGTCCCATAAAAGTGTTTCTTATCGATATTTTAGACTCGGTAAGAGCAGAGAATATTCGCATGGATTATCGATAAAGGAATTCTAAGAGAAATTTTATTCTATGAAGATTTTCGATAAGTATCGGGAAAATAGAATGAGTTAAGAAAATTCAGTCTAAGATATTAGGAAAGGAAAATTTTATGAGATGATATTGTGGATTTCCTAGATATGGAAATATAGAATTATTGGAATAAATCCGACAGCTCGATAAAGGTAAAATCGTAGTAGAAATATTTTATGAATATCGGGAAATTAGATCAAACTGAAATTTCAGAGGCTGGTCCAAAAGCCATGGAAAAGTCATAAAATACTATTTTATGAATATTTTATTACAGTTGGTTGGATTCCAACTAGACTTAGTTGAATTTTTACAAGAATGACAAACTAGAAAATAAAAACTAGTTGGAGGGCAAATTGGTCATTTGGCCCCAATGGTAATTTTAAAATATTTAAAAAGTTATAAGGGCAATTTTTGAAAGAGGAAATGAGAGATTAAATCTTGGCCCTTGATTGATGATAAAATCAATCTCAACCATTGTATAAAAAGGGTAAAATTGTAATTTCACTATTAAATGAATTTAATATTCATTTAATAGTTATATGAGTAAAATAATAGTGAAAAGATAAATTCCAGCCAAAAACATGAGAGCTAGGGAAAGAAAGAGAAAATTTTTCCAAGCTCGATTCAAGCCCCGAAACTCGGTTTTCAGGTAATCTCTTCAACTGCAAAGTTGTTCTACTCTTCAAGCTCTATCTTTTGATATCAATAATTCATGGAATTCATGCTTGATTGATGAGAATTTACATGAGAAAGAAATTAGGGTTTATGGATCAAGTGGGGCTTTGAGACTTTATGATTCCGTGATTGAATTCAAGTTGAAATCAAGTTAGTATGATGTTAAAATCATGATATTGAGTTGGGATTTAAGTTCGACATGTTTTGATTTTTATGAAGATAATTGGGGTTTATGGATTCAAGTTTAATTTAGGGTTTGTAATGTTGAATTAATGATCTAGTAAGCTTGAATTGTTATTTGGAAGCAAAACCCCAAGTTAAAGGTATATGGACCATTTTGGCAAGTTTAAAAGTTAGAGGATCAAATCTGATTTTTATGATTCAAGTGTGTATTTATGTTATTAATAATGTTAGAGACGTGAAATTGAAGTTAGAATATTAAATTGATGTTGAATCAAATTAGTGACCATTTTGACAAATTGTCAAACTTAAGTGACCAAATCGAAAATGAAGTTTTGTATGAGGGCTAAATCTGATTTTTAGTTGTAATGATGAATTTAAGGTAGTAAAGTTGAATTGATGACTAATTTGCAAAGCTAAGAAGATTGAATCCTTATCTTTGCATTTTAGTGACTATTTTGTCAAAGAATGAAAAATAAGGGAGAATTATTTTGAATAATTATTTGGTGAAGAAGGTGATGACTTGGTGGTTTAAAGCAAGCAACTGGACCAAATTGAAAAGTAGAGAAGTACGGAGAAGTTAGTATAAAAATTTGAAGTTTATTTATGGAAGCTGTGTAGAAAACTGGATTATGGCAGTAAGTTTGAAAAGTCACTATAAATTCTAAAAAAATGGCTAGATGGTGAATTTTATACCGATGTAAAGATTTGTTCGTCTAGTTTCATTTCCAACAAACAGAAACTAATTTCGGGTTCCGAGTCAAAAGATATGAATTTTTAAGTGACGAAAGGTCAGAAAAGAGAGCACCAGTCTGTTCCGAATTCCAGCTCTGTAATTGACTTTGAAAATTCACCATAAATCGTACAAGTTGAATTCGGACTATTAATTTATATGGGTGAAAATCTTATTGAATCTAGTTTCTTTCAGAATAAACGAAGTCAAATTCCGAGTTGTAAATTATTTTATAGAAACATTTCTTTAAAGGTAGTGCAATCTGCCAGAAAATGAGAATTGATATATTTTGTATCTAAGGTTAATTAGTAAGCTTGAAAGGGGTTAATGGAAGTTCAAATTGGTCACTAAGGACCATAATGAGTTTTCGAACAATTCAAGGAATGAAGGAAATTTTGGAAATTCTGTATATTCGAATGATTAGATTTGATAGCATGTTTGAGAAATTGTTAGATTTTAATCTAACAATTTGTTGTTTACATTCATGTGATTAATGAAGTTTGATCCGAATCAAAAGAGGGTTCGAGGTACCATGAAAGAAAGGTTCGAATAGAGCTTAGTGAGGCAAGCTAATAAATGGCCCAGGTGAGTGCATTTATATGTTTTGAAATGTATTTTAGTAGACTTTTAAGAATTTTATTTACTTGATTTTATTGAAATGATAACATGGTTTTTGTATAAGTTATATGATGTTTTACAAGCAAAGGAAAAGGGTTAGTCTATGATCGAGTATGAACTGCCCTATTATGTTCTATTATGGCAAGTTATTATTGAATAATGGTGATATATGAATCATTTACAAAATGATAATTTACAAGTTATTGATATGGATTTATTGCTCAAGTTTATGATAGAGAGTTACAGTCTAGTGGCATGCCATTAGAGGTCTAGCAGTCTGGGACTGCATGTAGCTACACACCGATCTTCAGATCTTTATGTTTACCGGCACTTTATGTGTCTATATGTTTTCGGCACTTTATGTGTCTACAAGTTATTGTCACTTCGGTGACTAGTACTCAAGGAGTACTGACCTTGCATACTTAACTTTCTCTCTATACATAAAATTATATTATAGAGAGTTACAGTATAGTGGCATGCCATTGGAGGTATAGCAGTCTGGGACTGTGTGTAGCTACACACCGATCTTCGGATCTACATGTTTACGGGCACTTATGTGTCTATATGATGGCGACACTTATGTGTCTATATGTTACCGGCACTTTATGTGTCTATATGTTTATCGTCACTTCGGTGACTAGTACTCAAGGAGTACCGACCTTGCATACTTAAGTTTCTCTCTATACATAAAATTATATTATAGAGAGTTACAATATAGTGGCATGCCATTAGAGGTATAGCAGTTTGGGACTGCATGTAGCTACACACCGATCTTCGGATCTATATGTTTACCGGCACTTATGTGTCTATATGATGCCGACACTTATGTGGCTATATGATATCGACACTCATGTGTCTATATGATGTCGACACTTATGTGTCTATATGATGCCGACACTTATGTGTCTATATGTTACCGGCACTTTATGTGTCTATATGTTTATCGTCACTTGGGTGACTAGTACTCTGGGAGTACCGATCTCGCATACTTAAGTTTCTCTCTGTATAAAATTCTTGGGCTAAAGGTATAAAGAATTGGTATAAGTAATCTTAATATGATTCAAAAGGGAAAGAAGAGATTTTTTGAGAATATTGAATTGAGTTACCATGCCTAACATATGTATATGAGATGTTGATTTTTATAGGTTACATGACAAAGGAAATATTTTTATATATGTTAGTGCATGTGAGGTAACGTATGTTATTAGGCATGAAAATGGTAAGTAAGTTAAACTTAAAAGTTTAACATTAATGGTAAGTAGTGATATGATGTTAAAGGAATAAAACAAGCACATTCATTAGCTTGTAACATGATATATATGTTCATGCATTGAGGTATAAATGACATATTATGATAAATGAACGAAGAATAAAATATTATGATATTAGCATATAGTAAGTTATCACTAATGCAACATAAAAGTTAATGCATTGGCATATATCATGCTATATAAATGTAGCCATAAAGTTTAATAAGTTTAAATTATTATTAATTTTGTTTGTTGCCTCACTAAGTGAAAACTTAGCGTGTGTTTGATTCACACGTAGGTTAAGATGGAGTACTTGAAGAGGAGTTAAGCATACTGATCAAGCTTCAATCTACAAAACATCAGTAAGATATTCTAGCTTATGATAATCTCTAGTGGACATGTAAATATTTATCCACTGGTAGTATATGATGCATTAAATTAAATTAAACGATAGATAATTGACCAGTTTTAATGATGAATCATATATGGATAAAGCAAGATAAGGTATTAGTAATATGAAAGAATAAACTAAAGTATAAAGGAAGCTTACTTTGTTAATATGAATAATCAGTAAGCTTAAAAAAGTAGTAAATATTGTTTAATCAGTTTAAATTTTTATTTATCAGTAATCGCATAAGGATTTTAAAATCAAGAAAAATGCCTAGGCCGTGAACCTATTTTTCACCCCGAATTGCATTATCGTTTTAATAACTGACTAATATGTTTTACAAACTAATTAAGGGTCGAAATTAGCCAACTACACATAAGTTATGATTTCAAGAAAATCGAGAAAAGGGTTAGATTTATAAAGACAAGATTTATATGTATAAAAAAATTATTATAAGTCAGGATTTCTTTAAACGACTCCGTAACATCTTTAATGTATATTCGGTCTACGAGTATACGTTAAGGGTGCTACATTTAATGATATCAGAGCAAAGGTTTAGCCGGTTCTGGATGCTAAACCAAGATTGATATGAATTTGTCAGTAAGTACATGCCCATAGGATATCATATTACTGATGTGCTGATTGTATGACTTGATGTTGCTCTTCATTAGTATAAGATGGAATGAGACTAGAATAAGGAAAATAAAACGATGACAAATTTCGTCAATTGATGAATCTTGGAGGTTAAGAAATGAACCATAGCGGATATGATACAGTGAAATAAGCATGGAAGTTAGCTCCTGCTAAGGATTGAAGTTATGATGAAAATAACTCAGTAGTATCTCATTATAAGATGTATGTATTGTTAGTATATATAAGGGGAGAATTGGAAAGTTAAGTAGTGATACTACTGAGATGGTTAGAAAAGAAGCTAAGAAAGAATTGATCTGTTAAGAGATTATATTAGAAGCTCTGAGGAGGAATCACAAGATTGAAAAAGTCACTTGGGAAATTGAAAGAAATTGAGGGAGCAATATCTGCAAATGTTTGAAACTGGTAAGTGTTGAAAATTTGAGGACGAATTTTCTTAAAGGGGGGAAAATTGTAATATCCCAAATTTTTGGCTAGTGTCCAAAATGTAAATCTTGAAAGTTTTAGGGTTAAAGTATAAACTTTGGAAAAATTTGGGGACTGAAGTGTAAATTTCCCTAATAGGTCAGGATTTCTTTAAACGACTCTGTAACATCTTTAATGTATATTCGGTCTACGAGTATACGTTAAGGTGTTACACTGTGTCTCAGATGTTTTTGATGTGAAAGTAATAGGAGGAAACATTATTAAATCTGTGACTAATCAAGCACCCGATCAAAATCTCGAAATTGACCAATTGCAGAAACAACTTCGAGATAAAATTGATGGGAAAAAATATTTGCTTGTTTTGGATGACATCTGGAATGAAGAGAGGGAAAGGTGGTTTAGCTTAAAGAAGTTACTGATAGGTGGGGCTAAAGGAAGCAGGATAATAGTAACTACTCGCTCTTTGAGGGTAGCGAAGATTACTAGTACATGTCAGCCCCATGTTCTTAAAGGCTTGTCTGATGATGATGCTTGGTATTTGTTCAAAGAAATAGCATTTGAGCAAAGATCTGCAGAGTCAACAAATTCATCCTTTTTGGATATAGGAAAACAGATTTTGAAAATGTGTGGTGGAGTTCCTTTAGTCATTAGGACAATAGCTGGTACATTATCTTTTAAAGAAACCGAAAACGAGTGGCTTTCTTTCAAAGATAATTAACTTTCTAGGATATCTCAAAATGGAGGTGAAATTTTACCTACTCTTAGGTTGAGTAATGACCATCTTCCGTCCTCTTTGAAGCATTGTTTTGCTTATTGTAGACTGTACCCAAAAGATCACATAATCAATGTACAAATACTTATTCAATTTTGGATTGCACAGGGTTTTGCAAAGCAATCTAATCCGAGTCAATCTCTTGAAGAGATTGGATTTGGGTATTTTAAAGGTCTAGTTGAAAGAAGTTTCTTTCAAGAGGTAGAAGATTTTGGAGTCTGGGGAACGAGATGTAAAATGCATGATCTTGCTGAATCAGTAGCAGAGAGAGAGTAGTATTTTAGATTCAAATTCAAATGCATGTGAGGTTGATGAGAATTATCGTCATGTATCAATTGATTTTTCATTAATTCCTTTGTTTAAGGGAAAGAAGTTGCGAACGCTGTTACGTTTTCCAAATAAGAGATTTCAAAATAAGAGCGATGCAACTTGGAATTCAATAATTTCAAATTATAGATGCTTACGTGTATTGGAATTAGATAGATTAAATCTTAATACAGTTCCAGGCTCCATTCATAAGCTGAAACATTTGAGGTATCTTGATCTCTCTTTCAATGCCAATCTTATGATCCTCCCTATGAGTATTTGCAAGTCCTGAAACTTGACTGTTGTGAGAGGCTTGAAGAATTGCCAAAGAAGATTGAGAAATTGGTGAATCTTACCCATCTTCCGTGTTATGGTTGTCTAGGGTTAACTCATATGCCACGTGGAATAGGGAAGCTGACTTCGCTTCAGACGTTAGGCATGTTTGTTGTGGATAAAGACGGTTCCCATGGTGATGCTGCTGCTGATCTAAGTGAATTGGGTGGCCTTAACAGCTTAAGGGGAGAGCTGAAAATAAAAAAATTGGGATTCGTGAAAAATGCAAAAGACAAGTTTAGAGCTGCGAACTTGAAAAGGAAGCAACATTTGCGATCACTGGTTTTAGAATGGAGCTGTGATAATGAAGATGAAGAGAAGTCACTTGAAGACCTGCAGCCCCATCCTAATCTCAAGGAGCTCTGGGTGGATGGATGGAGGGGCGATGCCAAGTTCCCAAGTTGGCTTTCTTTGCTCACAAATATCATCACTATTGAAATACGGGGTCCCAGTAAATTTAAACATCTCCCTTCCTTTGCTCGATTGCCTCATTTGAAACAGCTGGGGATTTCTGAGTTAACTGAGCTGGAGTACATGGACGATAATGGCCCCAGTGGAGGAGTAGGAGAACCAGAGTCATTCTTCCCCTCGCTTACATCTCTCATACTCATTAAATGCTCAAATATGAGGAGTTGGTGGAAAGTACCAGTTGATAATGATAAGGATGAAACAGTTATAGGAGCATCAACCATGGCATTTCCTTGTCTTTCCAGTTTACATATTGAAGATTGCCCTTTGTTGACTTCAATGCCGCTGTATCCGTCACTCGATGACTGCTAAGGTTGGTGAATACCAGTTCCAGGCCGTTAAAGCAGACCAGTCAGATGAATATAACACCATCAACCTCTTCTCTCCCTCTCTCCAAATTGAAAGGGTTTCATGTGGAGAATATTGAGGAACTAGCCACGCTAGAGGAGTGCCTGCAAAATCTTACTTCTCTTGAAGATTTGTCCATTGCCTCCTGCCATCAGCTAAAGTCTTTACATGGGTGGTTGCAACAGTTGAACGGTCTCAAAATATTAACAGTAAGAGATTGCAAGGAGCTTGATTTAGAGGGCATGCAACTGCAATGGGATCTCCTTAAGAATCTCTCTCGATTGGAGATTGATAATCTTCCACAGCTACTGTCTCTCCCCCTTTGGTTTCAGCATCTTGCTGGGTTGAAATCGCTAGAAATCGTGAATTGCAGTGGATTGAGGTCAATCTTTCCAGGCTTCCAACATCTCACTTCCCTTGAAGAGTTTAGAGTAAGTAACTGCATGTAGCTAGAGTTATCTGCAGATGGCATCCAAACATTCCAGGATGACACAAGCTTACGTCTTCTACGTCTGGAAAATATTCCAAAGTGTCATCATCTTCCGGAGTGGCTTCGACGTCTAACAAATCTGCAAAAGATTCGTCTCTATAATTTGCCTAATTTAAGATCCCTTCCGGACGAGGTGCGTAGCCTAACCAGTTTGGAAGAGCTGCGTGTATGAGAAATTCCCCAGGTGGAGGACAGATGTCGGAAGGACATTGGCGCCGATTGGCAGAAGATTGCTCACATCCGGTTAATTTTGGTGAATGGGGTTGGTGCTTCCTATCCTTTCAACCATTCATTAATTGTGTTTTCTATTTCCAAGCTCTGAATATCTCTTACATGTTTTCTATCTCCAGGCAGAGGTGCAATGCCTACCGAGGGGCATCTGAGTACTTCAAGAATTCACATGCAGAAAAAGAGGTGTGTAATTTATGTAATTGATTTACACTTTGAAATCATAATAATCTCAAAATTTAATGCAATAATCTAATAATGAATGTTCTTGTTTGTCAGCATGAGCTCAATGGGAGACTTACATTCTTCAACAGCTTATCCATTCCGAATTTGTTAAGTCTAATTTTGTCACCGAAGCAGAGGCCTTCTGTTTTATCTTGAAATGGCAGTCTATAGTATACCAAATAAAATGATTGGGGTCTCCAAATTTCTTGAGTCGGTTTGGAGCTAGAAGTTTAGACTCATCATTGAATCCGACTGCAAAACTGTTACGGATTATCCGAAAATTCATTATTTCAAATTTTCATGAATATGAATCTTGTTATATTTAGTAATTTGATGCTTGTTATATCTGAAAATTCGAAATTTTTATAGATGTGAATCTTATTATATTTAGAAATTTGTTGCTTGTTATATTCGAAATTTTGAAATTTCCATAAATACGACCATCAAATCCGAAAAATACTTAAATCAAATTATATATTCGGATATCCAAATATCCGATCCAAATATCTGATATCCGATTTCTTTCGGATTGGATATGAATTGCTATTTTATCTATCCGAAATTTCATATATCTAATTTTTTCGGATCGATTCCGATACCCGAAAAATGAACTCTCTAACTGAAACAATTCATTGAGTTTAAAAGATAATAATTTTTTAAATTAGAACGATAAAAAAATAAATAGAAAATTATTAAGGGTTGGAAAGATAACAACTCTATAGGTACAACGCCAACCACAATTGACAAATTTGCACAACTTACTTATTTTTAATTCACCATGAGAAAATGAATTCAACCAATTATAATCGAACACGTGTCATGTATTAATACAAATAGTTAGAGCTGTGTTTCAGTTGGAATCATTTCACTCTTCTCCGGCAAAAAATCAAACACTTTTGGCTTCATTTCAGTTTCAACCAGCAATTAGGAAAAGATTAATGAATTGTATTATATTGTATTGCAAGTTGTAACATCAACAAGTGGATGACAATTATTATTTATCCGTCCATTACAGCGATGGGCAATTTCACTTTTCAACTATTGGATGGAGTGTCCACTAGATTATACAGAAATATATATTATATATACAATAAAAATGTATTAGGTAGGTGGACTGTGATATGTTATATTGTTAAAAGCAATACACTTGTATTCAAAATTTATATAATATAAAGTAACGTATTACAGTTAAAGTTGATAAATTTTAATTATAAAAAGTCAATAAATGATAATGGTCATTGAACTTTAATCTTAAACTTATTTTTGTTATTAGAGTTTTTAACGTTCAATTTTACTCACTTAAGTTTAGATATTAAATATTTTTTGTCACTCATATGTTAATTTTTTACAGCGTTATGACGTGGACGCCGTTTACCGTTCACCTCGTCGAACACCACCATCAACAGTCGTAGATGGTGATTGTTCGATCCTAAATTTCACTAGTCTAAATTAGACCTCTATTTCGTCGAAAAAGACATTAAAGTCCACAAATCGAGCAAAAACTTTTCAGTTTCTCTCTTGATGATCTCCCTCCTTCGTCGAATGGAGCATGTTTCTCAGTATATTGCATTCCTCGAATCTTGGAGAAATTCCTTCGTTCACTAGTAAATGAACGCCGTCAAAAAATTAATGGAGGAGTGAGCAAGAACGTTCAATGCCTAAATTTCAATGAGTAAATTGAATGTTTTGAAACTTTAATGACCAAAATAGATTTGTAAGTAAAGTTTAGTGATGATTTATGTAATTTACGATAATTTTAGTGAGATAGACTACAAAAGCCTCTGTGCATTAACAACAACATTATTTCAAATCATTTCAAATCTTCCTTTTGCAGTAATTGAGCATTTCCAAACACCAAGCAATGGCAGAAGCAATTGCTTTTAACGTCATTACTAAACTGAGCTCCCCTCTTCTACAGCAACTTGGCTTGTGGTGGAATTTCAAAGATGACCTCCAAGACCTCAAAAGCACTGTATCCGCAATCAAAGCTGTGATTCTCGACGCGGAAGAGCGATCCGTAAGCAGCAATCTCGTCAAAGATTGTCTTGAAAAGCTGAAAGATGCACTTTATGACGCGGACGACTTGTTGGATGATATCCATACTCAAGCTCAGCTGAAACATATGTCCAGTGGAAACAAGCTGACGAAAGAGGTGCGTGTTTTCTTTTCAAGCACAAACCAAGTTGTTTATGGTCTCAA
The DNA here is from genome assembly GCA_019671005.1 of Hibiscus mutabilis. Classification (NCBI taxonomy): domain Eukaryota; kingdom Viridiplantae; phylum Streptophyta; class Magnoliopsida; order Malvales; family Malvaceae; genus Hibiscus; species Hibiscus mutabilis. Next base: position 39,220,478 of record CM033750.1, on the reverse strand, counting down.
AATGGGACGTAAAATCAAGGCCATTAAGGCCAGATTAGCTTCCATTCAAAGTGAGACCAAGATGTTAAACTTGGTGGAGCGTGATCATCCTGTGGAAACTCCTTTTATGACCAGAAGGAGGCAACAGACGCACTCTTTTGTGCGTAAAGATGAAATAATAGGTAGGGAGACTGATAAAGCAGCTCTTCTGAAACTCTTGTTAGAGTTTCAAAGTGATGAGGATGTTTTTTTCATTCCGATTGTAGGGATTGGAGGCTTAGGAAAGACTGCGTTGGCGCAGTTGGTTTATAATGATGAAATGGTTAAAGACCACTTTGAGTCTAGGATGTGGGTTTGTGTCTCTGATGTTTTTGATGTGAAAGTAATAGTTGGAAATATTATTAAATCTGTGACTAATCAAGCACCTGAGCACAATCTCGAAATGGACCAATTGCAAAAACAACTTCGAGATAAAATTGATGGAAAAAAATATTTGCTTGTTTTGGATGATATTTGGAACGAGGAAAGGGAACTGTGGGTTAACTTAAAGAAATTGTTGATGGGTGGGGCTAAAGGAAGTAGGATAATAGTAACTACTCGTTCTCTGAGGGTAGCGAAGATTACTAATACATGTCAGCCCTATGTTCTGAAAGGCTTGTGTGATGATGATGCTTGGTTTCTTTTCAAAGAAATAGCATTTGAGCAAAGATATGCAGACTCCACAAATTCAACCTTTGTGAAAATAGGAATGCAGATTTTGGAAAGGTGCGGTGGAGTTCCCTTAGCCATAAGGACCATAGCCGGCACATTATCTTTTAAAGAAACTGAAACTGAGTGGCTTTGTTTCAAAGATAATGAACTTGCTATAATATCACAAAAAGAAGGTGAAATTTTACCTACACTTAAGTTGAGTTATGATCATCTTCCATCCCATTTGAAGCATTGCTTTGCTTATTGCGGGTTGTACATTAAAGATCAGACAATTGATGTAGAAACACTTGTTCAATGTTGGATTGCACTGGGCTTTGTAAAAGAGTCCAATTCGAGTCAATCACTTGGAGAGGTTGGGTTTGGGTATTTTAAAGATTTAGTTGAAAGAAATTTCTTTCAAGAGGTAAAAGATGAAGGCTGGGGTGTAACATGTAAAATGCATGATTTAATGCATGATCTTGCTGAGTTAGTAGCTGGGTTAGAGAGCAGTATTCTAAATTCAAATTCAAGTTTAAGTAAGCTTGACGAAAAATGTCGTCACTTGTCAAGTTATCCTTCATTAGTTTCTTTGTTTAAGGGAAAGAAGTTGCGAAGTTTATTATGTTTCCGAAATGGCTTAGATAGACATATCAGTGATGCAACTTGGGATTTGATAATTTCAAATTGTAAATGTTTACGTATATTAGCATTGAGTGATTTAAGTATTGATACAGTTCCAGGCTCCATTCATAAGCTGAAACATTTGAGGTACCTCGATCTCTCTTGGAGTAGTTATCTTAAGAACCTTCCAGAGGGTATTTGCAAGATACAAACTTTGCAAGTGCTGAAACTTTATCAATGTCATCAGCTTGAGGAATTGCCAAAGAAGATTGGAAAATTGGTGAATCTTGTCCATCTTCCCTGTGATGGTTGTGGTAGGTTAACTCATATGCCACGTGGAATAGGGAAGCTGGCTTTGCTTCAGACGTTAAGCAGGTTTGTAGTGGATAAACAGGGTTCCCATGGTGGTGCTGCAGATTTAAGTGAATTGAGTGAGATTAACAGCTTAAGGGGAAATCTAATAATAACAAATATGGGATTTGTGAAAAATGCAAAAGATGAGTTTAGAGCTGCTAATTTGAAAGGGAAGCAACATCTGCGGAGTTTGGTTTTAGAATGGAGCGGTGACAACTTTGACGATGATAATAAAGATGATGAAGAGAAGTCACTTGAAGACCTCCAGCCCCATCCTAATCTGAAAGAGCTCTGTGTGAGAGGATGGAGGGGTGATGCCAATTTTCCATGTTGGCTTTCTTTGCTTACAAATCTCGTCCGTGTTACCATATGGGGTCCGAGTAAATTCAAACATCTCCCTTCCTTTGCTCAATTGCCTCATCTTCAACATCTGGACATATACTACCTAACTGAGCTGGAGTGCATGGAGGGTGGTGACCCCAGTGGACGACAAGGAGAATCAGAATCATTCTTCCCGTCGCTTACATTTCTCACACTCAGTCACTGCCCAAATATGCAGAGTTGGTGGAGGAAAAGACCGATTGATGGTGAAAACGACGGCAGAACGGTTATAGGAGCATCAACCATGGCATTTCCGTGTCTTTCCAGTTTATGTATCGAAGATTGCCCTTTGACTTCAATGCCGCTGTATCCATCACTTGATAACGAGCTAAGGTTGGTGAATACCAGTTCAAGGCCGTTAAAGCAGAGCATTCAGATGAATATAACACCATCAACCCCTCCTCTCCCTCTCTCCAGATTGAAATCTTTCCATGTGGAGGAGAACATTGAGGAACCGGACACCATAATTGACTGTCTGCAAAATCTTACTTCGCTTGAGCAGTTGGTTATTGCCTCTTGCCACTGGCTAAAGTCCTTGTCTGGGTGGTCGCAACAGATGACCTATCTCACAAGTTTAAGAATAAGAGATTGCGAGGAGCTTGATTTAGAGGGCATGCAGTGGGAACCCCTTAAGAATCTTTCTCGTTTGGAAATCGATAATCTTCCACAGCTGGTGTCTCTCCCCGTTTGGCTTCGACATCTCGTTCAATTGAAAAGATTAGAAATTAAGAACTGCAGTGGATTGAGGTCACTCTTTCCTGTGTTGCAACATCTCACTTCCCTTGAATATCTTTATATAAGGAACTGCAAGGAGCTTGAATTATCTGCAGATGGTATCCAAATATTCCAGGATCATACAAGCCTACGCCACCTGTGGATGGAAAATATTCCAAAGTGTCGATATCTTCCGGAGTGGATTCGACATCTAACAAATCTGAAATCGCTTTATCTCATAAATTTGCCCAATTTAACATCGCTTCCGGATGAGATGCATTGCCTAATCAGTTTGGAAGAGTTACATATACGAGAAATTCCCCAGTTGGAGGAAAGATGTAGGAAGCACATTGGTGCCTATTGGCATAAGATTGCTCACATCCCAGTCATTGAGCTGGATTGGGTGTGTGCCATCCTATCCTCTGAACCATTCATTTATCCACTTTTACAACAGTATATTGTGTTTTCTGTTTTCAAGCTGTGAATGTATCTCTTTCTTGTTTTCTATGTTCAGGAATTGGTGGAATAGTTACCCAAGCGCATTTGAGTATTTGAGGAATTCTCGTGCAGAAAAAGAGGTGGGTAGTTTATCTAATTGCTTTACACCTTTAAATCATAAATCATAATAATCTCACAATTAACTGCAATCATCTAATAATGAATGTTCCTTTTTGTGAGCATGAGCTCAATGGAACACATACATTCTTCAACAGCTCATCCATTCCGAATTTGTTAAGTCTAATTTTGTCACCGAAGCAGAGACCCTCTGTTTTCTTTTGAAATTGCAGTCTATACCAAATTACATTATTCTGGAAGGTAATCATTATCACCCAGCTCTTTACTACTCATGTTCAAAATAAACCGAAAATAAGTACAAGTGACTGCAAGGAGCTGGAGTTATCCGCAGATGGCATCAAAAAATTAATCCAATTTAACATTGCTTGCAGACAAGATGCGTTGCCTAACCACTTTGGAATTATTAAATATACGACAAAGTCCTCTGTTGGAGGAAATATGTTGGAAGGGCAGTGGTGCGCTGATTGGCATAAGATTGCTCACATCCCACACATTAAGGTGTATCAGGTTGGTCCTTCCTATCCATTCAACCATTCATTTAAACAGCAACATCTTGTCATTTTATATCCATTCTTGTATGATTAATGTTTGATGGTGTAAAACAGGTATTCCAAGTTTACCTAGTTTCATTTATTTCAATTAAGTTACTTTTGCAGAAGGTTTTGAGGTCTAAACACTAATGTGAATGGGAATTCGTTCGTATTACAGATGATAATGCCCGATATTTGGCCCTTTGTTAAAGTTGCACTGCAAAAGCATAGACAATGACATTGTGCATAGTTGGCCACCATCCGTGCACTGGAAAAGCATAGACAATGAATTTGTGCTTGGTAAGTGTTTCTGCATTGTTGAGCATGGCCATTGTCATTGCCTTAGCAGACCTAGATTTCCGTTGCTCACTAAGAAACAGCCTGCCTGCCATTGCCCGATTGCAGCGTCCGATTCTGATGGGAGTTACATGAGCAAGGCCTTGTTAGTCTCTGGCTCTGGATTTGGGTATCAAAGTGCTATTTTATGAACAAGCCGTTGTGCATTTTCAAGATTTTGTGTTCTACAAGCTTGAGGACCTTACAAGAGTGGAAAGCTAGCAAAAACATCAGACAAGGAATCTGAGATCCTGTAATCTGATGTTACTACAAACTATCTGGATCACAGGCCTTTTAGCTTGTTAGAATACAAATGTACCTAAATCCAGTATCTTCTTTTTGTCTTCAAGTTTCGAACATGATTCACGATGTGCCTTATCATTGCACCCAACACTTGTTATTGTACTTTTCAACTATTGAATTCATATAATATTAACTTATAATTATTTATATCAACACTCGTACGTTTTATGCTGCTCAAATTCTTTTCTCATCTCCTGCAGACAACGTTGCTCGATAATTCATCCTATACCACTAGAACAACTCCTTGAGTTTAAAAGATAATTATTTTTCAAATTAGAACGATAAGAAGAAAGAAATAGACAAAATTGACAAGTTTGCACAACTTATTCATTTTTTATTCACCATATGAGAAGATGGCATTCAAATTTTATAAAATAACAACCCATCCCTGGAGTCTTTTATTACAATTATTTTCTAAGCCAATGTTTGTTATTCACAAATTAATAAACAAGAGAAAACAACACAAAGCATCAACAAAGTCATCGTCATATGAGATATTAGGTAGATGGAGTGTGACATGTTAACAATTATACTAATAAAAAATGTATTAGGTAGGTGGACTGTGACATTAATATATATGATATTGTTACGAGAAAAAGACACGTTATATGGTACAGATTATAATTCTAGCGGCAACCGTCAACTTGTATTAAAAAAATACCATAGCCTCTATGCATTAACAACAACATTACATCTCCTTCAAATCATTTCCAATCTTCCTTTTGCAGTAATTTATCAAATTCCAAACACTTGGCCTCTAATTTCAGTTTGAAGCAGCAGCAGCAAGCAATGGCAGAAGTAATTGCTTTTAACGTCATTACTAAACTGAGCTCCCCTGTTCTCCAGCAACTTGGCTTGTGGTGGAATTTCAAAGATGACCTCCAAGACCTCAAAAGCATTGTCTCCGCAATCAAATGTAACGACCCGGGTTTTGGGAATCCAAGCGTCGGGCTAACCCGAGATACGGGTCTCACATTTGGGCTATGTAGTGGGGCCTATTAAACCCTTTTTGAGCTTGAGTTTGTGGGCTTGAGTTGAAAAAATGGCATGGGGACATGGGGGTAATTACCTTGTGAGTGAAAAGAGGAGGGAGAGTTAATTCCTGCATAATGCAGAAGATGGTGAGATCACCATCCATGTCCTCTCTCCTTTTCTAAAACTCCTTTTTCCACCCAAAATCACCACATCAAAGATTAAATCTTTGGAGTTTGCTGTGGGAATCTCGTTTTGCACCTTAAGAGAGTTGTTTCCAGCTTTGGGAGATCTATCATTCAAGGTAAGTAATGTGGGAAATGGTGAAGATTGAGGTTTAGTGGGGGGTTTTAGGGTGAGAACGGGAATGATGTTTTAATCTCATTTCTTGTTGTTGAATCGTCTTTTGAGCTTCTTTTGACCTTTCATCAACGTTGTAACTTGTTTATAACATTTCCTTGTAGTTCAAGAGGTTGGGGAGCATTCAAAGGCCCAAGGGAAGAAGAAGGCTTGAGGTGGAGTTTGGGGTTCCTTTTTAGCTTGTAGTTCGAGGTTAGTACACTTCTAACTTCCATGTGTTCATGTGCATCATCATTTTGGTATGTGTTGTTTGATATATGGTGTTTTGATAATTTGGAGCTTGGATGACCATCAATGGTAAATCTAAAAATTGTTGAGGTTTAAGGGTAAAAATGGCTAGAAACTCACATAATGACTTCTAATAACGTGTAGGAACGTTTTAAGACTTAACCATGGAGGTTGAGGGGGGTTTGGTGCAATCCCGAGCTCCAGGTTTCGAAATTGGGGCCCGAGTACTGGTACGGGGAGATCGCGTATCGGTACTCCTTCTTATCTCAGGGGTCGAATTGTGAGAGGCGTACTGGTTTGCCCATAAACCGTGAATTCCGGCCACCGTGACTGGTTTGCCCATAAATCGATCCGGTCCAGATCGATTTAACCCGGTTCAACCGAACCGACCCGACCGACCCGGTCCGAGTCAACTCGTCCGAGTTAACTCAGTCTGAGTCAACTCGTCTGAGTCACCCGGTCCGAGTCAACTCATTCGAGTCAACTTAGTTGACTTTGACACATTGAGTTTGACTGTTGACGTCAGCATGATGTCAGCGTTGACTTTGAATGCTGATGTCAGCATTTAAATTATTCGATTTGAGAGCAAAGTTTTGAATTAAGGTTTCTGACATAAAATGTTATTGTGTAAGGTACTCGAGATTTGTTCGATCATTCATCTGCACAACCCGGCTCTTCCCGATTAGCACATCCACGTGCTCTGATAGTTCTCGGTATGTTTAAAACTCTATAGATTAATTGGGTTAGAAGTTATTATTTCTCCTTAGTAACTCTGATTCGTTATGTCATAGGATCTAGCTTTGCTGCAGATCATAGCGAGGAGGGTGCTCGTTAGTTTTCGACCAGCTTTTGAGGTGTGTTCATTGTGCGCTAAATTACCATTTTATATGAAAGTTTGAAATGATTTTCTAAACTGGTCGTGATATGCTTTCCTAAAATATTATATGCAAGTATGTATTTTTATAGCATGCTTTCTGGTTACAATTACTGAAACATATACATGTAAAATGATTCATGATATCATTGTTCTACATAAACTGTTTTAATTGGGACTACTGGGAGAGTGATTGGAGATCCTCAGGTATAGCCCTGATCCAGTTGTGCCTCCAGATAGGCCTCCTACGCCTTCGGGACTAGGACCAGCCTCCATATAGGCCTCCTACGCCTTCGAGCCTAGGACTCGCCTCCAGTTAGGCCTCCTATGCTTTTGAGCCTAGGACCAGCCTCCTACGCCTTCGGGCCTAGGACCAGCCTCCAGATATGGGGAAATGTATATTGATGTTCGGTTGGAGGGTAGCTAAATTTTAAAAGAAAATTTTGGTTGCCCTATAACATGTTTTACTGTTATAATTTTATAATTAATTGAATTGTTTATATATTTTTCTGTATGCACATGTTGGGACACACTGAGCCCCTAGCTCACTCCTCAACCCTTTCTTTTCATATACTTTTTGGATAGGCTACCATATCTGACACTTGGAGGATCGACATATTTTGTACTCGTCTTTGTAATATTTCTATCTTCCAGATTGCCTTAATTACGGTGACATGGGCCTATGTTTTGTTACTATATATCTTATTACGATGCTCTATGAGGATTACGATGTAATATCACTTATTATGGTTTATTTTGATAACTAATTTGACTTATGTTCGAATTAATTATTATTTTTAAAGGATTCAAATCTTTAAACATTTAAACATTTTCTTGAAAACTTTATGGTAAGTAATGTGATATTCTAGGATCGGACTTTACGCTTAGGCCGGTCTAGGGGTTACATAAACTGCAGGTATTGAAGAAGAAAAACAAAAACAAAAGGATTAGTGATGAATAAGCTGATCAAAACCAATAATATTATTATCCGAAAAACCGAACAAAAACAACTAAGAAACCTGTCCTTGACTTTTTCGCTCCGTCGCTGCTATCCCACAAAAATGCCTCGTATCGATCAGGGTATCTGCATCAATCGGAGATATTACACATTTAAGTATTCTCGAACTAAAGTCTTCAAATTACTATAAAAATAATAATGTCAATCGAACTAAGACTCGATCAGTAAAATATTCCGAAAATCAAAGGATAAAGAAAGATGGGATAGGATGAGACCTGCTTACTCCTCGGTATTTAGAGCTTCTTGCACCTAAAGTCCTTGGCACTTTCCTTGGTTGACGCCCTATCTTACAATTAACCCTATTTTCATTATTTAAATAGCACACAAAAGTTAAATAATACATCACTAAAAAAAATCCGTGTACTATGCAGAAGTAGTGCATCTAGTCCTTGTACTCTAATTTGATCAACTTTAGTCCTTGTACTTTTCAGATTTCAACATTTAAGTCATGGCCAGAATAATACAAGAACAATATGACAAAATAAAAGGACCTAAAATGATCAAACTAGAGACCATGAACTAAATCTACAACTTACTCATAATACAATAACTAATATTAAATTTTGTATTTAACATATTTCACTAATCACAACATAAGCATAATACAGAGACTACATAAGAATTTGAGCTTTTCTAATCCTTAATTTTCCTACAACCATGCTAAACCAGCCTTAAGAGAAGTAGAGGATATGTTGAGTTGTAAGTTTGGTATTCGAATCTCAACATAAGCAATCATTTCTTTATATCGAGTGAAACTTCGATTATACAAAATAAATACTAAAAGATAGAATAATGAGATAGACTCTGACCTTGCTTCTTCACCACCTTGTTTTTTCTTCTTTGAAGGCTTCCTTTTGACACTTTTGGATTTAGCCTTGCTTGTTTCACCTTCACCATTTGTCTCCAATTGAAAAAAAGAATCCACCATCTCTTGAGTCACATTATAAGGGATCTCGATCGGACTCTGAATTATAAATGTGGGATCTTGGACTTGGTTCACTTGTGCATCATTACTAGGGAAACCAAAGCTAATTTCACCACCATTGGGGTCATAATTTGGAGACGTGCCATTATTTTGGGGGCATGAATCATCTAAGCCACCATTGATGGATGTTGCATTTGAATTTTCAAGGTGAGGAACCAACAGAGGTGAAAAAGGAAATGGGATTAATGGACTCAAGGGGAAAGCGAAGTTTTCATCAGAGTTTGGTGAACTCATGGTAATAAGATGGCAAAATTTTCCTACAAAATATGAAAAATTAACAATAATCAGAGTTTTTTTTTAATGTAATAAAATATTACTATAGGTGGATTTAGATAAAATTAATTAAACAAGCTTGCTGTAATTATTTACTAAATAATCACAACATCAAATACATATACATATATTAAATTATCATTATACCTGCATTCTAGGCTAATTCTCACTTTGCTTCATGTGCCACTTTTTCCCTTAATTACTCCCATTTTATTTGCTTATTTACTTCCAAATAATTATTATTTAGTTGCATATTATAATATCTATACTTAATCTAGGATTTGCATAATTAAGTTTCTTAATGTTTCTTAATATAGAAAAATATGCCATATATGGCCACCAATCACAAATAAAATGGTTTGTATACACACTTGAAATATTAAAATCTATTTTACAAAAACGACAAATCAAATGATAATGCGTGACATTTAAATTTTTAAAATTGTCGTCTAATGATCGAACATTTTAATAATAAGATCAACTCTAATTAAATCATCAAAATTGAATGGCACTTAAAACATCAAAATCTATTTCATAAAAACGACAAGTCAAACAATACTACGTGGAGTTCAAATTTTATGAAGGTTGTCGTTTAGAGATCAAACATTCCAAAAACGTATATGGCCGAATCTAACTAAATTAACAAAATTGAAAGCTCACCAAAGATGATTTCACCTCAAATCATGATATATATACTTAATCTAGTATATGATAGTTAAGTTTTTTTAATTTATAGAAAAACATGTCAAATATAGTCCCACCTTTTCAGAAAAAAGATTATCTATTTTATACACTTAAAACATCAAAATCTATTTCATAGAAACGACAAATCAAACGACAATGCGTGACGTTCTAATTTTATGAAGGTTGTCATTTAGGGACTAAATGTTCTAGAAACATACATGACCAAATCTAATTAAATTAACAAAATTGAAAGCACCCAGAGATGATTTCACCTCAAATCATGGTATATATACTTAAGCTATGATTTGACAATTAAGAATAGAAAAAACAAGTCAAATATAGTCGCACCTTTCAGGAAGAAAAAAAAAGATGATCTATTTTATACACTTAAAACATTAAAATTTATTTTATAGAAACGACAAATCAAACAACAATAAGCGACGTTCAAATTTTATGAAGTTGTCGTTTAGGGATCGAACAATTTAGAAATATGCATGACCGAATCTAATTAAATTAACAAAATTGAAAGCACCCCAAAGATGATTTCACCTCAAATAATAATATATACATTTAATCTAGGATTTCATAATTAAGTTTCTTAATTTACAAAAAAAAAACATGTCAAATATAGTCGCGCCTTTCAAGAAAAAATGATCTATTTTATACACTTAAAACATCGAAATCTATTTCATAGAAACGAAAAATCAAATGACAATATGTCTTTCAAATTTTATGAAGCTTGTCGTTTAAGGATCGAGCGTTCTAAAAACATACACGGATGAATCTAATTAAATCAACTAAATTAAAAGCACTCCAGAGTTAATTTCACCTCAAATCATGATATCTATATATATATATCCACAAAACATGAAAATATTTAAACTGACTTGATTATATCTCAAAGTCGAAATAAACTTCAAAATCCAAGATCCAAGAATTACTTTTCCAGAATTCTGCAAATTACCAACCTGGGAAATATCCTTTCATTTTCAACAATTGAGAGAGCAGAAAAAGGGAAAATGAAAGTGAAAGAACTGGGAATTGAGTGAGGGTATTGGCCACATGAATTGAAATGTTGTGGGGAGATTCCCCTATGTATGTCAACTTACGTTTCAGTTGAAGTCTAATCATGAATTACTACGTGTAAGAAATTCTTTCAGAGCTTTGCCCAACCGTTTCAGTTGAAGTCTAATCCGCTGCGTGCTTACAATTGTATGGACATTGACCATATTCCTTTGTCCCAAACATATTATGGCTCTGTCGGGCATTTGGTCCTGCAGATTCTTTTAAACAAATTAATAAATGCAATTATAATGAACATATCAGGAAATTATAATCAATATTAAAATATCTGGTCATATTGAATGTCAGAATATATCTAAATTTGAATTAGAATAAATCTAGAAAGAATTTACATATGATTTACATATGAGAAACTCAAATATGAGATTCCAAAGTTTATAAATCATATAAACTTTGATACGTTAATAATTCATATTACATTTTTTTAAAAGAGGAAGAGGAGGAGTTGCCTGATAACAGACCCGAAATCAACTAGGACCAAAGCGATATTCTTTATCGGTATACTACAAAATAATTCATTTTTACCCACATTTATAAAACGTTGAAAAAGGAAAAACATATGATTTTAAATCTAGATAACTTCACGTACATTTATAGATTAACCTACTTAAACCCGGATCATCTAAGTAGAATAGGTGGTGGTGGAGCTAGGACCTCCATATAGAGAGGTCAATTCAATATTATGTATATTGTCAGAGTATTGTTGACCTCATATCCAACAAATTAAATGAGTTAATTCTAATTTTTCGAAACCACAATCTAAGGGAGTGGGGAGGCTTCAACTGATTAAGCGCAGTGTATTTAAAAATACTATTTTTCCCTGCGGTTATGTAATGCCAATAAAGATTGTAATGTTTTACATCATAGACGGTTCAATCAACCGTCGAACATCAGAATTCGACACCATAAACTTGGTTGACAATAATTTATATTACATAAATTTAAAGCATTCACAAATCCACCATTTCCCTAAAGCCCCAAAATCATCTTCAACATTTCAAACTCCATCTTGATTTCCCCAAATCCACTATCGTAACAGATCAAACCAGGGCCGGGATATGTTTTCTACTCACCATTTTTCTAACCCTCAACCGTTTGGATCTACGAATGCGGCGGTTGAAAAACGATTGTTTGTTGAAGCCAGAACTTCCAAAGGCATGCAATTTGGCGGTGGCAATACGGATCAGAATTGAAGGTTGATGGTGAACAGAGGTTTAATTTCGAAATTAATTAATGCAGTAAAACTAACATCCACGTCAGAATTTAGATGTTAAATTGAGCAAAGTGTTCTTGTTGACATTAGATCTCAAGTTCAAACCGAAATAACTACATCCCCAAAGACACTTCTATTCATGTTCAAATATGGATATGATCATATAACCCCGTGATCCAACCGTATATGCATTCGCATACATAGAAAAACATTAAAAATTCTAATTGTACATGAGTCAAACACATACATCTGAATCCGAATAACATAAGAGCAAAATATGAACAATAGTTTTCGAACTCATAGGCATCTTAAATTCGAAATAAATGCATACCACAAAGAAGCATTACAAGGTGATCGTATCGATGTCCATCAAACCAGCACAAATAAAAAGACTTGCACAAACTGGGGAAATATAGACTTACACTTCAATCATGTCCCTTCTATGATGGACTCCCAACGTGTAATATCGAACTGGGGGACAACTGACGAGACAAGCAACCAACTTACATAAAGCCTTCATACTTATCTAGATCCCGGGTCTCTCAGATCTTATCGAGCTTCTCCGCCCGGACAACAGGGTTGGCTTTTGCAATAGAGTCACGACCCGCGGCTCGGTAATCGAAAGGGCATTTGTGTTTGTCAGTGTAACGGTGAGCAGCACAGAAGAGGTTTCCACACTTGCAGTTAAATCCCGTCAAACCAACACGTTTGCAGCATTTGGTACACCTATTGAGACCCTCTTTCGGCTTCATCCCACTTGAAGTCATTCCGGGTGGATCAACGGTTGGTTCTGCCGAGACTATCTTTGAGTCGGCATTTCCTGATTGTTCATCCAAAGCAGCAGCCACGGCTGGTTCCTTACCGTTCCCGGTTGAGCCCCCGTTCACAATGCTTCCGATGGATGCTGCTGCGAGTTGCGCCTGTTCCTGCTTCAGGATCATCGCCTTGTGACACTTGGAGCACATATTCATGGTAGCTGCACTTCCGAAGAAGCCACAGTTGTTGACGCAAAGGATGGGGCCTTCGGGGGCTTTGCACCCTGTCTCATTGTGAGACTCCATATTCTCTAATCCCCTGCAAGGACACTACCTTACAATGAGTTATCTAAAACAAAAGGAGGGACCTAAAGGCTAAAATAAATTTCAGAAAAGAAAAGGCAAGTGATAGCGCCAGATGTGATACAACTCTTCAAGATGGATATGAATAAACCGTAGATAGAAACAGGGAGGCCGATATATGTACATAGAGGACGCATATACTAAAGCATCTATCAATTTGCGCAATACAACATTATATCAGAATCAAGCATAAATATCATTGCTAGCTGTAGAGAGACTTTATTTACGATGGAGCCTTAAAAGAGGCAATCCAGAGTCGGCTGACAATAATACCAAACAAGAAGGAAAAATGATTAAAAGAACACGTATGAGCAGCGTACAAGGACATGCGAACATCAATATGCCAAGGTAAGGGAGTGGAAGCAGGAGCGAGAGATGACATCAAGATGCAGCCAAACCAATACTGCACACATATGCCTAAGATGCACCATCCTTGCACCGGTTTTGCAAAATAACATGCCAGTGTCATTGGGAAAACAGGTTTCCCATAGACTATACTCTCACAAGTCACAATCATGTCCAATGCATCTTATTTTACACAGTTCATATGCTGAACAATCAGTGGATTGGATAATTCTTTGTTATTAGTTTCCGGTCGAGTCGTGGAATAGAAAGTCTTTGCCATTGTTAAAAGGCAATAAGTTCCCAACTACAATGAAAATTAGTTCACTTAAAGCAGAAATAATTTAGGGCTTCTTCCCTATATCTTCTGTATCAAATATTTCCCCCCTTTTTTTCACTTTTATGAATATTATTAGCATCAGAAGCAAGCATATAATTCTACCTCATAATTAACAGCTAAAATCAACAGCAAACAAATTATTTTTCAGTTCAAAATTTTAGCAAAAACCCTAAAAATCCAATTGACCCAAAAATTTCAAATCGCAAATCAAATTATAATCGGCACAAAAGCAACATGAATCATCAAAATTAAGGGAAAAACTAAGCCTTTAAAAGAAGGGAGAAAATAATTAATTAAGAAAAAAACCCTTACCGTAAAATTTTATTAGGCCGATCTTGTCAGGCAAAATCGAACCTGGAGGTTCCTATTTCAAGCAAATTAAATGAAAAAAAAAATCAAAATTCAAGAAGAAAATACTAATAAAATAATCCCTTTCTCATATCTAATTTCAACGCAAACTTTATTAAAAAATGATTAAAATTTAATATCATCTAAAGAGACTAAAAAAAAGTAATAAAATTAGGAAAAATAAATAAAAACCCATACCTTAATCGAAGAGTTTATGTATAATAATCGGAGAAATCCAGACGAGAAAGACGATCTTTGATCGTATGGTTTTTATTTTTATTTTTTGAATTTTGAATTTTGAATTCTTTTTCTCTTATATTTTTTCCTTTTTATTTATAAAGACTACAACTTTTCGCTGCCAAATAATCCTTTTCCACTGAGTTATTGATGCTCGACTCACTGCCCTTGGAGTCTTTTATATTTACAATTTGTACCATTGATTTTTTTATATTACGGGCTATTTTTTATTGGGGAAGAATCCGGGGCCAATTCTCTGGGGTTTAGAAACTAATTGGGCCTGTTAAGCCCAAATTAAATCTTAGCTGATTTAAGAATTTAAGACAGGTGCTATCTAAATTTATTTTGATTTTTTATAATAATTAATTTTGATTAAATTATATTAATATATTAATTTTAATTGTAATTTTTAATTTTTTATCTTCTTTTTTAATTTTTGATTTAATCATTGGATTTTTTTAATAAAAACTTCAATCATTTCACCATTAAAACAAGTATAAATATATAATTTATAAAGGAGAAAATAATTATAATTTTGTAAATGATTTCGAGTTTGTAGTGTGCATTGGATTTTCAAATTAAAAATTAAAAAATATCTCAATTAAATTATATTTTAATAATAATATTCACATATAAACTGAAGATCTTCAAATAATTGAACACCAAGTGACGATATATATATAATAAATGTAGTTTATATTATAAATTAAAGCTCCATTTTCTCCTTCTTCTACATCCGCTCGTCCTTTTTCATGCCTTCATCAGCTCAGTTTACTGCAGAATGTAGGAAAACAAAGAAACAATCGAAGCCCCAATACATCCAAGCACGGGCAAAGTGGCGGCAGCGGCGGCAGTAACAGGGCCCGGGGCAGGAGCCGAAGCAGTGGCGGAAGCAGCGCTTGGACCTAGGTCCCCTACAGATGGGGCGGCGCCGGAGGCCATGACGGCGCTCATTGAGGCGGCGGCAACAATGATGGCGCAGGAAACCTTCTTCATGTCCATGGCGTGTAAAGAACGAAGGATTCTAGAAAGAGACTCGCCGAAAAAGGATAGAGTGACCTGCCCTTTTACCGGTGACGGGTTTTCGTCGGTGTTCTTTATGTTATTTGCTTTGTTGGTGCAGGTCGGAGGAGAACGGTGGTGGGGAGGGTGATTTTATAGGTGAAATTTATGCTATTTTGGGGCGGCATTTCGATTTCGTCGGCGAAAATATTTACGTGTTTTGGTTTTTTGCATGTTTCGCGGGATGAGCAATGCAAAATTTTGAATACGTTTTTAACGATTTGATTGAGTTTTAGATAAGTGATTTTAAATTTTAAAATTAAACGATAAGTTTGTTTACAAACTAATAATTAAATTATATAAAATATTACTATAATTACGTTTAAAATTAAATAAAAAACAAGTTAAGCTTGATTCGAACTTGGACATGATTTTTTAAAAGATTGTTATTTAATATATCTTTAGTGTGAAAAATAATCCCAAAACGGTCTTAAAGATAATGATAAATATTTTGATTATGTTACCAACAAATAGTTGGTCTAATAGGATGAGGTATTAGATCCCTTAAACAAGGTCAGAAGTTCGAATTCTGATGTTGTGAATGGAAAAAATTAGGTTGGAAGAGTCGCCCTCATAATGGACCTCTGCAAACCGATCTGGATTACTCAACCAGTTGGTCAGAAACCAGTTGTTAAACAAAAAATATTTTGATGGCGTTAGAATATCAAGTAATATATTATATTATTTAAAGAATTCTAAAAATATATAAAGACGTAAATCTTTTTTTAACAATAACATCTAAATTTTATTAACTACCGTAAAAGATATTACAAATATAATGCATCAAAATGAGAGAAAAAAGGACTAGTCCACTAAAAATCCCATACAAATGTGGGAAAAAAAAGCAAAAACTTCCATGGAGATTAGCATGCCATTAAAACCCAAAAACCTTCATGAATCTCTTTTTCTCTAGCCAAACAAGAAGCTTTACAGGATAAAAAGGAGTGGTGAACGAACCAAACTATCAGTCAGATTGCTCCACTACTTAGTCCTGATTACATCGGCTAACAAACCATCAAACGAGTAGAGATCAATATTTTCTATGACCACCGACATAATCAAATCAGAAAACTAACGCCACGATGATCTCTATACGAGCACTAAATGATCTCTAAGATATGCTGAAATCGTGTGAAACGATAGATGAAACGAATGAAAAGCATGTCATAAAGGTAGAGAAAACGCGCGCTACAAGAACAGAGATTTTTATTAAAAATTAAAAAAAAACTTAAAAAATTAAAAATAAAAACAGAATATAAAAAAGCAAGAGAAATAATAAACACAGACGGAAACCTAAAGACGAAAATCTTTAGAATAATGAATAAAGTTAATTTATACATTATACTAATATCACATAATTTTTTATATTCGTATACAAGAATATATCACACCCATGCTATGCTATTGGTGAAAGAAATAATTTCTTATTAAAAATATTTATAAAGACTTAATCAACTAAAGATCATAGGTGGATTGATAAAATATGTGTATATATAGTTTTTTATCAATCACGTGTTCATTTTTTAAGATATGATTATTAGTTGTTTTATTTAAATAATATATAAAAAATAATGAAATAGCTTATTTACGACTTTTAAGGAAATAGAGTTTTTATTCTTAAGTAGGACTATTGTTTTTTTGTAAACTATATTATTGGTCATCCAACTATTACCGCTTTTTACTTTGATCATCAAACTATTTTTCTGTAAATTTAATCACTAATGTTACGTTTTTTTAATTGTGGTCATTGACAGTTAAATTTTCGTAAAATTTTAACGGAAATTATGATGTGGCTGGAATAAAAACAATTTTTGTTCCTAAAACTTATACGTTCTGCCAAATTGGTTCTTATTTTTTAGACATCAGCTTATTTCTTGATTTCTTTTTATAATTTAGTCCTCAAACTTTCTCTTCCATTAAAAACAATCATCTTCTCCTTGGAAACCAGATCATCACAGTCCAGCTTTGCAGTTGTTTTCTTTGACATGATCCTCCGATCATCTTGAATAATAATGCAAAATGATACACTTTGTACACTAAATACACTAAAATGTATAAAAAAGTGATCGAAAGATCTCAAGGAGAGGACAACGACAAAGGTGGATTGTGATGGTATGGTTTTCAAGGGGAAATATGGTTGTGTTTAAGGAAAGGGAAGGGAAAGTTAGACGATCAAATTATATAAAAAATTAAACTCTAAAAAAATGAGGACCAAATTAATGGAATATATATGTTCTATTAATTAAAATTGTTATTATATCAGGACACGTCATCATTTCTGTCAAAACTTAAAGGCCAATGATGAAAATATAAAAAGTGATACTTTAGTGACCAAATTTGAAAAAAAAGGTTTGGTGACAAAAGTAGAAAAGCAATAATAATTGGGTGACTAATGATGTAGTTTACTCTAATATTTTATTTTTCTTCCTGATTTAGCCCTTGAGCTATACTCGTTATATTATTTTGATATATTATTTTTTCTACTTTAATAGCTTTTTATTATTTTTAAGGTGATTACAAGGGTAGTATATGTTAATGCTTTTTCTAAACTGTTAATAACGCATACACGCGTTGCAGATAAAGTTATTTGAACTCCAGTCTCCTAAAATAGACTTCATTTTATTTTCTATTGGGGCCACTCATCGGATCCTTCTACTTTAATAGTAAACATTTAAAAAATAAAAAGTAAAAATGTAACATGTGACATGTGACAACTTCTTATTAAACATCCGTATTTTTGAGATAAATCGAAAATGATAGCTTGAATACTAACATGGAGTTAAAAAAAATCATATACCTATATTTTAATTAAAATGAATCTATCAAGTGATCTCAAAAAAAAAAGAATGTTATTATTTTTAAGTGGTCTAAGTTTTGTCTACACGATGTATATACGTTATTAAAGTGCTAAGATTAATGAGTAGATATTATCTTAAAATTACATAAGACAATAAAAAAAATTAAAATAAAAAAATTTAATTTTTTTAATAATATTAAGGTGACTATAAAATAATATCCGTTGATACATATTCTTAACCCTTTGATAATATATTTCTTGTATACAATGCGATTTGAACACAAGTCTTCTAAGATAAACATCATTTTTTTTTTTCTATGACCGCTTATTGAGTTTAAATACGATAATATAACTGATGACATGGCTGTTGGTATACGAATATTAACTTTTATTTTACTAGCCGTTGGATGGACCAACATATTATATATATATTATAGTATTAGTCGTTATGTGAACGTTACCAAGTTGTCATTGGGCCCCACGCGCCGCTCTCTCCCCTATAAAATACCTTTTTTTCCCTTCACAACCCATTAACCAAATACGACCACCAAGCAATCAAAATTTTCTAGTCATTTCCGGAAGAATTTTCTTTTTCATTCTCATCTTCTCATTTTTTTTCAGAAATGGCTCAAGTTAGCATCTTGAAGGCTATGTTGGCGGCTATAGTCGTGGCGTTCTTAACTGCGGCTGCTTCGGCGCAAGTCAGCGAGGCTCCATCTCCGTCTCCTACGCCTGACGCCGGTGCTGGGTTCTCTGTGACCGTTTCCAGCGCTGCCGTTGGCCTTTCTTTGATCTTTTCTCTCCTTTCTTTATTGAAAGTTTAAATTGCAACGCTTTTTTCTGTTGATTTTTGTTGTTGTTGGGTGTGCAATATCATTCTTTGTTACTTCATTCCACCATTGTAAATGAAGTCGATTCTTTGAGTACAATATTTCTATTAATTTATATAAAATTTGCTTACGGAAATTAATGTAGCATTTGGGATCCTTTACTTGTACGAGGTTTGAATCCCGGCAAAGAAATTATAAAATGATAATGTCACTTTTAAATTGGGATGACGTGTTGAGTCTTGTTAACACCTTAAAAGTTGAAGTGATTGCAAGATAATATCTGTTCATACACATATGTTATAGATAAAACGATTTAAACCTGGATCTCCTACAATGAACATCATCCGCTTTTCGACTGAAATCTCCCAAATTAATTAGTCCCATATTATTATTCTCAATCTATAAAAATAACTTTTATAGGTTAAGTATTAGTTGGAAAGAATCTAAGAAAGCTGTTGCCAGTTTAGATATTCTTTCATCATATTTTTTTAGTGGAAATCAGGGCATCTGCTGATAATATATGGTAGCAATGGCATGTGCAGTGCCTGAGGGTCCATTTCTTCTCCGTTAACAATGGTTACAACAACCTACCAATCTATTGTATGATTAAAAACACATTCCAACAATAACCCAATAAAATATCCGCCCACATGAAGCAACTAGGTGGGGGAGAGTCGCTCCTATAATAACAAATACGGGTAGTTATGAAAAAATACTCACCATAGAATCAAAAGTAGCTTCGTATGATGAATAAGAACAAAATTTTGTGGCTAAATTATATAAATCATCACTGAACCTTATTCTTAAACCTATTTCGGTCACTAAAATTTTAAAATATTCAATTTACTAATTGAAGTTTATATATTTAACATTTTTTTTCAACATTATCAATTTGCTTTGGTTGAGAGTTGAACTCTAGACCTCCCACTTACTAAACAAGTGCTCTAACCAACTGAGCTACAAAAGCTAGCTTGCCAATTTTGCATAAATTGTACCATAAGAAAGATATTTAAGATGAGAGAGGAGGGAGCACAGTTTCAAAGATTGCTTATAAGCTCAAATAAAATTACAGTCAGCAGAATCTAAAATGAGGTCAAGATGAAAAAGGAGTAAGGTTATGTACCAATGGCAATGGGGCTTAAAAATGATGGACAATGCATATTATGTAGCAGTAAGCTGGAAATAAGACATCACCTTTTTTACAATTTATAGATTAAACATAAAGAAAGAAAATCAACATATTTGTTGAGAGTTGAACTCAAGACCTCCTCCCGCTTACTAAACGGGTGCTCTAACCAACTGAGCTACAAGAGCTAACTTGCAATTTTAGCTTAAGATGTAGTATAAGAAAAATATTTAAGATGAAAGAGGAGCGAACACAGTTTCAAAGCTTGCTTATAAACTCAAATGAAGTTCCAGTCAGCAGAATCTAGAATGAGGTCAGGGTGAAAAGGAGTAGGGTGCAATGACATTAATTGATTTGGTTCCCTTAAAAAATGATGGACAATGCAGACCATGTATCTCTTTTTACAAAGCCAATATTTAAAATCTATTTGGAAACCCATTCCCAAGATGTGTAGGATCAATAGGAATGTCTTAAATTGGAAGTAGAACTTGTATTGCGATAGTACAAAATTTAAAACAAGACGTTAATCATCGTTACGGAATATTTGTATATCTACTTGATATGAAAAGAGCGTAACAGAAAACAACTAAGAATATAATTTTTTTTGGATAAAATGTGTTTTTATTTCATCCAAGTAGTAGCAGTGCTAAAAGAGAATCAATCTTTGGAGTTCATTTATACAAGTATACCCCAGTTTGTACATAAGTGTGAGTTTACCCTATCTGTTTGATCTATACATTTCGTATGAAGTTTAATTCAACAATGTCTTTGATGATATCCATCAACTCATTAGGAGTACGAGCCATACCCCTAAAATACCTATGATTTCTTTCTTCCCACGCAACATAAATGTGAGCGCACCACGCAATATGCAAGATATACACAATAAGAGATCGGCCTTTTAACCTGTCGGTTGCCCACTCAAGTTCGCCTTCCCAGTCCATAACTTCCCTAGTCAATTGACATAGTTGTAAAACATTCTCCCATATCACTTTCGAAAAGGGGCATGCGAAAAACAAATGGTTTCTGAAATCCCTACTAGCATCACACAGCAAGCAACCATCCTCAACCACCATTCTCATGTTACTGAGCCTTTCACGAGTAGGGAGCCTATCTAACACAGCCATCCATACAACAAGCGAGAGCTTTGGGATATGGGATGAGAATCAGACTAGTTTGTGTTAGAAACCAAAATATATTTAATACGAATATAAATCTAAGATCTGTACATGTCAAATCATTAAGAACAAAGACTAGATTTGCGAAAGCGTACCTAAATCCATTGATGGAGATTTTTCAGAGAGGGTTTGATCTTCTAAGATGATAGATTACCTCTTGCCACACAACTCTCTGACGGGGAAGGAGAGATATGCAAGTTAACCTATATCTCGGGGACCACTACCCTTTATATAAACTGAATTAAAACAGTTTATTAATATTTACAACCCTGCCCCTCATTGAGTTATAAATCTAACTTATGATATCTACACTTTTAATTCCATGACAATTTAGTACCTATAACACGTGTAAAGAATTGGTCACTTAATTACATGTTAAACTTTATAATAGCAACGTACATTATACATATGTGCCCATTATTATTGAATTTTAGTCCAACAATCTCCCACTTGGGTAACATATGTTTCCTGACAAATGTACAACCTTATGAGCTCAAAAATTTGCTATCATGTAATAGGTATTCTATAACAATCTCGTCCATCAATTATATCCATATAGGATCAAAGCGGCCTTCACCATATCAATCATGACTGGACCCATCAATGGTCACGTATACAAACATAATCAAATGACATAGATCAATCATGGATGCGTAGCATGGAAATTACATGTAAATGTGAACCGAACATGCATATTTCCAGCTGGTCCTCTTTAAACATAAGTGAGGTCCTTATTCAAATAAGAAAAGAGTGAATAAATTGAATACTTCATTTCTAATCAGAAAATAACCAAATACATAAATATCTGAAAATAAACATAAAGCGAACAAATAACAAACTTCCACTCAAACAATAATATCCTCAAATGATGTAACACCCATATGAGCAGTGTGGTCATGAAAGACCTTGGGTGGTAAACCTTTTGTGAGCGGATCCGCTATCATAGAGTTTGTCCCAATGTGTTCTATGGATATTTGTCCACTTTGCACTCTTTCTTTCACAACTAGGAACTTTATGTCAATGTGCTTTGACTTAGATGAGCTTCTATTGTTGTTGGAATACAACGCTGCTAATTTATTGTCACAAAATAATTTAAGTGGTCTTTCTATATTCTTCAAAATACGCAGCCGAGTGACAAAATTTCACAGCCATATTTCATGATTTGATGCCTCGTAGCATGCTACAAACTCTGTTGCCATAGTGGAAGAAGCTACTAGTGTCTGTTTGGCACTTTTCCAGGATATAGCTCCACCAGCTAATAGATAAATATAGCCTGATGTAGATTTTCTGCTATCTTGGAATCCAGCAAAATCAGAATCCGTATACCCTATGACCTCCAAATGATCTAATTTCCTGTATGTGAGCATATAATCTTTTGTTCTCTAAAGATACCTCATAACCCTCTTGGTTGCTTCCCACTGGTCCATACCAGGGTTGCTTGAGTATCTGCTTAACATCCTAACAATGTACGCAATATCCGGACGGGTACATACCTGGGTATACATTAGACTCTCAATAGCTGATGTATAAGGAATCTTATGCATTTCTTGAATTTCAAGATTACTTTTAGGGCATTGGGCAAGACAAAACTTGTCTCCTTTAGTGACAATGGTGTCTATTGGTTTACTATTTTGCATGCCAAACCTTTTAAGTACTTTATTGATATAATTCTTTTGTGACAATCCAAGAATACCCCGAGATCGATCTCGATGTATCTGAATTCCTAAAACAAAAGAAGCGTTCCCAGGATCTTTCATTTCAAAATGCTTAGATAGAAATCTCTTGGTTTCGTGCAATAAGCCTATATCATTCGTGGTAAGCAAAATGCCATCGACATATAAAACCAAAAATATGTACTTACTCCCACTAAACTTGTGATACACGCAATCATCAACAATATTCATCTCAAAACCAAACAAGATAATTACTTGATGAAATTTGTGATACCATTGACGAGAAGCTTGCTTGAGTCCATAGATGGATTTTGTTAATTTGCAAACTATATTCTTTGGGTCTCCCGACTCAAAGTTTTCTGGTTGCACCATATAAATTGTTTCTCCAATGTCTCCATTGAGAAACGCAGTCTTAATATCCAACTGATGTAACTCAAGATCAAAATGAGCTACAAGTGCCATGATTGTCCTAAATGAGTCTTTCGATGAAACCAGAGAGAAAGTCTCTGAAAAGTCAATGCCTTCATTTTGAGTATATCCTTTAGCTACAAGACGTGCCTTATACCTCTCCACATTACCATTTGCATCCCTCTTGGTTTTAAAAATCCATTTACAACCAATTGGTTTTGCACCTTCAGATAATGAGACAAGTTCCCAAACTTTATTGCCTTGCATGGATTTATACTCTTCTTGCATGGCATTAATCCACTTTTGAGAGTTAATACTTTGCATGGCCTGATGAAAGTTGATTGGATCATCTTCCATAATTTCATTTTTATCCTCATTTTCTTGGAGAAACACAATATAATCATCCGGAATAGCGTTTCTCCTTTCTCTTGTGGATCTCCTTAATGGCACTTGTTCCTAAGGTTGTTGATTTTGTTCTTCTAGAACAATTACCTCATCCTGAATAGGAGGAAGCTGTTCGACATTGTCTTGTTGAGGTTCCGGATTCACTTCTTGATTGATGACCAGTATAGAAACTTGAACATTATCAAAAGTGATAGTAGGAACTGAGTTAAAACTCAATTCCTCCTCAAAAACAATGTCCCTAACCTTATTTCTCCCTCCAAACTCAACATCCTCAAAAAATATTGCAGTTCCTGTCTCAAAAATATTCTTAATTGTGGGATCCTAAAATTTATAGCCTCTAGATCGCTCAGAATAACCAATAAAGTAGCTGCTTACTATTTTAGAGTCCAATTTCTTTTCATGTGACCTATAAGGCCTTGCCTCAGCTGGACATCCCCAAATGTGAAAATACTTTATAGTGGGCTTTTTACCCACCCAAAGCTCATAAGGTGTCTTTTCAGCTGCTTTAGTGGGTACTCTATTCAGAATGTACACTGTTGTCTTTAATGCTTCTCCCCAGAGTGACTCAGGTAAGGTAGAATGAGCAATCATACTTCTTACCATAACCTTAAAAGTCCTATTACGTCTCTCAGCAACACCATTCATACTAGGTGATCATGGCATAGTGTACTGTGGGACAATACCATATTCCTCTAGGAACTTTGCAAATAGTCCTGAACGTTGTTCACTTGATCCATCATATCTACCGTAGTACTCACAACCACGATCAGATCAAACTTTCTTAATTCTTTTGTTGAGTTGATTTTCAACTTCAGCTTTATAGGATTTGAACACGTCCAAAGACTGAGATTTTTCATGAATGAGATATAGGTACCCATAACGTGAGTAATCGTCTATGAATGTTATGAAATATTGTTGACCATTCCAATATGTCGTAGGGAATGGCCCACAAATGTCAGTAAGAAATAATTCTAAGACGTCTATAGAACGATTTGCACCTAATCTCTTAGTTTTGGTCTACTTTCCCTTGATGCAATCAACACAAACATTAAAGTCTATGAATTCAAGGGACTCTAAAATACCATTAGACACAAGACGCTCAATCCTACACTTTGATATATAACCTAAGCGTTTATGCCATAATGATGCTGAATTTTCTTTATTTAATTTCCGCTAGTACCATGTGATTTCACATGCAAGGTTTCATTATAGGATGCAATTGTATCTAACAAATAAAGGTTGTCTTAAGCATTTAAATAACCAGTTCCAACAATACTTGAATTTAAAGACAAAGTAAACTGATTGTTTCCAAATGAACAATAATAACCAAATTTGTCCAACAAAGAAACTGAAACTAATTCCGCCTAAAAGATGGAACAACAAAAGTGTCTTTCAAATCGAAATAAAAACCAGTTCCTAATAACAACCTAAAATGCCCAATTTCTTCCACTTCCACCGATTTTCCATCGCCCACAAAGATGTTTCTTTCACCATCACTTGGTTTTCGGTAACTCAGGCAACCCTGCATAGAAACACTTATGCGAGTAGTAGCACTAGAATCTAACCACCAAGTGTTTCTAGGTGCTGAAGCTAAATTAACCTTAGAACATACCAAAGCAAGATTCATACCTTTCTTTGCACGCCATGCATGATATTTGGTACAATCTTTCTTCATGTGTCCAGGCTTGTCACAAAAGAAACAATTATTTGGAACATTCTCTTATTTTTTTTGAGCTGGACCCTTAGCAGATTCATTCTGATATTTTCTTTTCTTGCCCTTGTCTTTAGAGGCACTAGACAAATGAGCACTTTCAGTTTTCTCACGCTTCAACCTTTCTTCATCTTGAACACAATGAGAAATAAGCTCATTTAGAGTCCACTTCTCCCTTTGAGAGTTATAACTAATTTTAAATTGGTTAAACTGTGCAGGAAGCGATACCAAAACCATAAGGACGAGTAAATCATCAGAAAACTCGATCTTAAATGCCTTAAGTTTTGAAGCAATATGAGACATTTCCATAATGTACTCCCTTATATTTCCTTAACCCTTGTACTTCATAGACATCAAAGAATTCAGAAGTGATGTCATCTCAACCTTATCGTTTTTAACAAAATGTTGCTCAATATTGTCAAGGAAATCCATGGCTTGAATAATTTCTTCAGATTCTGCACCCCTAATGGTTTCCAGAATAGTGTGTTTCATGATCATCAGACTCATGCGATTAGAACGTTCTCACCTCTCAAAATCCCTTTTTGCATCAGGGGTGCTAGCCGTAGTGAGAGGTGCATGTTGTTCTTCCCTTAATGCAAGGTCTATGTCCATACAGCCAAGCACTATCAGTAAGTGCCTTTTCCATTCCTTGAAATTCGTCCCATTAAGCATGAGTATAAAATTGACATTAGCAGATATTGTGGCAGCAGAAAAACTAGCTGAATATAGAACAAAAGAATAATAAATAAATAAACAAGCTCACACCAATAATTCATAAGTAAACAAATAAATTCAAAATAGTGACTAATTCCCCTCAAGATACCAAACACAACATTAATATCAAGTCTTTGGACAGTAATATTAACTGTAAGCGGTACTCTTGTTGAGCAATCAAACATTGACAATAAACTATGTCGAACAACAGGTTAATCTTTGGACTAACATATTGCACACATAAATACCTTATAATTGTCACACATTTATTACCACAGGTGTTATTTGAAATTCGGCCAAATATTAATTTTCCTTTGGGCCAATTAATAAACACATGAATTACAAAAACACAAACATCTTAATATTTTAAATAAGTTAATCTACGCAGAAGTGGTCACTTTGATGATATTGTGTTTCAATTAACCCACTAAAATATTAGACATAGCCAAAACATGAATTTATATGTTTCTAAATATTTATCTTTATACCTAATGATCAAAACTAAAATTTTGATCCAACCAAATTAAATATATATTTAAAACAAAATATATATTTCATAGATTAAGTTACTGTATCATAATGTAAAAACAATTCCAAAAAAAAGATTTACCGTAACTAATGAATTCATAAAAGGGTATGAATATTCATTATGGTTATAAACCCTAAAATCAACGATAGCATTAATGGAAGATTAATAACCCAAATTGAAAACACAATCCACGATTGCATATTAACGCAAGAACAGCAAAACTCCAAAATCCAACAATTGCATATTGACGCAATTAGGGAAAGATTGCACATAAAGCATTTATGCTTCAATATTTAAACTGTAATAATTAACGGGTACTTCTTTGTTAATATAATGCCGCAAACCAGAAGATAGTTAAAGTTATGCGGCGCTTGAACAATCAAAGGGAAAAAAAATACGATTGTTATATTCCCTGTAAAATTAATTATTTTCTCAATGATTCGACATTTCATGTTTTTGATGCAACTTGTTAGAAACTAAAATATATTTAATACGAATATAAATCCAAGATTTGTACATGTCAAGTCATTAAGAACAAAGACTAGATTTGCGGAAGCGTACCTGAATTCATTGATGGAGATTTTTCAGAGAGGGTTTGATCTTCCAAAATAATAGATTACCTCTTGCCACACAACTCTCTAACGGGTAAGGAGAGATATGCAAGTTAACCTATATCTCGGGGACCACTACCCTTTATATAAACTGAATTAAAACAGTTTATTAATATTTACAGCTCTGCCCTTCATTGAGTTATAAATCTAACTTATGGTATTTACACTTTTAATTCCATGACAATTTAGTACCTATAACACGTGTAACATAATTGGTCACTTAATTATGTGTTAAACTTTATAATAGCAACGTACATTATACATATGTGCCCACTATTATTGAATTTTAATCCAACAGTTTGTGCCATCTATCTTTTCTTTCTCGTATTCTATCTCATATACAGGCAGTTTTAATATGCACAAGATTGGTACCTGTAGGAAAAATAACAGTAGCTTCAAGTCTCAGCTTGAGGAGCTTCTTAACTATCCAATTGAAGTGGCTTTTACAGTCGATGCTCCAGAAATTCTCCCCTTTGAACACATATTCATTGAGCCAAGCAACCTATAACGATCCCTCACATGCAAGGATGTTTCGCACGAGAAGGAGGAGATTAGCCTTATTCCAACAGTCAATACTCTTCAAGCCCATCCCCCCCTTTGACTTCAGCGAATAAATCTGTCTTCAGCTTACTCTTGCTCCATTCGAGGCCGTATCGCTTCCTTTTCAGAAGAATCTGCTGGATATTTGTTTGATTCACTGAATAATTGACTTGGGAACGACCAGTTGTCTGCACTAATAATTTGTCAAGCTAAGTAAGACTGCTCTGATCAGTTGCAGTCTGCCTTCGTAACTAAGCTTCCTGTTAGACCAGACATCTAGTTTAGCTTTCAGCTTCTCTAGTAGTGGGGTACAGTCCTTTTCACTTAATTTCCTAGTAGCTAGAGGCACTCCAAAGCATCTCACAGGAATGTGTCCCATTTTGAAACCAGTGCGTTGGTAAATTTCATCTAATTTGCTAGCAAAGATGCCACATGAAAAGAGTTCAATTTTAGCTGCATTTAACCTTAATCCAGACATGCTGTAGAATTACTTCAAGATGCTCAATATTCCCACAATTGAATCAGTGTCTCCCCTACGAAAAAATTAGTAGGTCGTCTGGAAAAGATAAGTGAGTGAGTGCAACCCTCTTGCACTTAGGGTGATATCTAAAAATTCCCTTTTTAGCAGTTGTGTTCAATAAGGCCGAGAGAGCATTCATAAACAGAAAAAATAGGTAGGGAGATAGGAAATCTCCTTACCTTATTCTTCTTCCTCCTCTAAACCCCCCCTCAAACTATCGTTGAAGGAGACAGAGAAACTGGTTGTAGTTACACAAGCTTGAATCCACTTCCGAAACCTTTCAGGCAGTCTCATGGCTTCAAAAATCTTCATCATAAACCCCCAGTCCAGAGTCAAAAACCTTTTGGAGTCTATATTCAAAGCACATCGAGGAGAGAGAGACTTCCTTGAGTAGCCTTGGACGACGAATATAAACATGTGTATAGATAAACATAGAGAAAATGTTGTCATGTTTATCATAGTCGTGAATGTAACGATTACGAATATGTGTTGGATTAATACCGCAATTGTGGGCACCTGTATATAATGTATATTATTATTATAAAGTATGACATAAAATTAAGTGATTAATTATGTTACGTATTGAATTTACATGGAATCACTGGCCTTTGTTGCTTGAATATGCTGTCTAAGTCAACCCGGCCCCTCAGAACACATGTCAAATTCTTTCGACCGCTGAAGCCTTCTCGTTTGGTGGAACTTTTATCTTTTCAGGACTTCGGATCCATGCTCTAATGCTATTAGCCGCCGCGACTTGTCTACTCTACATCGATTCTAGGATTTTCAAGATCCCTTTTGCTTTTGTTTTTGCTATGGTTTGGGCCTCTTGTGCCTATCTTTGTTTCCAGACGGATGTTGATGTTTTGTCTCTATTGAATCTTTGTATGTTTCGAATGTGTTGAATGAAATCTTGTTTTGGTCAAAAAATATATATAATGTAGCGATCTTCAAAAAAATAAGTTAGTTTGCATATGTTGCCAAGAAATAACCCTATCTTCTCAAAAGATTAAAAATTCTCACAAAAACTTCATCAACCGATTTAGGTATACTTTCACAAATCGAATCTTTTGATCTTAATGATTTGACATGTATAGATCTTGAGTTTATATTCCTATCGAATATACTTTTGGTTTTAACAATATAAACTTGGTCGATTCGGGAGAGAATACCGATAGCTGAAATAACCGAAAAAATAAACCACAAAACTTTCTACCATTATTGCATAGCATTACAATATACAACCAGCTCGAAACATTTCTAAAAGTTCCAGATAGAAGTAGGGAAAGCAATCTCTTCTTCATAAGTATGATCCTGATGAACTTGAAAGCTCGACTCAACTCCATGCATGTCAATCATGGCGTCCCAATTGAAATCATTCTCTGCAAATGCAGCAAAATCATCGTAATCTTTCATTGAAGAATCCATTGCTGTTGAACTTTCTACATTACCATGATCAGCTGCTTCTTCAGATTTCTTTTCGTCCTTCTTTATCCCCAGCTGCTGAAGAAACTCATGCAGATCAATCTGCGGCTTCTCCAATGAAACCTCGACACCTTTCGATTCACACGAAGACGAAGACGAGCTCGGTTTCGAAACCCCATTTTGCTTAAGTTCTTGGAGCCTCTGGTGAATAACATGAACACTCGGTTGCGCGTTTATGTTGAGCAAACCGGGAGAAGAAGAAGGAAACATTGAGATGAAGTTCTTGGAAGGAATCCACATAAACTTATGAAATCTGTTCGACGGATTATTAGCCGGGACCTGTTGAAGGTGCGGGAGGTTAAGGTAAGCTTCCGGGCCGTATAGTCGTCTCGCTGCCTCATCGTAGGCCATCGCGGCTTCCTCCGCGGTGGCGAAAGAGCCTAACCAGAGCCTGGTTCGTTTCTTGGGCTCTCGTATCTCGGCCACCCATTTTCCCCAGGTTCGTTGGCGGACGCCGCGGTACTGGTAGGAAGCGTTCTGAGGGCCGCCTTTGCCTCGGGTTGGACCTTTCTTCCATGGCTTTAATGGCGATGATCTTTTGTAGGTGTCCATTGGGAGGAAGATGAGAGTGGAGTGAAGGGAGTGAAGCCATGGGAGTGAGTGGCGCGGGATTTGTAGGGAGTGGGAGAAGGGGTGGTTTGGTTTAAATGTGTTCACGTTCTGGTGAAAAAAAAAATCCAAGCTCTTGTGACCGTTTGCAGGAGCCAGAAACATTTTCAAGAAGACAATATATTTGTGTTCAATCTTAATTAGGCTTAAACCAAAATAAGTATTTAAAGTATATTTTTTTAAATTTTATGTACTTAAAATTTTAACGGTTATAATTTTAGGTGTTTGATAGATAATTACCGTTAAAAATTATTAATCAATAAAAATTCGACACATATCATTTTTAATTTATAATTTATAATTAATTTTTATTTTTAATAATTTAATTTTTATGTTTAATATTTCTTGGTGGAAACTGTTGAAATCTACCTATTGTTTAATATGTACATTTGCAATGTTTTTATTTTATTTTTTATTTCTTTATATTATATTATCTTTTAAAATTTATATTATCAACCAACAACTATTAGTTTAACTAAATGACTTATTAGATTCCTTTGATATATCTAAACATAAAAAATGATAAATTACTTCCAATTCCGCTAAACTATTGGTATAATCCTATTTTGACCATTAAACTATGATTTTTTGAATTACACCATTACACTATTAGAATAGTTTCAATTATGCCACTAGCGGTGTCGTGGCAGTTAAGCAAAATTATATAATTACACAATTATTTCATGTTACTTACACATTCTATTAATTTGGTTCTAATTACACAGGTCACCATTATATTAGAGGATTAAATTTATTAATTAAACTAAAATTATGATCAATTTTATAGAATGTGTAAGTAATGATAACTAAATGTAAAATTATATAAATTTGCTTAACTAACATGACATCAATTTCGTCAAAAGTTAACGGTATTGCCTTGATGAAACCATTTTAATAGTTTAGTAGTTTAACTAACAAAATTCATAGTTCAGTAGTCATAATAAAATCAGACCAATAATTTAGTGACTTTAGAGGTAGTTTATCAAAAACTAATTAATCTAATGACATGAGTAGTTAAACCCTTAAAAGTCCCTTTGATATATGTAAACATAAAAATAACAATGGTGAAATGTAGAGACGGACGCAAGATTTTGTGTTAAGGGGTGAAAATAATTTTTTAATAAAAAATACATAAAAAATTTTATAAAAAAATTAAATCGTATACAAATTTCAAATTTTCAGGGAAGACGACCGCTATCCAATCCCCTCAGTCCATCCCTAATGAAATGTTCATCCAGTGGATGGAGGTTGACAACATCTCCCTCGGATTCTTTGAGGATTGTTGTGTAGTAAATAAGTGGGAAAGGTGAAACATGGGAATGGATATATGAGAAGTGCATGTAGGAAATCCACCTCACAGACATTGGAGACATTCACGAGCCCGAGCATCCCACTGCTGTCACATGTTTTGCTGCCATTCTCGACCTGATTCCCGGGACTCTCCCCTTCACCTTTCTCCCATGCCCCCCTCTCTCTCCATTTTCCTAAAGATTTTCACATGTTGAATTGGTATTTACTACCACTATTCATACACTATACTAGTTTGACTGCATCGTCATGCATATATATGATTATTATCGGATTTTAAACAAATTGTTTAGTATTCTTAAGTTATATCAAAAGAATAAGGATGACAAATCGTTGATTTTATACGTGGGGTGAAAAGTCATGCTATCAGTGTATTAAATGATTATTAGATTATATCGACTGAATCTAAAATCGAATGTGTTTAAGTATAATTGTCTCTAATGTAAGGATTTAGAGAAGAGTAGAAATTGTCTGCCTTTTTTGGTGTTCCTATTTTTGTCTTACGATAAAAAAAATAGGTTTAAGATTAAAGTTTAAAGTATTGGATGTAAGGTGCATTTTTTAGGTTAGGATCTAGGGTTTAAGATTTTAAATTTACGGTTGAGCTTAAGATTTGAATTTTTAGTGTTGAGGCATAAAAATTATAAAAAAAAATTTGTTGTTTAGAGAAGGGATTATGGGTAGTTTAAGTGTTGTATTAAACCAATTATTGTTTAAAAAACTCCTCAATTTAGTTGCTTTTGGGCCTAACAGATTAACAGGGTTGGACTTTTGTTTGTTTGTACACAAGCTCGGCAAATGGCGGAAAATAATTGCCCTAATCATCTGTTTTCTTTAATATCTTTGTATTACTTTCGTGAACTTCCATAAAAAAAATTAAACCAAAATGAAAAGCCATTTTATAAGAAGATTTGCAGAAAATGGAAGTATCCGATAGTGATTAGCGTACAATAAGGCAAACAAAATTGCCGAAAGCTTAAATTGACTTATTTATAATTGAGACTATTTGAGAGGGACCAAAACGACAATTAATTCATTTAACCAAGGGACCAAGGCCCTTTCATGTCCCTGGTTTGATGAGTCGAGATCCGTCCATTATTATTTTGGCTACTAATTTCCAATATTTTAATCACTATCACGCATATGTGTAGGGTTTACAATTGTGTAAATCATGTTTATAAATAACAACGAATAGTGATTAAATTCGTATTCGATTATAATGGATGAAAATTAAATGAATATGAATTTGACCTTGATTTAATATGATATTAAGCATAGTGTCACGCCTAAGAAGAGGCGAGGACATTAGTCCCACATCGAAAAAAAGAGAGGAGGTATTGGGATATATAAACGGTGGCGCTGCATATTCTATTAGACATGTCTCTCGTGAAGAGGGTAATGATCATGTGACAAGTGGTATCAGAGTGATTCTTTGACTGTCCGATTTCACGCCAAACGCCCATGAGTGGGGTAGACAGGGTGAACAACCATGTAGGAAAAGTCTCTTGGAAAGAGAGTAATAGTCTCGTGACAGCAGTCCCAAAGACCTTTTCTTTCTTTTCAAAATTAATATTACCCACCTCTATTTAGTGTTACATTCTTTCGCATTCAATCACGTAATGTACTCGTTACGGACTTCTCTATCATTTTTGCCTATTAACCCTTAGATTTTCAAAGCAGAACAACGATTATTCAATCTTACCTATTGAGGTGCATTGCATGAAATTAACCATTAAAATTTACTCACGTATTACTTCTCATCTAATCATTATTCTATTCACAAAAGACATTATCGGATATAATTATAACAAATCCTTTTTCTTAGATTTGGTCCAACTTGACATTCGGATAGGTTATATAGAGAGAGAGAATTAGATACATTATATATCACGCTCGTCCAAAATAAATGTCGTAAAATTGGACACCTTCCGCATAAGTCGTACGTTGACATTGATATATTCATCAATCTTCGCAGAAACGTGTTCTATCCTTATCATGATTCGGTAGAGTTTTGGAATAAATATTTAATTGCTTTTCGGTGGTAGTAGTTAATTGCTGCTGTAAGATTTCATTGGATTTTACTTCGCAAGAATTGTTTAAAACCATACCTTCAAAACTTTTCTAATTAACCTAATACTCCTTGTTCATACACAATTCATCAGCATTACAAGTCTCATCAGGTTAGCAATACTATCCCTTGTTTAGCTCCAAAATGGCCCGAACGGAAAATCCGAGAAGACGTTGGCGGAGGCAAGAGGTCGAAAGCGATATCTATACGGGATCGTCGGCGGATAACGATGGCGTCCAAGCTTTGCAGGATGACAATGGAACATGTTGCACTCCAAAAGGGAAAAGGTTCAAAATACCAGAGATTTTGGCTTGTCCACCAGCTCCAATGAAACCCAAAGTTGCTCCAAAGTTATCGTCGAGTACTAGGACCTTCTTTGCTTCTCAAGATGTGGAGATTTTCTTCTTTCTTGCATTTCAAAAATGTCATTAGTTCTTTCTCTTGTTTAACTATCAACTACTGCTTCAGCTGTTAAAAAGGTCTAAATCTTTGATGTAATGGTAATGGTTAATGTATTTTCCTTTATGTTTAACTACCATTAGGGTGATCCTTGAACGTTTTTAAATTCAAAACCTTGAACCATGAAATCTTAAATATCTCAGCCCAATTTTAAAAATTTAAACCCTAAATATTAAATCTTAAAGACATAACAAGAATCCTCAACTATAAAATCTTGAACGATAAACCCTAAATCTTGAATAATATTTTATCATTATTGATTTTATTTTATTTGATTGTTGAGTATTAGAGTTTGTTATCTAGTTTTTTATTGTTTCGACCTGAAAATTTTGTGGTTGGGGCGTAGAGGCGGAGCCCCATTTGTGGTATGTAGCATGTTGTGCTTCACTCCCTACACGACTATACTTCTTATGTTAGACTTTGGTTCATAGTAAAAAAATTTAATTTAAGTAGATTTATGCTATGCAAGTTTCTCTATAATCCTATAAATATGTAATGCATTTTAGGGTTTTTTTTAGCTGTTTAGTGTGAGACTGTGAGCCGCACAATCACAAATCTCTTGTATTATTTCAACATTATAGTGAATTTTTTTCTCATTTGTCATGATATTTCCCGTTAAGGGTTTTTCACATAAGTCTTGGTCTCTTTTATTGTGTGGTCCCTATACATTATCCTATAACATTGAGTTAATATTTGATGCAGAAATAATATATATCAGTGAATCAGATTATGACATATCATCATAAATTAATTTAAATAAAATTAAGTTTAAAATTTCACTAATTATTCATTAACGATACATAAAATCATACGCCATTAGAACATCAAATACTAACCATTAACTAATTCACAAAATTATTATAAAAATATTGCTAAAAAGTTTAAAATACATGAAGTGTCATTCATTTAACAAAAGTTTTAATAATTAACATTTTAGAACCATCCTAATATAATTTAAACTTTTCTGTTTTTTTATATAGTATTTATCTTAGAAATAATCCCAATCAATTACGACAAACATACGAAACCAAAAATTGAAACTATAAAACAACGATAATCTAAATAACCAATAATGCATGTGCAATCAAATGTTACGAAAATCGACAAGTGCATGTTAACAATGAATCTTAAAATTCAAAAAAGAAAAAGTAGTTGTTAGCTGTTGCTTTCTGTTTATAAAATTGGAGAAGAATTGTTAAATTATTGAGTTTTAGTTGGGGTCAACTCCTTAACGAAATACATGGATAAAAGTTACTTTTGAATGCGAGCTTCTACTGTATATTGATTCAATATTCTTCAGCTTTTTCACACTTCATAAACTTTTCCACTCTTGATAAGGACATCAAATGTATATATATGATCATTTAATGATTAATCTCGATAAAATATAATGTTGATGCTAGCTTTCATGCACATGTTAGCTTGCTTGATTGTTTTCTTTTGTTTTGTTTGTAATGAAGCTTATTATATTCGGTTAATTTAATTCGATTTATAAATTTTATTAGATGAATTTCGATTGAGATTTAATTTGATTGATATTGTTTTTGTTGCAATGTGTAGGTGGTCGTGGGTTTGAGTGTGCTTAAGCTAGCATTATTCTATAATATTTTGATTAATATTTGATGCACTGACGACGTATAATTTATGTAATGTCGGTGAATGAGTTGATGAAGTATCAACGGAAATTAATTTAAATGAATTTTAGTTTAAAATTGTATAAAATTCATAGGGATGGTCATAAGGGACGAAGCTGTTAATAGGACGAGAGGATTATTGTCCCTCGCAAAATAATTTGGTATAATAGAATTTTAGATCATTTTTAGCTTAAATGTTAGTTAAATAAAGCCTTTGTCCCTCATACTTTTTAGACTTAGAGGCTTAATAATTTTTATCCCTCCTAATGTTTAATTCTAGCTTTGTGCCCACTGACAGAGCCAGCTTATGCAATGGGTGTCAACTGACATCCCAAAATTTTAAGAATTTTTATAAATATATATTTTATATGAAAATATATAAAAAATAGAAAATTGATATCGTTTTAAAATAGAAATTGACACCGATTTAAAAATAATTGAGATCTTTTAAAAAAATTGACACTCATCTTTTGACTCCGTCGCTTCTAAAAGAATTATGAGTTAACAAAAAAAATTATAACACCGCAATCTAAATTTTTTAGCTCTGTCTTTGATGGTCATGGGTCAGTTTTTTACCAATCCTCACCTGACCTAAAAATTTAAAACTTCCACCCGATTCGACCTAACATTTGATAATGTTCCACTCGACAAAAATCTGACTACACCGTGAATTTTCTCCAAAAAAAAAAATTAATGTTATAAGATTAGAGTGATGACTTTAATCATGTAAGGCTGGTTGTGTGGGTAGTGTATGTAAGAGTGTTATCGGTTGTATGGTCCATATTGTAAGACATTATTGATTAATAAAATTGGGCACTCTTTTCTCCCTACTAGGTCATAGAAGGAAATTTTAATGAGGCATTTACCTTTCAAAAAAAAATAAGGTTAAAACCCATCGAATATAAGTTAAATGTTTATTTTAAAATATGTGTAACCATTTCGTTCATCGATAATGTTATGCGTCAAATATTAATCCGGATTAAAACTTAGTCGAAAAATGAAGAACATGACCCCCTCTCTATACTTTATTCATTGAGGTGGGGATATTCATGCAGCCAATGTTTTTGGCATAGTGTGCATGTTAGAGAAGGTGGCAAGGAAA
This sequence comes from Hibiscus mutabilis, assembly GCA_019671005.1. Taxonomy (NCBI): domain Eukaryota; kingdom Viridiplantae; phylum Streptophyta; class Magnoliopsida; order Malvales; family Malvaceae; genus Hibiscus; species Hibiscus mutabilis. Next base: position 39,183,153 of record CM033750.1, on the reverse strand, counting down.
CATATTGGTTAATCATGCGTTAGGTAAATTAAATTGGTTTTTATAGACACTAATTAACAATTACTTTTTATCCTTTAAACTTTTATTAATTTAATATTGACGGTCGAAAAGTATTTGAGTTTGAAATTATGATGAAGTCAGAAAAGAAGAGGCAAGTTTTTTTTAAAATGTCAATCAAATATTTGATATATTGGGATTGGATTATTTTCTTTACAAGTAGATATAATTTATTGTCATTTAAAGATGAAGAAAAATATTCTATCATCGATATATTAAATACACTCATCATCATAATAAGTATATGAAAAAAAAATTGTAATTCAAATTTCTCCCTAAAAAAACAAATAATTGTAGGTAATTATTCAAATCAAGACCTATGATTGGGCTTAAAATAAAGAGAAAGGCCTTCGAATAAGTGGGAAAAGCCCAAATACTTGACTATTTATTTTAGTTGTTAATCAAAATTAAGGTGTTTTAGTTGAGGAATTTTAAAGATATTAAAAATGTTGACATTTTGAATTGTATCATTTCAAAACATTAGCAATAAATAATTAAATTATTTTGATTAACATTTTTACAGGGGCCAGATCAGTACTAGCGGGAAAGATAGTACAAGCTTCACTTCTCAGCTTGAGCAATTTCTTAACGATCCAACTAGATTGTTATGATTTTACGTGTTTAAAAAATAATTATATAAAAAAATAATATATTAACAATAAAGAATTTAATTATTTGACAAGCAAGGTTACTGGTTCAAATCCTGACGTTATGAATCTGAGTCGGGAGTGTAGCCCTCATATCGGTTCTCTTCAGAACTCAAAAAAGATTAGTCGGCCAACGAATCGGATATTGATGGTTAAAACAAATTAACAAACAAGCCTTATAAGCATGACAAATATATTAAATAGTCATCTTTGTATGGAAAGAAATATTTTATAATTGTTTTTTTTTTGTATCAATAAAATTTCACATTTATCTTATAAAAATATACAAAATAATTATATTGAATATGGAAATATTGTGGGTTCTAGACCATGTAGGAGTTAATTTCTCCTTTTCCCTCCTCTAGGTAGGAATTGTTCAAAAAATAGATAATTAGAAATAATTCGTAATTATATTGAATATACAAAGTAATTTACAAAAACCCATAATAATTCTTGACATAATCAACCATATATGAATAGTTCTGCAACACTTCCCATCTTCAAACTATAAACCCAAGAGCTCCAATCATCTGTTAAAAAAAACAAAAAATATTGAACATATATAAATGTCAAAGCAATTTATTCAAAGTTTTAATTAAGGAATAATTTATGTTTTTATTTTGATTTTTATTCAGTTTGCAGCACCTTCCTCTCGTGGCTGTCTGAATTATCACCTGCCCGACACCTTCCCCGATCCCTTCGATCAGCCCGCCGATGAACTCGATCACTACTTGCGAAGCGACCCTTGCGGCAGTCACGGCCATGCTCGGTTTGTCCAAGCCTTTGATCCCATTGGCTTCGAGTCCGTTCACCATGTTCTTGGCACAAACTGCATGGAGATGGTAATCACAAGTGGTGCAATGGTACACTCTCCCCGACCTCCGACGGTTGCACTCTCCACATGTGAAGCCGGTGGGGTCCGAGCTCGGTGACAGGCTGGGCAAGAGCCGGAGGGTGTGCGGGTGGACCGAGATGTTGATTTGGGTTGATAACATGGCGCAGCATGGGTGCATTTGGAAAGTGCAGGCATGGCATTTGAAAACGCACCCTTTGGTGGGCTTGGCACAGATATCGCACCGAGATTTCAATAGTCCACCTTTAACTGAAATTTCAACATTTTATCAATAAATTATACCAATAATATTAATTTAATCTTTTATTTTTTGATTAATTAGGGAGATATCATATTTTAATATCAAGATTCGATCCCTAAGTCAATCAATGGATCTCTAATTTAATCATTTATTTATTTCAATATTTGACAAAAGAGTCTCATATAATTAATATTTTTGTATACTTAATAATTTTGAATATAATGCTATTACACATTACAGCCGCAACATAAAAATAAATAAAATAAGCTACAAAGTAGGATAATAAATTGTCAAAATTTATATTACTGAAATTATTAATTATCAAAATACATATAATACCTCAAATATCATCATACATAAAATATACAAAAACAACGTAAATACACAAATTATCAAATTTTGAATATTTAGTAGGTTGAAACTGAAAATAGTTAGTTCTTATAATTACATATAAAGTCATTTTCCCCTTTTTTTTAAATTACAATTAAGACTTTAGTTTTACTAACTAGTTATTAATTTTATCATTTATGAGAATGTTAATAATTTCTCCATGCAGTAAAATAGATTTCACAGACAATATATAAATATATACATTATATAAGTATTAAATATAAATTTATGTAAAAATAAACAAATAAACCTTTAATATGTACTACTTAATTACAATTTACAAGGGATTGATAAAAGAAAAGAGGAAGCAAATACCAGGTTTTGTGGTGAAAACGATGTTGTGAAGAGGGTGGATGGGATGTCTCTTAAGAGTTGCAGGAGCCAAAGCACAAAAATCATGGAGCTGATAATCACACTCGGGGCAAGCGAACCGTTCACCGGCGCCATACTCCTTGCATGCACCACAGGTGAAAAGGTCCGGCAAGCGAGTTTGCGTGATCGGGTGTTGCGGGTGAGTCACATGAAAGATCCCATCAAAATAAGGAGGAACGTCGGGTGACGTTGGGAATAACTCTGCTGCCGCATGAGGCGACCTCCGGCTCGGCCAACGGCCAAGGAGACCGGTGCTTTGTTGACGAGGAAGGTGATGGTGTTGGTCCATGGAGAAATGGGTCTGATTTTTTAAGAGAAGTGAAGTAGTTTTTCTCAAAGGAGTTTTGGTACCACCCATCATCATCATGTGTTTATTATGGGGCATGTAGGTGAGTGAGTGGTGCAGTTTTTTTCAACAATTGATGAGGGAATATTTATGATGGAAATTAAAGTAATGTTACTATAGAAATATTCTTTGTTTTGTTCCATTTTAAGCATATGATTTAGGTTTAATTACCAATCACTAACTCTCATGAAAATAATAGAGATAAGAATCATTTAGGGATTCAAACTTTTTAAGATCTTAATCTTGTTAAGAGCAAGATCAATCATAGACAATTCTAATTGTTTCTATGATATTATTGCAGAAGTGATATATGTTACTATAGGTTTGAATATGCTTAAGAACAATTACTTCTTATTTAGGAGTTTGAGGTTATGGAAAGATCAAACATTGTATAAAATATTAGGTAAACTACACCATATACCATTAAACTTTAAGTTCAATATCGATTATACCATTAAACTAAATAACGATATTATTTAGCAGTACTAACTTTAGTTTAAGCTTCAATTATATCATTGGGTCGTTACAGACAATCACGTGGATGGAACTTAACGATTCACGTGCGATGACATGGAGGTATTTTAAAGGCCCAATAGTATAATTGAAGCCTAAACAAAAGTTTAGTACTAAAATAGTATCGATTTTTAGTTCAATAGTATAATCGATATTAAACTTAAAGTTCAATGGTATATGATATAGTTTACCCTACAACATTTAGGTAAATAAGTACTTTATGGATTGTTGCTTATTTTTGTTTCAAAATTATTTAAATTCACACGAGAATTATTATTTGATAGATTAACAGTAAAAATTGAACAACCACAACAATGTATGAACATAACCATTAAGCTACCGTCACCGATAATCAAAGGTCTAAATAAATAAACCATGAGATGTGGTGTGGTGGTTGCTCACCTCATCCCTTAACCATGAGGTCTGGAGTTTGATTCCTACCAACGGGAATGGAGTACATTTCATGGCCAGCCGTTTACCTCTTAGTGAGAGCACCCGCGGCGAGGAGATTAGTCATTGCTATCGGCGGTGGATACCTTGACTCAAACCCAAAAAAAAAACTCTAGATAAATAAAAGTCTTATTATACTTTTTAGTAAAGAATTTGAAGTCACAACAGCAACATATACAATTCATCCGTCCCTGTTAATGACTAATCTTATCTCCCTTAAATATAATGTTGCTGCTAGCTTTCATGCACATGTTAGCATGCTGAATAATTTTGTTGTGTTTTATTTGTGACGGAGCTTATTAAATTCGTTTAATTTAATTCGATTTATTTAATTTATTAGATAAATATAAATTAAGTCTTAGTTTAATTGACACGCTCATTATTATATTTTATAGAAAGAGAGATTCGAATATATTTAAACGTGTATTTCTTCTAACCTATAGGTGGATGGCCTGAAGAAATTATTTAACGAATAACTTTATACGTAAATATAGATTAAATTCAAAGATTCTTGAATTATTTTTCCAAAATACTTGTTAGGTTATATCTCTTAAAAGCTGACATGAAAAACTTTTATAAAGGCCCCAATCACTTTGAAACAAATTCGATTCTTGATGAGTAGGACTATTCTGGAATTGAAGAGACTGCACATTTTAATTTATCTGGTCGAACCCAATCAGATTTTTATTTTAATTCTCATTTTTTTAAAAAAATCAGATTAAATCAAATGTGAATTATTATTTATAAAAATGTTTTGTATTTATATAATATTTATAATTAAAATTTAAAAGTATCATTATTAAATAGGTTTTTTCTAATTAACTAGGAGTTGAATCGCATATGGAGCATCATTGTAGATGATGGTATGAAAATGTTGAGGATCTGCCGATTTGATCATGCCAACAACAACAACCATGGTATTTTTCACGTCGAGTTTATATAATTTCAGTGTTATAGATTTGGTGTCGCAGCTTAAAAAGAGCCCTCACTAACGAAAAAGGGCTACCGTCAGCCTTCGAATCCTGACGGTCATCAATTTGTACCTGCAAATGCTCGAACCGTTTTGTAGAAGCCAATAAACCAAGTATCTTCGCTTCTTCAAATCACTTTGTCAACATATTCTATATCGGTATATAACAGGGATTTAAATTATAGTTGCGAACATAACAGCCAGGTATTGCGGTCGTAAATTTTTCCAAGAACAAATATTATTGCAAACACAATAATTGCAGGTATTACGGTTTCGAACAGTATTAAAATAGCTATATGACTACTACTACAATAATCACATACCGTTATTTAAATCTCTTGTCGATAACAACACAGCTGTATCTGTGTTAAGATAGCACCATACCTGCGGCGGCGGCGGCAGCTGTCACGCAACAAGCTGCACACCGCGTGATCGAGGAGCAGCTTTGAGGGGGGAGCAACCGACAAAGTGTTTGCCCAATTGATTCAAGCCACTTTTATTATGGTTAAATGTTCATTTAGCCCTAAAGTTGTACTCGATTACCGTTTTAGTACATTTTTTAAAATTTAATTTGGTACCAAAAGCTGGAAATCGTGGGTCACCTTAATTCAACCCCAAATCTATTAAAAAAGCTAACATGTTTTATTAGGAACATACCACGTGACACGAATGTTTATTATGTTAAATGAGAGGCACAATTTAAAAATCTTTAGAAGTTGAAAGAAAGTAAAAAAATTAGAAAATTCTCAATTATTTTAAGTAAGAAATTTTAAAAAATTATAAAATGGTTTCCAATAAAAATAAAGTATTTTCAAAAAGCATAAAATTTAAAAAAAATAGTGGGAATTTTCAGAAACAAATATGAGAACAATCCAAAAAGAGAAGAATATTTTGAGAAATACATAAAATTGAGGGTTTTTATGTATTTCTTTTTTAAAAAATAATTTTCCTAATTTTATGTTTTATAATTGAGAAATTTAACAATTTTTTGAATTTTCCCTTTTAAATTTTATGTATTTTTTAGAAAGACATTTATAATATTAAAATTTTATAATTTTTAAGAAAGCAAGAATTTTCTTTTTTTATATAAAAACTCCCTTTATTGAGTTTAATAAACATTTGTGCCACGTCATGGACAGAGGAAAATTTTTCTTAAGGGGTGCCATTTTTTGAACTATATTTAAGATGTATCAAATATTTATAAACGGACCATTTATATATATATATATACATAAAAATTATATAGAAAAAAATCCCAAATTTTTTTAACAAATCTGGGGTCGAACTAATGTAACTTACAATTTGCAATTTTAGGTATCAAGTTGAAAAAAATTCTGTAAAGACAAAGAGATAATCAGATACAAATTTGGGGCTAGTGAACATTTAGTATTTTTTTTAATATTCGATCAGCATAAACTGAACTTATCCGTGTAAATAACCACATCCCTCAAATAAGAATTCATATTTTTGGAACAAATAAACATTTATATTTTTATGTGCATGATAATAGAAGTCGTCATCATCAGCAAGTTGTTAGGCTGATCCCCATGTAAGGTATGTGTCTTAGGTACATCATCGATGGTAGCTCCTACCATCCTCATCGATAGTGTGAGTATTTTTTTAATAATTCGATAATTTGTTTTTCTATAATAAACTATTTTTCTCATCCGGGGAAGGTGAAGGTCAACTATGGGCAACTACTCAACTGTAATGTCCTACGATATCGACTTGTGGCTTGAGAAATAATATGATGTTTGCTTTATTTTAAACAGATTAACACATAACAATGATAACTTGGTTAGGAAGCATCCCTTTCAAATGTCGTGCAGCTTATCAATCGAGTGAACGAAGGTATTCTTTAGCACGATGATAATAGATGTAATAAGTGACAAAGCTAGTAAGGGAGTGGAAGGGGTCCTAACCCAATAATTTTGGTCCTATTAGTTTAAATGCTTATAAAATTTTACTTTAACCTTATGAAATTTTAAATTAATTATTTATTAAGTTCTATTAACCTTGAAGTCAAACAATTTAATCTTTTTCATTATCTAACCATTATTTTGTCTCTAATAGTAATAGTAATAGTCTAACTGTCTATATAGATAGATGCCATTGGCAAATAAGTCAAAAGGCTTTTCTTTTCCTTTAGAAATTAAATAAACGAGCTGGGACACTTGAGTTGCGTTGCATATCTGCATGAATTGCAAAGATTTCTTCACTTTACGTGCCCCATACGACCATATATATATAGACAGAGAATCCAAATCCTTTTTAAGAGTCGTAAATATTCGATTTGTAAAAGCAAGCAAATAAATAAAACATGGCAGCCTTTTCTTCTTTAAATTTTTATTAATGAAATGGTAATAAATAGCTGCAGCATCATGGAAAATTTGAGATGTGATCGTTCCACAGCTTGTAAATCGAGAATATTTGTACATTAAAAACAATAGGTTGCCTTTCTCAATCACATTGACTAAGTGTCACCTTTGATTCCCCAATTATTTGTTGTTGTGTGGTTTCCAAGTTATTCTCCATGTTGTTATCCCCAAGAATTACATATATAAAATTTAAATCTTAAGTTGTAAATGAAAAAAATTAAACTGATAAGATATTTTTATAATGAGTCTCTGTAATACCTAATTCAGATTAACCATTCAATTGTATGACACATATATGTTGATGCTTTGATGGATTATGTAGTGGTTGTAATGTCTTGGTACTATTTGATTTAGCCTACTTTAACTAATGGTCAAATTTTCGCCCTGAGCATGAAGCAATTTTGAAATTTGTAATCAGTGTCTATCTCTTATATGAGCTAACAAGACACGAAAAATTAATCATTGAACTCGTTCTAATGAATAGATTGGACATCAAAAAACATTTCTTATTTATAAATTTGAGATCGATATCTAAACCCGACCCAAATTTCATTCGTCTTCTGAGTCACTTTGACTATATGAATTAGATAATGAAGTACATCATAAAAAAGCGGAAACGACGAGGCTATGTGTTCTGCTATACAGAGTTTTCGGTAGTGATCCCTGTGGCGGGTGGATCGTTTGCTTATTTAAGAATCGAATTAGGAGATTTCACGACGCCCATCGTTGCCGAGAACATACTTCTCGAAAGCATCGTTTGGACTTCTTACTTCGCCATGAACTTGCTTCGTATCCGTAAGAGATATTATCACTTGGACCCCATTGCAGATGCAGTTCCGGCGATTGCTGCAACCATTGCAATGTTTGGCAAAAAGAGAACTTCACAATTGAAATGGATAGCGACTGCATTGAATGTTTTAGTAGTGATCTTGTTTGTGCTAATTGCTGGGTTTGCTCATGCCAACCCATCGAATTCGACACTTCTTTTACCAAATGGCGCCCAAGGGATCTTCCAAGCAGCCGCGGTTGTTTACTTCGTATACCTTGGATTCGATAACATTACAACCATGGCCGAAGAAACAAACAAATTCCTTAAAGAGACATACCATTAGGATTACTCGGATCGATGTCGATCATCACCGTTGTATATTGGTTGATGGCACTCTCCCTAACAATGATGCAGGAATACACCATGATAGGCCCGACGGCAGCTTATTCCACGGTGTTTCGGAGTGTCGGAAAGAAATTGGACAAGTATCTAGTATCTCTCGGTGCTCTTAAAGGGATAACCACTGTTGGTCTAGTAGGTGCACTTGGGCAAACACGATATACTACTCATATCGCATGACGGCACGAGACACATGATCCCACCATGGTTCGCACTAGTCCACCCGAAGACAGAACACGATAAACTCTACGCATTCGATAAACTCAAGTATTTAAATTTAAAAATTAGAAGGGACAAAAGTTTTATTTAAATAATTTTGAATTAAAAAGAGTTTAAAATATTATTATCAAAAAAATTATAAAAAGACTACCGTCCTTCTCATAAGCTAAACGATTCTATCCATGATCTCTTCGATTTCTTTTCGAGCTTGGGTGTCTTGGCAAGCTTCATGAGGTTTGTTCTCAGATGTAAAGAAATAATGGGGTCAGGGATTTAAATTACGATTATGGTCGCGTTGCATTTATCGCAGTTGCAGACATAACAGATATTATAGCAGTCACTACAGAAATCTCAGACGTGAACTTTAAAAAATTAAATAAATACTAATACGAATATAACAATTATAGGTATCTCAAAACCACTATATAATAATTGTTATTGTGATTTCGGACTGTTATTTAAATCATAATTCCCTAATAAGTAATAACTCGAGAAACAAATAATTCCATCAATCTTTTTAGGGTGGACTAATTCAATTATTTTGATTAGGTAGTAAAAAGTTCCCAAAGTTTCTGGTATAGGAATGGCCCAAACCGACAAGTGTCCCCATAAATAATAGAGACAACTTTGAAGTCCTCCTGGTACTAGTCCATCAATCGGACGGTTCATTCGTTTCTGTACAGGCGAAGTTAAAAAATATAAAAAAAAATACTTATTTGACGTAAGTGAAAATAAATAGGGGAATATTAAAATTTTTAAGTGATGTCAATATTTTTTTAAAATAGTGTTAATTTTACTTTTTAATATTGTTATATAAATTTATAAAAAAATATGTTTTCTCAAAAAAATTCAGTGTCAACTGACTCCTCTTTTCTCTATCCGATTCCGCTGGTGTTTCAGTATGTTCAATTTCTATATGTTAAATTTAAAATATAATATATTTAAATTTAAGGATAAAGTACATAAATGATCACTAAACTATCCCTAAAAATACAAAATAATCACCAACTTTCAAATATTACACAATGGTCATTAAACTTTAATTTTTATTACAAAATGGTCATTGGGCCGTTAACTGTCATTACAGGGATACGTGGCAGTTACAAAAATTTGTATAATTACATATTGAATCCTCAATATTTACACATCCAATCAATTTAGACCTCAATAATGAAGGTTAAATTAAGAATAAATTGATTAAATGTGTCAATATGGAGGATTAAACGTTATTTTATTCAAATTTCTGTAACATCACATCACCAAATTAACAACAATTAACGGCTCAGTGACTATTTTGTAACAAAAACTAAAGTTTAATGCCCATTATGTAACATTTGAATGTTTGATGACCATTTTATATTTTTAGAGATAGTTTAGTGATCATTTGTGTACTTTACCCAAAATTTAATTCATTTCAAATTTAAAGCAACAAAATATATTTAATTAAAATATTAATCGATCGTTGGTTTATTATTACTATTATAACGACTACCTTTGATTGTCACCATTTCTAACCACCGACATTTGCATTTCACAAATCAGTTGAATTACCAAAGTTAAAAACACATTAGAATCTAATCATTAGATTTGATTCCATTGTTACTCCCAATTTCATACCTTTAATTGTCATATTATTTGTGATTAATATTAATCTGTTCTCAAATGATTCGAAAATACCATTTTCAATTCTCAAATCAATTGATGGATAACTTAAAATTAAAATTAATAAATTCGAAACACTATTATTTTATTATCATTATTATAAGTTTAGTTTAATGATGTAGGTTTGAATATACAACTAGATAAATAATGGTTAATGTTTATATTCCATTTAATTGCAATAAATTTATGAAAAATAAATAAATCATTTGTTTAATAAGTTCAATCGGAGAAATTATATCATGGGTTATTCCCGCCACGTCATCTATGGGACCAACCAATAAAAATCACCCATCTCATTATTTTTTTCCATGTCATATTTTTACCAAGTGAATCTTCACTCATATTTACTGTAAATTAATTTTAAAAACAGTTTTTACCAAGTGAAGATTCACTTGGTAAAAATATGACATGGAAAAAATAATGAGATGAGTGGTTTTTATTGGTTGGTACCATGGATAATGAGACGGGAATGACCCATGATATAATTTTTCGTTCAATCAACTAGTCCGATCTGATATTAAATCAATAAAATATAAAAAAATTAAAGAAAACTATGTAAAAGTAACTTGGAAAGATCATCCCATGGAAGAATCATAAGACTGAATTTAGTTTTATCTTTATTTCTTTACCCACTTCGGAGTAAAGCTTAAACTTCTTTATTCAATTTCTAAAGGCTTAATATTAAAATAAGTATTTAAATTATTTTTAAGGTTAATTGAGGTACTTATTTTGATTAAAAATGACAATTTGAACACCTAAAAAGAACAAAAAAAATTAGACACCTAAAAAAATGAGATAATTTAAGCACTTATTTTAATATCAAGACTTTTCTAAAAGAAAAGAAAGTTTCTTCTTTATATTTTTATATTAACAAATAGAATTGTGGACAACATAAAGGAGAAGTCCCAATGTAAAGAAAGAAAACAAGATTTAATTATTTTTCTTTCAATTTCAGATTTCAACTCCTACCATATTTTGAGTTTATATTAATTTTTAATTAATTGTTTTTATTGATCATTATATCTCACTAATTGCACAGGGTCCCTTTGATGTACAATTATGGCCGCCACGGCACAAACCTTTTATATATATGATTATGAGACAAAAAGAATTTAATATGGACCCCTAACATTCACAATCACACAATATAAAACCTATTTTTTCTGTTTTTTAAAAGATTAATCGATTGAGTTTTAGTTCAGTTGGGATTATTGTTGTTATAGTATTTTAGATATTACAAGTTCAAGTATATTTAAACTCACAATAACTTTCTATTTAGGAGTTTAGAGGTTATGAGTAGTTTAGGTATCTTATAAAAAGATATAATGTCAAAAAATATTTCTAATGCTTGACTGGATGGTCATTTTGGCTTTTATTTTTTTATGAAGCAATTTAACGATCAACGTTTCATTTTATGTCAAATAGCCCATCTATAGATTAAAATTGTTAGTCAATTACGATAAATAGCTTGATATAATAACACGTCATCCGGAAAATAATTTTATATTTTGTATAATTTTATAAAATTATTTTTTGACCGATGTGTCATTTTGTCAAGTCAGTATCTTTGTCTATATGATACGACTATACTAACGTGCACAGTTATATATGTTTGTCACGTCATTTCAAGTTATTTACTGTTAATTGACTAATAATTTTCGTCTACAATGTCTATTTTAACTTAAAATAAAACGTTAATAGTTAAAATACTTCAAAAATATAGACAAAAATAATTATCCAATTAAACGTTAAAGATATTTTTTAACGGCATGTATACAATATATGACGTTACTACGACAAAAATCAATCATTACTATTCATAAATAGACTAACCGATAATCAAAACATTTAAACTTTAGACTGAAATAACTATGAATAGGATTCAAACATAAGTGAAAACTTAAACCAAAATACATATAAATCGAAAATCCAACATAATAAATTAACTCGTGACACTCAAGGTCCGATTGTGCCAGCCTTACAAACATTGGCAATACCGCATTCGCTATTTAAATCTATTTCTTGCTTTTTGCCCTTTTGGTTCACACTTTGGACCGACCAACGTCACACATATAATTTTAGTGGGGAATCTTTCAATCGGAATTTTTTGTATACACAGCACTTCGAACTCGAAATTTGTTTAAATAATATTAAGCTACTTACTACTTTGATCAACCCGTTGATCTATTTAAATCTATTTTAATTAATATTAAAGTGATTTTTTTATGAAAAGCATATAATCACTACAATATATTATTGGAACATAATAATGATAAAATATCATATACAAAATATTTTAAAATGATAATTAAAAAAAGTTAAGTGAGCCCTAAATTTCTTATACAATTTTTACCATGTTCTTATATTGTAATAACATATATAATATATTCAGGGACGGACCTAGGGGTGCTGGGGGCAGCCGCACCCCCTAAAAATTTCAAGTTCTTTTATATTTTATATTTTTATTGATAGTTTAATTCTACACTCCTTAAACTCTTATAATTTTGCACCCCTACATTTCTAATATAGCTTCCTGATAGTTTGTACTCTTTTTATGAAATTATGGGTCCGTCCCTGAATATATTATACTTTTTACTAATTTTAACTCATCAATAATACATATCATACAAATTTTGACATGTTTTTATATTATATTATATTTCGTGTGGTATGTTGTTACAGAAACAATATGAGAACATACATTTACGTTTTGATATAATTATAATATTTCATTCAAGGAAAGCAAGAGCCAGCATACGTTGATTGGGCAATGGTTTGTTTTATGCCCAAATGACAACAAAAAGAATCAATGTGTCACAGCTATCAACCATGGACTTGGTTTAATTAAGTAATTAATTAATATGTTTCTTCACCTGATTTAGGATTCAAACGAACATTTTGAAAAACTGGAAAATTTAGCTTTTGCCTAAACAGACTTTTGCAGTTTAACGGGTGTTCTAGAATCCCGACGAACAGAGCCTTAGTTAATATATTTTAATTTAAATAATTTTAATATTGTATAGTTTGAAATTTAAAAACTATGTTTTTGACGAATATTTTTTGATATACATATCGTATAAAAAAATTACATAAATATGTATATTTATTCTTTAAAAACTAAAATATAATTTTTAATCATAAAATATTAAATTCTAACCATAAATTTTACATTACAAACCCTATAAATTAAACCATAAACTCTAAATCTTAAACTAAACAGTTAACTCTAAACAAAAAAAGTAGTATAATTATAAATTATACATGCGTATTGAATAATTTTTTATATTTTAAAGTAAGCGGTCAAGGATAATATAATTATATTATAAAAGATTAAAAATGATTAAATCGAAGAATATGAACTAAAAGGTTACGGATAATGCAAGAATCAGTAGTACAATATTTAAAAAAAATAAACACTGAGCGTTGCTATTTAAAGAAGGGTAAAATTTTGAAAAAAATAGACTGTAAAATTTATTTTACACAAATATATATATTTAAATTATAAAATTTAAACCCTTAATTTCAACCTTAAATCTTAAAAAATAAACATTGAACTCTAAATTTTATACCTTAAGTTCTAAACACTAATCTTAGATTATAAACCTTAAAAACTAAACCCTAAATTAAACTCATAACCTCTAAAACTAAAGGACTTGTGTAAATTTTAATTTACATAATTTTTGTATAAAAAAATCTTTAAAGAACTCAATGTATCATATCAATGGACCAATTGATAGTCGATTAATTACATGAATTAGAACCTTAAACTTCATTTATTATAGGGTAAAATTTTGATATACATGCTCTGTAAAATTAATTTTACACAAATCTGCATATTTATACTATAAAATTTAAAAACTAAATTCTTAACCCTAACCTCTAAAAACTAAACCTTAAACTCTAACCATAAACCTCAAATCTAAACATTAACCTTAAATTCTAAACCCTATCACTTAAACACTTAAATTTTAAACCCTAAACTAAAATTTTAACGCCCAAAACTAAAATGCAGGGACGAAACTATATATGTTTTGCCTCCTAACTCCAAAATTTGGCTCCGTCTCTTCTAAAAAACACGTATAAACTTGACTATCAAAGTTTTTTTTATTATAATATAAAACATATTTTGACTTAAAATAAAATAAAGTGAATATTCGTAATTAGTCTCTAACTTGGTAGAAAAAGAATACTTGAAAGGGAACAATAATGGTAAAATAAAAGCAGATCTAAGAGCCAACCAAAGACCTCATGCATAATTACAAAATCTATATTATTACATTGATTAGTGGCAGTTGGAAGCTGTCCCAAGAACAAGATAAAAATAGTTAAAATAGTGTCGGTTTGATCTTCACTCGACCTTTGCTTTTTCCTTTGTTTTCTGTTCCAAGAATTAAGAAACAAAATAATTCACCACCACAACCGACACCCAAGATGAGGAAGGAACCACCGCCCTCCTCCGTCCCTTCCACCGCCACCACCTTGGGGAAACTATTCGTTTGCATGGAAACAAAACTACTAGTCGCTACATTTCTGTCCCTTACTTTAGTTATGTTTCTCTGGCATCTCCCTCCTTACTACCAGAACTTCATCTCCACCACCCGTCCTTGCACCGCTCCTCTCACCACCTCCGTCGCCTTCTCCGCCGTTTCCAATACTAGCATCACCAATGTCTCACTTCCTCACGCGGCCAACAACCCGGTAGCTAAAAAGTACAACTTGGTTTCTAGACCCAAACCGAGAGACCCAAACAAGCGAGTGTTCGAGTCTTACGGCAACGCGGCAGCTTTGTTCGTCCAGATGGGTGCTTACAGAGGCGGGCCGACGACGTTTGCGGTGGTGGGATTGGCTTCGAAGCCGATTCACGTCTTCGGAAAGCCGTGGTTCAAATGCGAGTGGATCTCGAACAACGGATCTTCTTATCGGGCCAAAGCTTACAAAATGCTACCCGATTGGGGCTACGGCCGGGTCTACACCGTCGTAGTGGTGAACTGCACCTTTCCGTTCAACCCGAACCAAGACAACGCCGGCGGGAAGCTAATGCTAAACGCCTACTACGGCGAATCCCAGAGAAAACACGAGAAATTCACGGCTCTACAAGAATCACCCGGATCTTACAACGAATCGAAATTCCAACCGCCGTATCAATACGAGTATTTGTACTGTGGGTCGTCCTTGTACGGGAATCTAAGAGCCGATAGGATCCGAGAATGGATGGCTTACCACGCTTGGTTCTTCGGACCCAGCTCCCATTTCGTGTTCCACGACGCCGGCGGGGTGTCACCGGAGGTTATGGCGGTGCTCGAGCCGTGGGTCCGAGCCGGGAGGGCGACGGTTCAGGACATTAGGGACCAAGCAGAGTACGATGGGTACTATTATAACCAGTTTTTGGTGGTAAATGATTGTTTGCACAGATATCGACACGCCGCTAATTGGACTTTCTTCTTCGACGTCGATGAATATATTTACTTACCGGACGGGAATACTTTAGAATCGGTGATGAATGAGTTCTCCGGTTATACTCAGTTTACGATTCAGCAAAATCCGATGTCCAGTATGCTCTGCTTGAATGATTCGTCGCAAGATTATCCCAGGTAAATTTCTCATCAAGTTCTGGTAATTTACTTTCTGGATTTGGATTACACTTAATTATATCCGAAAAGGGTTCCTTGCATTTGATTTTCTGGAAAAGAAATCAAACTGCTTTGCAATTTTGCATGTTGAATTGGATTGCATGCTCTGTTCATTGTTGCAGAGTATGAAAATTGGTTTAATTTCACTAGAAGTCCTTGTTATATCCATCAGATACTAAATTAGTCCTAAGCTTCAAAACATTCTAGTATATCATATTCAAATTGTACGGTAGGTACACACATTTATAATTTGATACACGATTTCAAATACGTTTCATGTAATATTTGAAATGTCCACGTTAAGGACTTAAGGTTAGGCTTATGAAAAGACTTGACTGATACAATACACGTTAGGATCAATAGTTTGAATCTTAGCATTGTGAATTGAGCAAATTAAGTTGGGCGCATCGCTTTAATAACCTCTGCATTATTCAACCCGAATTAGTCAACTAATAGTTTCTTTTTGATTAAATAGAGAAGTATTAGATTCTCATACTGGGATTTGGACCCATACAAGATGGGTAATATGGGTATTCTTAACTATTAGGCCAATTAGTGAATCTCGTCAACCAATAGTTTAGATTATAGTGGTTATACCCAGAAAATGAAGACTTGATTGATATATCATTGACCCTTCTAATGATTAATTAAAATGTTTTATAAAATTTAGACCAATTTCATGGATCAATTTAGAATCAAGAAATATTCTTAGGATGTTCGATGCAATTAACCCTACAAACTTTCCATATGTGATTTATTGATTCATATGATTTGCCAGGCAATGGGGATTTGAGAAGCTACTCTTCAGAGATTCAAGAACCAAGATCCGGCGTGACCGAAAATACGCTATCCAGGCTAAAAACGCGTACTCGACCGGCGTACACATGTCGGAGAACGTGGTCGGGAAAACTTTACACAAAACGGAGACGAAGATCCATTACTACCACTACCACAACACCATCACACACCACCAAGAACTATGCCGGGAATACCTCCCCGCCACCGCGAAGAACAGTGTCAATTGGTTCAACAAGCTGCCCTATATCTACGACGACAACATGAAGAAACTAGCCAACACCATCAAAGAATTCGAACTCAAAACAATCGGAAGAAACCCAAAGCTTTAACCAACAACGATCGAAACAATCCGATTCAGATCGATTCGATCCAAAACCAATCCGATCCGACCAAGCATTTTCTGCGTATCAAACTCATGTGCCTGTTTGTCACCATTGTTGAATTGGAGTCGCTTGAACTTTATTCCTTGATTGCAGCCATGAAATTTAGAGGTTTGGCCCCACAGTACTAAAAACCAATAGGAAAAAAAGCTGGAAAAAAGAGGGACCGATGGCGATACATTGGCTCTAAAGGTGAGTGCTGTATCATAATTTCGCATGGGTCTCTTTATTTTTGGTAATAATTAATTTTTGATCCTTATATCAATGGTGGAATACTTGTAAAATTTGTTTCTTTACATGGTTTTGTTAAATTTTTTTTATGATTTTTGCTCTGTGGACTCATACCAGTGATATAAATTTGTAGCATCTTATATTTTTCCAGCTTTACTTTCCAAAGTCTCTACACAGCTCCCGATTCCGGTGTCTCTTGCTTAATAAGGATCTTATTATCAACCTTCGACAGTGAATGGTTCGGAGGCAGATCAATTCCTTTGGGTGCTGCATTCGAGATATTAAATAAATGGTTAGTCCACTTGCATTGAAAGGAAATTGGGAAAATAGTAATCACAAGGTAGCATTCTTACATGGTTTAGTGTTAGTTGGTGCACTTCCATCTAACCCGAGGAGTTTCTATAACAAAAATCAAACTCATCAGACCGGGGTATGCGAACAAACTAATCTGCTCGGAGATGGATTACAAAAGAATTTTAAGAAGCATATGATAGTTCGAGGGAAACAGAAGTCGCCTTAAGATTCTCATAACACTTCTCAAGATTATCATTACATAATATATGATCGAAGATGCCTGAGGATTTCCCTTGCTCGATTTCTGCCTCAGCATTGCGAAGGCGCTTTTGGACTTGCTCTTCTGTTTCAGTCCCCCTATTGACAACATTTCTACATGTTACAAAGCTAGGGAAATAGCATAATGATACAAAATGTCAAATGGGCGGTTCGGGTTCACCTTAAACGGAGCCGTTCTTCAAGTTCTCTCATCGAGGGTGGGCTGATAAAGATGAAAAAGGCATTAAGAGAACTGGCCCGCACCGACTTTGCTCCTTGAACATCAATGTCAAGAATGCACCTCTATATTTAAATCAAGACAAAAAACTAAAAGCCTCAAATGTTGCAAAGAGATAATTTGGAAGCATAAAATGCTAAATTCACAAGGAAGTGCAATGTTCGGAACTGTTTCTACTGTGCAACTCTCGTAGCATCATAAAATCACTATTAATAGAACTGTAAATTGCATGACATTTACCTTTCCTGAGTCTGCTACTGCCTCAACTGCTTCGATACTGGTTCCATAGAGATTTCCATGAACAGAAGCAAACTCTAGGAATTTCCCATCTTTGATATCTTTCTCCATTATACTTCGCTCGGTAAAACGGTAATGAACACCATTCTTCTCCATACCCCTCGGTGCACGGGTTGTATGGCTGACGGAGAATCCAAACATGTTTGCGAATTCCTTCATAAGCATGTTGATTAATGTCCCCTTGCCAACTCCGGAAGGACAGCTGATAACAACCGGCTTCTCGGCATCACCTCTCATGCCGTACTCCAGGCAACAACTTCAGTCCCCGACACTTCTTTTTGTTGCTTAACGTATTCAGTGTCCACCTAACGCCATTGCAATCAGATCAAGCACTTTCAGGCATCAAAATATTCGAAATGTATTAAATACCAAAGTGAAATGGACTATTCTGACCACAGTCAACCTAGAACGATTTTAAGCTTTTCGAAATACCCACCTCGAGAAACCAAATGCCGTCATCGGGGGTGGAACCCCTAATGATAATCATTATTCGATCTCCATTCAAAAGAACGGCTGAATAGCCTTCATACAGCTTCGGTTTCGTTCCCAACACTGTAGGAATCACCCTGACAATATTATCATAAACATCTTAACTTAAAATTCTAAACCAACACTTGGAAAAACAAACTCAAGGAGTTAAAATCCGATTGCGGTAAATATCGACAGTAAATATCAGCAGCAGCAAGAGCCGAAGCTGTAAAAAAATTTCCCAACATCAACTAACCATTTCCCTTTAGATTTGTCATAAATATGAACCTCAAGGGATGATGCAGAATCATTGTTATTACAACCAATCACAAACTGCCAAAGAGAAATCCAACACCAATCCTCAATCAGAAAAAAAAAAGACAAATCATAATGGGGACAAACACCAAATTTAGGCATTAAATCATCTTACTGTCCTGTCCCGAACATCAGTAGATGCCTTAAAGCCTTTGGATCTTAAACCAAATCCATTTGAAAATCCTTCCTTCGGATCCTCAACACACGATGCCGGGGCTTCTCCCTAATAATCATGACATAACCAAAAAGACCAAATCAAATCACAATAAAGCTAAAAGTTATAAATATGTGTGCATATACATATATACATGCAATATATGTATATGTATGATGATTTTAATGGCTCACCATGGAGAACCAATGCCTCCAATAAAATATTCAGCCTGATAAACAGACAAGGAGAGATAAGGGATCAAATCAAAATAACTCAAATTTCTTGGATCTATCCTATAATTGTAAGGTAAAAGGATTAAGAAGAAAATATAGTGGATTAAATTGAATCAATAATTTACATGTTAAACAAAAACAACTAATAGTTGGAAGATAAAAAAGGAATAAATTTACAGAGGACTAACAGAAAAAAATTAGACTCCCAAATGAAAACCCAGATTTCAATCCAAAACATTACAATGCAGAACATCAAAAGTGTAACCAGCCAACAAAAAAGGCAACAACAAAACAGAGAAACAAGCTACAAAATCAAGTTTCAGTCTGTTTTTATGTCGAAATCCAAACAACCCATATCTCAAAAACCAGAAAAAATATGAAAACACCTGAGAAAATCCATGTGTTGATGCAATAGAACTAAAATAGGAAAAAACAAAGAGGAAACAGATTGGCTAGACACCAAAGATCATACCTTTGATACTATTTTTGGAAGGCTGCAAAGAAAAATCAAAACTTTATATTGGTTAGGCAGATTAGGCAAGCAAAAAGGGGTAATTATAACGAATGAATATGGGAGAGAAAAAGGGTTTTGATTCAAATTTATGATCTTTTATTCTAAAGTTATCGATTAAGGGCAAAGTATTGGGAATTTGGGGAGTGTTAAAATCAAAACAAAAACTTAGGATTGAAAAAGAATTTAAAAAATAAAATAAAATGGATGAAGAAGTTAGGTTGAAGAATCTAACATGAAACATTCAAACCCAATTTTCTATTTTATAATTATTTATAAGATGGAAATTCCTATGTGGTCGCATTCAAATTCACGAAAAGCTATAAGCTAGCTCTAATTATCTTGTAGGGTGCTTCAGAAATTTCGCTTTTTCTTAAAATAATTCAATAAATTTGGTCAAATTAAATTTTGGTTATTAAATTTTTAAAATTTTTAAATGATTGATATATTTTTTTTAATAATTTAAAGGTGATTAAAATATAATATTTATTTATATATATTTTTAGTTTTATAACAGTGTGCATATATCTTATAAACAAAGTTATTTGAACACGTATCTCTCAAGATAAACATCATCCGTTTTTCTACTAAGATACTTATTGAGTTCATATTTTTTAAATATATATAAAATAAATATTATATATTATAAAATAGTCAATAATTTTATTGATTTTTATTAAATAGTCATTAAATTTTATGAAAATGTTACAAAATTATTATATTAAATTTAATAAATTTTGTTATTATAACGTCACAATTACTATTATATGACGCTTGATAATTTAATGATCATTTTATAATTTTTAAAAATTTGATAATTAAAATATTTTTTTAATATAGTTTAATGCCCTGACCTCCATTATATTTTTAATTGATTTTCTTTTGAATTTAAGGAATATATTTTATAAAGAATAGTATTATTTTAATATAAATTTAAAATATTATTGGTCTATTAAATTTGGTGTTTTTATATATGTTCTAATATTAAAAAAATAAAATATATCTTTTAACTTTAAATTTTAAACCCTCCATCCTAACTCTTAAACTTTAAGCCTTAAACCCTAATTCTAAAATCCAACCCTAAAACTAAATATTTTTTAGTATTATAACATATATAAAGACGAGAAAAAAGCATAGAATTTCAATACATTTAATATATACTTAAAATATAAATATGATAAAAAATAATAAATTTTAAAATATAAATATGCCACGTGGATTTGACATTTTGGGCCTAATTTGAGTGGGTTGTTAAATTGGGTTTGGAAAATGGATATTTTTCATTCGAAAACAACCATTGGACCGACAGCAAATAAATGATTTACATATATTGTTGGGTAAGAAATACTTGGGCTTTTTATATAATCCTATCCATTTTTTCAAAATTAATACCAATAATTTTTTATAGTTGGTAATATCTAATTTATTGATTAACTAATTCAGATTAAATATTATAAAAATTTATTACGAAAATGACCATCTCAATTCAATTTACTCTATTTACAATGACACGATTCAAACATCTAATCTTAATCTAATATCTTATCCCATCAAACCGACTATTTTTCAAAATAAATAACATATGTTCTTAATTAGTTTACCTATCATGCATAAATCTATATATCATTAACGCGTGTCGATTAAGCTTGTGATATATTTGATAATAGACAGTTTTTCTGCATTTCTTTACTATACCTTAAGATATATAAACATCGATATCTAAAAATTTAATTGCAAGTGAGCAATATACTTTGTTTTTAAATACTAAAATAACTGTCTAAATTATACTTTTTTGAGATAGGTGTCGATATTTTTTTTTCTAAAATAGATGTCTAATATTTTATTTTGACCAATTTTAAAGTCTTTTTAAGCACCTACCTTGCCTCACAAAAAAAAAACAAGGTTCAAATCTCACCAACAACTTATTTATATTTAAAAGAATTTATTATGCTATACATTATAATGTCCACTATAATCCCTTTACAGATACTATATATATTTAAATAGGATAGGATCCATTTGCATAATGTAAAATTCTTTAAGTTTACACGTTGTCGGGATCGTTGGATGGGTGAGATTAACAGTAAAATATGTGAAGATTATCACTTGAAAAAAAGTAAAGAGTTAATCTCAGTCATCTATTTCTCTCATCCAACGATTTAAAAAACGTTTAAAGTTTTACATTGTGTAAGTGAATCTTAAGGGATAGATAAATTTTCTATTCAAGTGAATTAGGTAAAAAAAAGTTTTTGAAAGCTTTAGTTTCATATGAAAAACTCTTTAGATATGAGTTTAGTTTTAATTATGTTAGTGTATTGGCTAATGGTACTGACATGACTTGTTTGTTAATTTATTACTTTTTGGAATATTAAATATTATATGTTTTTTCTATTAATGACATGTAATTTTATAAAAAAAGGTCGAATGATTTTTTGACCCCTTAATTTTATAAGTTTAGTCATTTTAATCCTTAAACTTTTATTGTGTTTTTTATCATCAAACTTTTTTTTACCAAATTGACCTAAGCGTGACGGAGAGTAATGCTATTTTGTCTTTATTAATATGTTGATGTCAATTATTTTACCATTTTTGTTACATGATCAAAAAAATAAAAAGAAAAAAATTGATATCATTAATTCAGTAAAAACAAATTAACTATATATTTTTTCTTTTAAAAAAAAAAGTTTCCATTTTTAAAGTCGAGCTAGAATAAAACCGAGCTTTCCTACGTTGGACCATTCTCTTGAAAGCTAAACATTTTTGGCTAGTGGAGAGTACTTGTCACATTCCACTATCATATAAAAAATTGTAACACTTCAATTACATCAACATAAAAATCCAAAGATAAATTTGACCCACCAAATTCTAAACTAAAAAAAAATATCGGTTGATCTATAAGGATAAAATATTAGATTATTTAAGTAATATAAAAGTTTAAATATTGGCGTTTTGAATAGAGTAAATTAGATTATAAGAGTCTTCCTCATAATGTTTTTATAGTACTTCTTTTAATAGTTTAAAGTGATTATAAGATACTATTTGTTCATATGTTTTCTTAACTATTTGATAATGTAAACACCCTTTACAGACAAAGTTATTCAAACTCGGATATCCGAAGATGAACATCATTATATTTTTAATTGAAACCACTCGTTGAGTTCATGTCTCTATAGTACTTGGTTTGATTAAATTAATTAATAAATCGAATATCGATATCAATTATGGAAATCAATATAATGACAAAATTGACCCACAAAATTAGAAGAAAAATGTTAATTATATTGAGCTTCTATTTGTCCCCATAATTGGATTAGGTTTGGAAAAATATTATTTTAAATCTTGAACAATTTATTTGTCATGATTATAATTAAAGCATTTCATTTATTATTAATATTAGTATTACCTTAAAAAATAAGCATGCTTTAAAATATATATTTTGAAAAAAATTAAAAACAATAAATTTTAAATACTGATAATAAAAAATCAAAGTTTTATTATTAGGGGATAAGATAAGCTTAGTTTTATCACGTGAGACGTGGGAATCTTGAAGACCTAAAAATATATATTTTTATAAAAAAGAAATTTAAAAAAATTGGCTGAACCGTACACGTGGCTCCCATTATAATAATACGTCAGTGATTGCATCGCGCAACATAACGTAGCTTACCTGATGGGACCTTCAGCCTATAGATGAACGACACCTGGAAATCATAACAGTGGATGATTATTACGCGTAACGCGTGTGTATTTTTGTCAATGGTCTACACGCATTTACCTACTGTTCGTGGGCTTCCTCTTCAAAGCCTTTTTGCCGACAATTGTTAACGTTGAACTTAGTAAAAAAAAACACTACAATACTACTTTTTCCTTTAATATTATTTTAAAAAAATACTTACATAATAGTCAGCTTTGAGTAAATAATTCAAATAGCTTAAATATTTAATAAAATAATGTACTTTAAGAGATATTTTAAAATTTAAGGTAAATTTTACTGTGTAGAGAAAAGTAGTCACATGTAAGTACAATTTGGGTGAAAACGCCATCTGCAGGTGGCGACTTTCGTTTGACTTGTAATAATTTAATATTTTTTATCAAGTCAAGATAAAATTAGGAGAAGTCGCCACCTGCAGATGGCGTCTTTACTTAAATTTCATCTGCAGGTAGCGACTTCTCTCAGTACTATAGATTTTGCCGTAAATTTCAAAATATCCATAAAGTGCCTCAAATCTCAAAATATTGTTTGAGTTTGGCATTTTCACCTAAAATACCTCTACATAATCATGAAAATTTATTATTTTTAATTCTAAAATTTTTGGCTTTTTAAGATTTACTTAAATTTATATAATTTGACCTCTACTACCATCACAATAACGACTCAATAAAAGAATTTATAAATTATAAATAGTATATACAATAGGGGAGGAGTTAGATTATAATAAAATTTGAAGACAACCCACACGAGTTTTATGTAAGGAGAGAGTCGAATATAGATGCTTAAGAACATGGACGAAATAAGGATAGAATTATGAAAGGGGCATATTGTTTAACATTAAAATTAATTGGGTTTTAAAAAGTAATTAAACCATATAAGTTGAAAATAATGAATTAATTTCATTAATTTCAAAATTATTAAATCCTTGAAAGTAATTAAACTAAAAAAAGTTTGGGTTTGATGTAAATTTCATTAATTTTAAATTTGGATTCTAAAATAATTAAACCATAAAAATAGAAGAGTATAGTTTAATTCAATGTATACAAAATTATTAGAAACTTAAAATGCAATTGAACCATAATAGTTTAAGGGCATTACCCTCCCATCTCCAATGAGGATGGAATAAGATTAGATAGTGGGAGGGACTAAGTTATCTAATCTAAAAATTAAGGAAACTTAATACATAGAATTTAATCAGAAATTTGAAAAATACAAGTCTTGATTTGATAAGTATTTAAATTAGTAGGGATTAAAATTGTTATTATATAAGAATCAACCATTAGAAACTCGGAATAATTAACTATATTCAAATTGAGACAACTCGTTAAAATAAACCTAGAAAAAATTCCATGTATAATACAATTTGGCAAAAATCTTCAAAATTCACATTTGCTACTACAATTTTTGATATTACTCTCAACTATTCTTATATTTTGAGATAATATCAGTTTTTTAATATAATCATTTATATTTAAATATCTCGTTGACTAATTTAAATTGTGTATAATAAAGACTTTTATAAGGATAACTCTTTCAATTCGGTTTGTTCTCTTCATAACGTTAGTATTCGAACTCTATCATTGTTTAATAATGTAATATCTATCTAGTTAGACCAACTGATAATTGATATAAGTCATAATGAAAAAAATACTTATAATGTTTGACTGAATTAATAGTCACTGTAGTTCTTTTTTGAAGTAATTTAACACTCAATATTTTATTTTAGGTCAAAATCATTCATCCGTGAATGAAAAATATTAGTCAACTGACGATAAATGGCTTGAAATAACTTGACAAATCTACATAGGAGTACATGCTGCGATAGCAGTATCATATAGACAATATATGCTAAATTTACAAAATGACTTTATAAAATTGTATACAATATAAAATATTTTTTCTTATGACGTCAAGTCTTTTCAAATTGTTTATCATCAGTTGACTAACAATTTTCATTATAAAAAAATTATTTTGACTTAAAATTATATTAATAATTAAATAATTTAAAAAAATAAAAATCAAAATGGCTTTTCATTTAAATGTTAAAAATATTTTTTTTGAGAATATAAATTTTTTAAAGCATTAAATTAAAGTTAAAAAGAATAAATAAAAGAAAATCCAAAGCTACTTTTGTCAATACACTCTCACTTATAGAGTGCCACCCCCCATATGTGGGCAGATTCTTCTTGAATCCTCCATAATTTAGTGGCTCATATTTCTTTAAAAACCTCAAAGAAAATCTCTAATAATTACTATAAAACATCATGTCAATCTCTCTCTCAATTCTTCTCCTCCTTCCTAGCTAGAACCAACCCTACCATGTTAACCCTTCAAAGTGCTATCAACAATGGCGAAAACGATCAAAACCAAGACGATCATGATGATGAACATATCAGGGACATCCATGCTCTTACCCCACCTCATCCTCCCGCCATAACCCGTCGCCGTTGGGACACCGGCAGCCGCGCGTCGTCGTCGAGCGAAGTCGCTTCGAGCGAGAACTTCACCACCATGAGCCGGGAGTTTAATGCTTTGGTTCTTGCTGGTTCTTCAATTGAGAACAATTATTCGGATTCTATACATACTTTGAACAATCATAATCAGTTGACGAGGATTGGAGAGGATCATGAGCTGCAAGAGGAAACTAATCCTTTAGCTATTGTTCCGAATAATACTTACGCCGATCAGGATTCGGATCAGCAAAGACGGGTCGGGTCAGGAGAGCCGATGCATCCGGCGGTGGCGGCGAGTAGTGGTGGCGGAAGCCACGGGGAGGTTTCGGTGCTGAGAGTGAAGAAAGAGGAGGTGGAGTCAAAAATATGTGCTTGGCAAAACGCTAAGGTAGCAAAGATTAATAATAGGTTTAAGAGGGAAGATGCTATAATTAATGGGTGGGAAAGTGAGCAAGTCCAAAAGGCTACTTCTTGGATGAAGAAGGTAGAGGTATGTTTGGATAGTGAGAAAATCTTTTTTTCCCTTATTTTTTCCTTGTGTTTGTTCTTTTGTGCTTTCATGGAGGTAATTATTGATTAGTTGATTGATTATTCAATTGACTCTAGGAACTTTTCATGGTAGTTTAGTAACTAAATTATCTTCATGCAATCATTCTCATATGTTCTTGATTTTGAGTCAAATTCTTCATCAAGTTCATGTGTTTTGTTTTCTTTATGTTATTAGTGGAGTATGATGATTAGAATGATGATGATGATGGGTATAGAAAATTTGCTACTTTATTAGTGGATAATTTTAAAAACACTGTTATCATTCATTACCTTAGCTAAATTAGTTATACTATATCTATCTTGTTCAGATTGGACCGAGTTCAAATAAATCTATGTATAATTTAATGTTTTAGGTCAAGTTTAAAATTCACTAAATTGTTAACTCCTATTGATATCATAGGTATACTATAGGTACATAGGTCGCATGGAATTGAGTTTGAATAGATTTATGTATACCTTATATTATATACAATATTGTTAGTGTTTATTAGTGTCATGGGTCGAGTTCAGGAAGTTTTAGGTCAGGCACATGTACAACAGAGCTAAATTATGAGCTATTCTTTTTTTAATAGTCTTAAGCTGATTATAAAGTAGTTGTGTTTATACATTTTTAACTCTTTGATAACGCACACATAACTTGTAAACAAAGCTAATTGAATCCGGTTTTCCTAGAATAAACATCACCCTCTTTTCTATTGAGAACACTCGTTGGATTCAAATTACGAGATATTCTTAGTAATATAAGTCGAGTTAAGTCGAATCAGGCTTATATAAAACATTAACATGGTATGTGTATGTATATATATGTAGAGGAAGCTTGAGGAGAAAAGAGTAAAAGCTTTAGAGAAGATGCAAAACGACGTCGCAAAAGCACACAGGAAAGCTGAAGAGAGGAGAGCATCAGCTGAGGCCAAGAGAGGGTCAAAGGTCGCAAAGGTTCTTGAGATTGCCAATTTGATGAGAGCTGTTGGGAGACCACCTGCAAAACGTTCCTTCTTTTGAGGCCCTTAATTTTCTCCTTAATTGCTTCTTTAAGAGAGTGTACCTTCTTCTTTTTCAACTGTAGGGTACCCTAATATCAAAGGGCATACAATCAAGGGTTGCACCTAATCAATATATATATATTGTATTATGTATGTATGTATTTATGTGTTGGATCATGGTTGAGTGCATGAAGTGTGATGGGATATGCGAGGATTTGTTAATGGTGAAAGGCGATCATGGGAGTGGAACCACTTGTTTTGGTGTTGTACAGTTGAAATGTTATTGCTTCTTTTTTTGTCTGGTTTGGTGCGTTTGATTAGTGGCCATTACTGTAGTTTAAGCTTTACACAAATGAAAAATAAAAACAATTGTACATACGTTCTATGTGTTTTAAAAGACCAATAATAATAATAATAATAATAATTATTATTATAACTAAGCGTGTATGATCTTGATCGACTAATCTAAATCAAGTATTTCAGAAATTCATTACGAGTGGGTCTCTTCTAATTTAATTTTTTCATTTACGATGTCAAGAGTTGGACGTTTAATCTTATTTAAAGACGTAAGTCTCATCTTTCTATATCAACAAGTAATTGATAAAGACTAATAATAGTCATAGTACAACCAAAATAAATTGAAAAATACAATCGTTTAAAATACAGATAAAGGTGTGGAATTGATCTATTTATAGACTGAATCATTCACATTATTTAATAAATTTAATTCGATTTAAACTTGATATAATGTTTTGAGACATCCATACGTTTCATGTTGTTGTTATAATCCTATTACTTTTATTATCTCTATTTTTTCGTATTATATCTAATATTATCGGTTCTTATTGTAATATTTATATTGAAATAACTATTTCTGAGTAATGTCAGATATTTGAATTCTAATATTTTGAATAGAGCAAATTGAGCTGGGAAGGTCCTCTAATTATGAGTTTCCTCAAATCTCGATCTGGATTAGTTGGTCAACTGATGGTTAAAAAACAACTTTATAATATGTAAAATTCCAAATTCTAAAGACTTTATTAACATGCATTTAACAGTTGAAATTTCTTACATAAAATAAATAGTTATATATTTTCAATTTATTTAAAACTTGAAAAACAATATCTTCATGAAACTAAGATGTTGTATTGTTAAAACATTAATAGTAAAAAAATGTATGAAAAATTCTAAAATTTACTTAATTTTATGGATAATATATATATTCAAAAGAACACATTATTAGTGGAGAAAGCAATTGATTTTTATGTTTTTTATTTGGAGTACTTTAAAGAACCGTAATTTGCGTTGTGTGTCTCAAAATTCATGCATTAGTCGATGTTTTAGGAACAATGATTTTCTTTCACTTTCACTACAAAATCAATTTTGATTCAATTTATGGGGTTTGCACGTGATGAAATAACTTTGATGAGGAAATGAATGGTTCTTATTCAATGAAATGGAATCAATGGGTCAAATTCACAAGGCCACATCAAACAAGTAAAAATAAAATTGAACACATAAACATGAGTATTTATAAGAGTAAACTAAAGTTTACACGGCCTGTGTATTAAAGTTTTTATCTATTTATAATGATATTTATATTAAACTATAATATTATTATTGGTTGTCATTAAAGTGGTGATGTAACGCTTTAAAAAAACTCAAATATACGGTTGACATGTAAATGTATTATTGACTGAACATGGGTGACTAGATTTTTACGCGACCCCAATTATATTATCGAATACTATAATAAAAGTAACATAAATGTATTTTTTCAAAATAAAATAGAGGGATTAAATCTCAAATTTTAATACAATAAAGGGACTAAAATAAAAATTCGACCTTTGTGACGATGGGCCCAATTTTGAAAATAAAAAGTCTCTTGAGTTTGAATTCAACTAAGGGCCATTTAGCATGGCTTGAAAAAAAGTTTTTGTTCAAAAAAAATAATTTTTCACTCATAAGCAATGCCAAACACTTTTAAATTAGAGTGAAAAACCACTTAAAAAAGTGATTTTCTAACCAACCTAAAAGCTATGATTTATAGCTTTTGGGGGTGGAAAATCATTTTTTGGTGTGAAGTTACTTTTTTACTCTTAATTATTAACAACAACAACAATAATAATAATATTTTAAAATAGAAAAATTCTACAACGCTCGACGAACACCGCTGAACACCACTAAATTAATTTATAAAGATTAAAAATCTTAAGGACTCAACATATAATTCTAAATTATTTAAAATAAAATTTGAATTAAATTATTTCCATATATATATATATATTATATTTTAATCTTTTTAAAATAATTGGATCAAATATCAACCTTTAGTCAATTTAAAAAATAAAAAACCCTAAACTATAAACCCTAAACCCTAAATTCAAACATTGTGTTTAGAGTTTAGGGTTTATAGTTTGTGGTTTATAGTTTTGGATTTAGGGATTATGGTTTAGGGTTTAGGGTTTGGGGCTTAGGGTTTTGGGTTTATGGTTTAGGGTATAGGGTTTATGGTTTTGAGTTTAGGGTTTATGGTCTATAGTTTATAGTTTAAGGTTTAGGGTATTTAATTTAGGGTTTAGTTTTTTATTTTTTAGTTGACTAAGGTTGGTATTTAATTCAATTATTAAAAAAATTAAAAAATATATATAATATATATGGAAAATGATTTAATTAAAATTTTATTTTAAATAATTTATAATTATACGTTGAGTCCTTTAAATTTTTAATCTTTATAAATTAATTTAATGGTGTTCAGTGGTGTTCATCGTTAGTGGTGTTCAGCGGTATTCGTCGAGCGTGGTAGACTCATCCTTTAAAATAATATTAAATATAATAATAATAATTATTATATTAAATTAATATTTTAATATTAAATAAAATAATTATTAAATATGTTAAATATAATAATAATTAAAATAATATTGAAATTTTCATATTTTAAATAAAATAAATAATAAAAAAATTTAATAGTATAAAATAATATTAAATATAATAACTATTAATATATTAAATTAATATTTAATTATATTACAATAATATAAAAATGCATATTTTAGAGACTAAATTTTTATATTTAATTCAAATTTTATACTAATTATTTAAAAATATTTAAAGTTTATATTATATATATAATTTACTAATAAATTGTCATGGTTTTTATATTTTTATTATTTAGGTTGATTTATTTCATATGTAATAATGTTAATAAATTTTATGATAATGAATTTAAATATCATTTACGTTCATTTATTTTTATTTTACATTATCATGTCTAAAATAAATATTTTATATTTTTAAAAGTACTTTTTACAGCAATGCCAAACATTAAAATCTTATAATTAACTTTTCATAAGCACTTTTAAAATCACTTTCTAACAATACTTTTATAAGCATTTTTCAAAAGCAATGTCAAACTGGTCCTAAGACCACAACTTTTGTTTCCGGGTCTGAAATTGGGTTTGGGCTGATATTGGGCTAAATCAAATCATAAGCCGACTTATACTGGGCTTAAAAATGGACCCATTAATCAAATTGGCTTTGGTAAAAGCATGCTCTACTCTCCTCTACAAGTACCCTGCCCATCCTCTGTCATCAAAGTAACGTCCTCATGGCCGGCCGGTGGTATTTTATCTCGTCGACACCAACATTATACCCTTTCTTCCCCGTTTAGACCTTGTCGAATGACAACCGCGTGAAAGCTCGACGATTATGAACTTTCATCGGAGATATTGGGCTAAATCAAATCATAAGCCGACTTATACTGGGCTTAAAAATGGACCATTTTTTTCCCATTTGATTTGTTGTTGTATGAGATTTTCAAAGAGTTAAATGAGATTTTCAATGAGTTAGTATAAAATTTTTCATGGAAGTATTAGAATTGACTCCACTTGATTTATTTGAGTATGAGGTTAACAATATTTATATTGTAGAGGTATAGGGTCTGACCCTACTATATAAAAATCCTGACTCCCCACAGTTTACTGTTAGTGGTTCTATAAGTAACCCTGGTCCTCAAACTTTGTTAAAGCATCATAGGCCATAAGAACATGTTGGGAATCACTTGGAGAAATTTTATTTATGTATGCACTGAACTCCCCTTTGCTTTCAACTAGAGTTTAATACATAGTAAATTAAGTTAACCCGGTTACCTGATTGACTTTAAACCAGTTAGGTTATATCGGTCTAGACCGTAAAATTTGGTCGATTTAATTTTTGTAGATTATGACCACTTAAGTTAGTTTGATTGAAAAACTCGAATGAACCGATCAATTGCTTTCCCCTAGAATCAAAGTTCCTTTGTAAATCCAAAAATCTATAAACAATATAAGTATACAATATAAATATGATATGAAATGCCTAAATTATTATACAAAATACAATACAAAAACAAAAAATAACATGGCATAATATAATAAATATAGAATATCTCAAAATATATATAATGAGTCTCGACAGTACTCGAATCTAGATTAATCGATCAATGGGTCAAAGATATAATTTAATCGATTTTAAGTATGATATAAGACCAGGTGCATTGAATTTGGGGGAAATTGTAACTTTGGAGATCTTTGAGGTTTAACAAGTGAAAACAAAATGATATTATATATAGTTTGTGTTTTCAAAGACTAATATTCGTGGTAGAACCAAAAGAGATTGAAGATGGAATTCTTTAAAGTTTGGATAAAGATGAGAAGTAATCTATTTAAAGATGGGTTATATTTTTTTGGTTTCCGAAAGTATTCATTGGAAAGAGTTCAATGATTAATTTTTTGTGTTTTATTAGTCTATATAAGATGCAGGTACTGACCACAAGTTTTAAAGCTGCTCCATACTTAGGGTGAGGATTGAACCCTCAATCATATTTTGATACAGGATGAGTAAAAAAATACACAACCTTTCATATTTAAACTATAAAATCTAAATTTTAAATCCCTAACCTTAAACCCTACAAACTAAATATATAAACCCTTAAACCCTAAATTTAGCAACCTTATGTATCAAAGTTTTTCTCTTTACAAATTAGGTTATTTATATGATTTAATAGGTTCCATTCAATTTTAACATAAGATATATATATATATATATATATATATCCAATCCTTCAATACAATTTGAATTATTTTATAATAAATAAAAGAAATTTATTTTAAAAATAAATATAAAATTAAACAAATACAAATTATATGACAACTAGTATTTTATCAGTTTAGACCTACTAATACATTATAAAATCAACACCATTATATAAACATACTACCTTATTTTGGCCGAAAACCATTTGACAAAACAATCAATCAATGGTTTTGGTTTTTTTCCCCTTTTGGTGTAAGAAAAAAAGCATAACCAGATTTATTATGCCTATACCAGGTTTGCTACCCATATGTTACTTATAACAGAAACCTTCCTATCGTCTTTTAAATATTCTTAGCATAGACACTTGTTATCCTATCTAATGTGAATTTGAATCTCGACATTTACTTTGAGAATGTAAATGCATTTCTAGTTAATAAAAAAATCGATATTAATCAATATTAAATCTTCCCGGATATTTAAGACATTTATAACACTTGTTTTGATAAAAACATAAAAATTTTATTCACTATACATGAATAATTTATATAATATATGTATGAATAAGGGCGGGCAAAACTCGACTTGAAAGAATCAATACCCAGCTCAAAAAAATCAAATAAAGTTTGAGTTATAAAACGAGATTCTAATTACTGGATCGATTTCAAGATCAAGTTGAGTCCCTCAACTCTGCATATGCATATTGCATATAAAAAATGAAGAAATATATATGTATATTGTATATGGTTATAAAAAGCTATTTAAATTAGAATCATAACATTATAAATTTTTACTAAATTTGAACATAATTTCGACCAAACTTGAAAAATTTTAAATAAAATTTGGATTATAAACTATGACTTTTCAACTTGACTAACTCAAAAATTTATTGACTCCACTCGATCGAATACTCACTCTTTTATATATACGAGTGTATGTTCATATCCTCAAATATTCCAAGTCTCATCTTCCTTAGTGCACTAAAAATATGACCTCAACACCATGTGATGCAAAAGCATCTTAATTTGAAGTGTGCCAAAGATGCACTTTTGGGGGGATTACGTGGCAAATATCGACCAATCCCGAATTGACACCTTCGGTTGTGCTGTTTGTACAAGCAATTAATTATGTGGTTAATATAAAATATATACACAAATTGACTAGTTACTTCCCCCTTGTTGAACATGTTTGAAGATCGAAGGCATGGGCACTTGGTGACTTTGGCATTTGGGTTTATATACACGTTAAATTGAATGTGGTTAACTTAATGACCACAAATTCATTTAGATTATGTGCCCAACTTTCTTACATGAACCATATGTTATATATATATATATATATATATATATATGGATTTTAATGTGTACAACTGTAAATTATCCCAACCTTTTGGAGCAAGCAAAAAACCTAAACCCCATGATTGCCGTGAAATTATTATTATTAGATTTTTGTCACACCTCTATAACGCAGAGTAAAAAAAAAAGTCACCAACAATCAGTTGGTTTAATGGAATGAGGTACTAGATTCTTTAAGCAAAGTTAATGGTTCGAATTCTGATGTTGTGAATGAAGTAATTAGGTTGGGAGGGTCGCCTCCATAATGAACCTCTGCAGTACTCGATATAAATTAATTAACCAATGAGTTAGATACCAGTAGTTAAAAAAATAAAAGTCATACATGCTTATAAGTAGATTTGTTCGTGGTTAAATTGCATGTATAATATGATTGGCATGACTAAATCCAAGTTGATTTAGGTAAAAGTTTTCAATTTATGGATCGATCTAGTATGAATATAATTAAGTAATTTTAAACATATTTTTTTATTTAATCTTAATTATATAAAATTTGTTTTTAATGTTTTTAAAATAAAAATGAGTACTTTGTACAAATGAGACATGATCTAGACTTCAAAAAGTTGGAACCAAATCAGAACTCGACCTATCTCATAATCACCTCTGCTTATAAAATTAATGTCTTAAAACCCTAATGTCATATATCATAATTCATCCTCTACCAAATTTTAATATCAAAATGCTAATTCTTATCTAGTGAAATTAGTACGATATGAATGAGAACAAGTCCCCTGGCCAAACGGTTATACTGCTAAGTTTTTCCAAGTGACTTGGAGTATAGTTGGTGAAGATGTTGTTAAGGGTATCAATTTTTTTTTATACAAGTAATCTGTCAGCTGCTTTTAATTCCACTGTTATTACTTTGGTACTAAAGGTGTTGACCCCGATGAAGGCAACTGACTTTAGGCCGATCTCGTGCTATAGTATAATTTACAAATGCATAACTAAGATTCTAGCCAATAAGATGAAGCAGTGGTTACCTTTCCTCATTCTGCAGAATCAGGGGGCTTTCCTGTCTGGGAGGGACATTGTTGACAATGTCTTGCTTGCTCAAGAGTTGATACATGACTATGGAAGAAAGCACATGTCACCCAAGAGTGCTCCAAAAATAGATTTAAGGAAGGCTTCGACTCAGTTGATTGGAGGTTTATGCTTCAAGTTCTTAAAGCGTTGGGCTTCATTGTTTTGTTTTGTAAATGGATTGAAGCTTGTGTGATGCATTCTAAGTTTTCTATCAATTTGAATGGAGGATTGGTGGGTTATTTTGCA
This sequence comes from Hibiscus mutabilis, assembly GCA_019671005.1. Classification (NCBI taxonomy): domain Eukaryota; kingdom Viridiplantae; phylum Streptophyta; class Magnoliopsida; order Malvales; family Malvaceae; genus Hibiscus; species Hibiscus mutabilis. Next base: position 39,147,689 of record CM033750.1, on the reverse strand, counting down.
GGAGCAAAGGGAACCAGGCAAGGAAATCTATCGTCCCCTTACCTATTTATCCTAGTATTGAATGTTTTGTCTGGTTTGTTAAACTGGGCTGGGAAGTGTAAGGTGTTGGAGTACCATCCAAAATGTAAAAGGGATTCAGCTTACTCACATTTGCTTTGCTGATGATCTTTTGGTCTTTACCAAAGGAAACCTTGATTCTATATTGGGTGTTAAAGGTTTGTTAGTGGTGTTTTATCGTATGGTTAGTCTACAAATAAATGACTAAGTGTGAGGTGTTTGTGTCTGGGGTGAGTGAGGTAGAGTTGCAGTTGCTAAAAGACCAAACTGGATTTCAAGTGGGTGTGTTGCCTGTGAGGTATCTGGGAGTACCTTTGGCGACTAAAAATCTTTTTTTTTTTCATGACTGTGAAAACTTGGTTAGTAAGATACGGAGTTGGCCTTCTAAAAGCTTATTCATTTGTAGGGAGGTTGCAGCTGATTCAAGCGGTGATTTTAGCCTGTAAAACTATTGGTGCATGATGTTTTTGTTGCCTTCGACAATTGTTAAAAGAGATTCTCAGTTATACAACGCATTCATATGGAAAGGGTTAGAGAGTAATGCTAAAGAGGCTCGAGTTAGTTGGGATTCAATCTGTAACCCAAAAAAGGAAGAAGGTTTAGGGGTGAAGGATATTTTTTCTTGGAACAGGACATGTATGATGCGGTGTCTGTGATTGCTGCTCACCCAGGCTGGTTCGTTGTGGGTCGTATGGGTGAATAGATATTTGCTGAAGGGTCAGACTGTGTGGCAAGCCCTTGCAAAACCGAGTCATAGTTAGGCATGGAAAAAGATACTCAAAACTCGGGCGGTTTTAGCTCTGTTGGTACCTCAAGGAAAGTTTCTCACCAATGTGGTTTGGGAAGAAATTAGACACAAATAGTCAAGAGTCTCATGGCATCGAGTTGTATGGAGTGGATTCTCTATCCCTAGGCATTCCTTTATATCATGGCTCGTAGTGTTGGACAAATTGCCAACCAAGAGTAGGATGCTGAGGTGGGGATGCCATATTGATTAAGGGTGTGCAAAACCGGGTTCGGTTAACCATTACCAAATTATTTCGGTTAACCGGTAAGTTCGGGTCACCCAATTCTCGACCCTAAAACGTAACCATTCAACCGTTTAATCGTTTATTCTGTTAACCGAAAAATTTGGTTCGGTTCGGTTTAGGTAACGGTTTTTATTTTGTTTATTAAAAATATAAATTTTAATAATATGTTAGAAAAAAATATATACTTTTAAAAAACGACATATAATATTAGTAATTTTAGCGTTTTATTTACCAAAATTTAGTATTAATTTGGGATTGAAATAGTGATTCTACCGAACCAAGCCCTGACTTCAGCATGACAGATTAAATTATATCAAATTAAAAAACAGAGATAAAATCCCATATTTCAGCAAAGCATAGGGACCAAAAATATAATTTTACCTTACAAATAAAACAAAGTGACCGGTAAATAACGGTCGATCATGCGATAAGAAAAGACATCACAGCACGTTCGCGCCGGGAACTAACATTAAAACAAAATAATAAACTAATGGATAATATTTAAAACAAGAGATAATTTCAAAATAAATACCTTAAAATGTTGGTATTAATTATTATGATTTGATTTGTTCATATAATGAGGTCCATATAATAATGCTTTTGAATGTAATCAGCATATATTTAACGGCAGCCGGCAACGCTGAACTGAATTATAGCATTAAGAGAATCAAATTACATATTATAATTTAACCCCACCACATATTTTTAGAAACAAAGTGGCAAATCGTTTCGCGGATTGGGGAAGGCTGGAAATGCGAGAATTGATTCGCATGGCTTAGACGAATTTCCAGCCTCTGTTCTGCTCTTTCTGGCATTGATTCGAGGTAACTTTGGAAACTTTTTTTGTTTGTTTATGATGAAAACCCAGTTTTTAAATCGGTCATTTCCCGTTAATTTTATTAAAATATGCATTTTTTTATAGATACCCTTTTGTTAATATTATCTAATCAATCCAATTTTTTGTTGGGTTGTCATCAAATTTTTTATTCAACATTTTTTTTTATGCTCAAAAAAGTTGTTTTTTGTTGATACCCTTTTGTTTTCTTCAAGTTTTGATCCATATTTTGGAAGCATACACTCTAGTTTGATCAATATTTATGAACCCCGATGCTGGATTGCTACCATTTAGTATCTATAGAACTTAATTTGGTTTGATTTAGAGGATCAAAGTTGTGATACCAGGATTGTTGTTGACAGGTTGGTGATTGGGTTTCAAAGGTAGCCCATTGTTTTTCAAGCTTTCTTTCCCTTCTGGTCATTGAAGTCCAAGCTTTTTTATTGATTTAGAAGGGAAAGGAAGCAGAGAGATATTGAGAAGTTACGTTAGCTAGTTTTATAAGTTTAAAAATCTGGAAAGTATTGAGAAAAATGAGCGTAATCTCTGGTGTGATTTCGAGGAGAGTCTTGCCTGCATGTGGTAGCCTGTGTACCTTTTGCCCTTCATTTTGGTATTCCATTTTTTAACCACTGTTATAATGAAAACAAGGAACCTCAACTCTCTAGATTCTCATCTAATAGTATTTATTTTATAGTACTGTGCTTAGCTGAGATTGTTGCAAGTCTACTTCAACAAGAAAAGTACTCTTCATTCTATAATGAAACTTCATACACCTTTTACCATAAGATAGAAAACTTCCATATAGTAATTTCAGGGGTAATATCTCAATCAAACGTGCTGAAAGAAATTTTAATTGTGTTTTACGTTTAGTGTTTCCTTGACTCACTTGATTTCTGGTTTATCAATCCTTTTTACAGGACACTATTTGCTACAAGTTTACAGAGCATTATACAGACTGCTGGATCAAACACGGCATTACGAAATGCAAATTCTAGGATGTCAGACTCTTTTTGACTTTGTAATTAATCAGGTTGGTACTTTTAGCATTACTTGTATGGTTCTCGTGTTATGAAAAATGGATTTCCAGCTTGCAGAGTTATTTTACATTTATCAGTTATTAGGTTTATGGCAACAGGCTTCAAACTCATTTTTATCTTACCAAATTCTGCAAAAGGATAGTACTTTCATGTCCAACTTAGAAGGGTTTGTTCCGAAAGTTTGTCAGTTAGCTCAAGAAACTGGGGAAGGTGAAAGGGAGACAAATCTACGTTCAGCTGGTTTGCAAGCAATTTCTTCACTGGTATTCTCGTTCACGTGGCTTCTCTTTTTTCGACATGCATGAATATATCAACTTTTAGTTGCATTTCTTGGAAATAGATGATTAAAGGGAATCTTAAATCATATAACTCGACGCACAATTATATAGGTTCTGTGAAATTAAACCAGTATAAACTAATGATATATATGGTCCATGCAATGATAGCAGAAGAAACTAATGTGGAAGGTTTGCTTAAGTATTGTAGCTAATGAAAATACATGCTTAGCGGGTCCTTATTTTTCTTGTATGTGGGAAGTTTTCAGCATTACGAGTTCATTAAACATATGTCAGTTCATTTTCTTAGAATGAATGCCTTCAAGGTTTACTTTAATGCACCTTTCTCACAAGAACCAAGGCAATAATTTTGCCTTCTAAATTTATTCTTTTCTTTCTTACAGTTCACTCTAACGTACGTTCAATTTTCTATCTTCTGGTGTAGATTTGGTTAATTGCCGAACACTCTCACATTCTGGTGGAATTTGATAATGTAAGTTGATTCAGGCTTATTAAAATACACTTTGAAGTTTATTGTTTTGCTATTAACTTGTTTATTTTCTTCAGTGCCTATGTTTGAATGTTTTCTGTTATATTGCTAGATTCCATTTATAAATTCTCCACTGATGTGATTCGATGCTTTCTTAACTGACCAAAACAGCTAGATAAAATACTAGTTATTTATTGAGTCATTTAAGTACAAAGAAAATCATCTTCTTTCTGTTTTCAATTTTGTTCCACAGCAAAATATTTTCATTGGTGATGTATCGATTACCGATATTTTGGATTTTTTTACTTTGCTCTGGCCTCTAATTGATTAATTTCTGCACTTGGATCAACCTGTTCCAGTAAGCTATGGTCAGTATGTTGCAACGGAATAAACTCACATGTGTCCCATCCAAAAGATTAATCCACTTGTGAGCAAGATACGAACACTTGCTTTCATTCATCTTTTATCCCTCGAACTTTTACCTAAATTTGGCTGAAATTGCTGTAAATCTCTTAACATATATTCACCGGAATAGTTTGGTCATTTTAGTGCGTTTGATTTCTTCATGCTTTAATGCCCCTCTTTTTCCCTTGGTTTGGTTATCAAAATCATGTA